>CM077239.1:29560840-29913340 GCA_039654775.1 Spinibarbus caldwelli
AAAATAAAAGATTGGAAAATACTCTGATGAGTCTCGATTTCTGCTGCAACATTCAAATGAAAGGGTCAGAATTTGGTGTAAACAACATGAAATCATGGATCCATCCTGCCTTGTGGAGGTGCTGTAATTAAGTATCGTTTCAAGACCACAGTCTACCTTGTATTGCCGTATTGTTGCTGACTACATCCATCCCTTCATTACCCCATGTGCCCATCTTGTGAAGGCTAGCTCCAGCAGGATAACTCACCACAATACGTTCTCTAAACTCAAATGGCCTCCAGAGTCACCAGATCTCAGTCCAACAGAGCAGCTTTGGGATGCGAAGGAACGGGAGATTCACATCATGGATGTGCAGCTGACAAATCTGCAGCAACTGCGTGATGCTATTATGTCAATATGGACCAAAACCTCTGAGAAAAGTTTCCATCACTTTGTGGAATCTATGCCATGAAGAATTTGCCATGTATATGGTTTCTTCCACTTTCTTTGACATATGTGGTCCCAATTGGATGGTATGGTCTTGGCAACTATCCTGTGATAGTAAATCCCTTTTGATATCTGAAGGCTGGATTACTGATTATTAACTCTGCTTTCCCATAATTCCCTGATGTTTTTCATATAGCCTCTCTCACTAGGTTTCATCAGTTCTAGCATGAATCTCTCTCTTGGTTATATTCATGTCCAGAGGTGGGCAGGTGCTGCATTGAAAGTATGGCCAAGGTCATTTTCTGGGATCAAGCAAGATTTATTGTCCATCCTCCCAGTTTATAAGCAGATTTAACAATGTTAACTGCTATTTAATCACAGTCTCTGCTAGCCAAAGGTCTGGGACCATATTGAAAAACTGGGAATCAAAACTAGTTCAAATCTGGAAATATAAGGAAAGCTGTGTGTGTGTGTGTGTGTGTGTGTGTGTGTGTATACAGTATATATATATATATATATATATATATAAATTAGTCATTTTACTAATCATTTCATTAAAATGTTATTTTGTGATCTAGCTAGATATTCAACAGAAAGTCATATGAGTTTGGAACAGCTTGAGGATGATTAAATGATGACAGAATTGTAAGTTATTTCTACAGGCCCATTCTAAACCAATTAGATCTTTCTTTTCAGGCCTGCTGGTTCAAATTATACTCGACACATACTCATCCGCTATATGCTAAATGGCCTGTGACTGAAGTGGCAGTCGCTGAAACTGATGGTGAGACTGTGAGGATATTTACTGACAGAAATTCCCAGTCATGAAGAATTTTTTTCAGTCAGCTCTAAATAAATAACGTCTGAATTTGTGATGATTATATATATATATATATATATATATATATATATATATATATATATATACACACACACACAAACATATATAAAAAATCTTACATAAAAATACTTACATACAAAAAACTTGCATACAAATACTTAATAAACATATTAATACATAAATGTTTCAATCAATCATTCAATCAATCATATATAACAGTGAGTCTGTCACGAATCCGGTACATGGACTTCCATTCGCTCACCACCAGAGGTCACTCTTCCATCATATTGACACTCACACCACACAGACTGTTACAAATCACCCTGGACTACATTCCCCATGTTCCATTGCACACATTGGACTCACCTGCTGTCAGTTACACACACATAGCTGCTACCAGTCAGACACGCTTTATAAGCTCTGGACTTCCTGGTTCAGATGGCCGAGTATTGTCTGCATTTATCTCTCTCCTAGTGATAGCACTCTACGGAGCCTTTTCCTCATCTTAGTTTCTAGTTCTAGTTCCTAGTTCCTAGTCTCAGTCTAGTCTTGTTGTGTTTCCTGATTTCCTGGTTTCTGATTCTTGCCCACGTATCTTGGATTTACCCCTTTTGTCTTGCTGTTTCGGACTGTGTTCGCTCCTCGTCTGGACTATTGCTCACGTTTACGGATTACCTCTCTTGTCAAGCTCTCTGGATATTGTTCACCGATCGTAGACCCACGCTTGCACTAGGATTATTCTTTGTCTTGCCTATGTTATAACTGTTTGCTGTTGTTTGACCCTGCCTGTGTTTTTGAGCATGTTATTTAATAAAAGCTTGCACATGGATCCGCACACCTCTCGTCTCATCGGCTCCATAACAGAGTCAAAGACGAAAAAGGGTTTCCCAGCATCAAAACAAAATTGTAATACAGCTTTACATTTAGTTTTCTTTTTTTGGGGTTTTGTTTCATACATTAGAATGTGTCCGGTTTAAATGTATTTTTTCTAAACAAAAAAAATATGACCACTGAATGTTTTTACCATCATTTAAAGAAAACCAAACTGCAGTGATTCACATTAAATGCTGGAAACTGCAGCGATTTTGGATGTATGAATCATTAGATGACATTAAAAGACTCCATTTAATCACAATGCAGTCCCAAAAAATGAATTAAACATAATTTTCTTTATCATATATAATACATTTATCTATATAATTAATCTTTATCTTTGCCACTATCCTTCAAACCACTACATTTTACCCATTTGTCAGTAAGAAGTTTTTAATCATTTAAAATATAATAAAATTTAATACAATCATTTACACTTTTATATATTTTAATAAGTACAGGTCAGAATAAGTATGTTGTTTCATATTTACATAAATCTGTCACGGTTATTTGAAGCATTAAAGTAGACACTTTACTTGAATTACCATGCTTTCTATGTATATAAAATCAATTTTGTAAATTTTATTTGATGCAGACATATCAGAATGGATGTCTTGTCTCTGATCTATATATATATATATATATATATATATATACTTTTTCCAGGCAGTCTCACTCGAATGTCAAACTATGTCAATGTGACGATTATGTCGTGCAACTAAATCATTCTAAATGTCTGTGGAAACTTGATGTAAAGGATAGTTGTAATGAGCCATGACAAAAGGATTGTTTTCACCGAGTTAACCTAACAACTATCATTTGCAAACTCACTAAGAGTATGGTATCAATAAACACAACTTCAAAAATCATGTTGATCCCGCTGCTCCGGGACAGAACGGCAAATTTTCTGACTGTGCAATGAGCATGTGAACAACCCTAAAAAAGACTAAAGTCTATGACTCCTTTAAAGTGTACATAACCTAGTAAACAATAAGCAGCAAGAATGACAAAGAGAGAAAGAGTAATTAAAAATATATATTCTCAATACCACAATTTCAACATGCATTTAAATTCATTTATGTGTAGTTAAACAGTACAGTTTGTTTCAATTCATATGAGAGATGGCATAAAAATAGCTATGAGCTGTTGAAAATAGAATCCAATACTCTTGATAGGCTTGAGCTCACAGCTCCTCAGTTTACCCAGTTTAACCCTAGCTCTGCGTCCAGACACAGCCATCATTCAGCAGTCAGAGCAAAGCTGTTGCGTGTACCAGCATGCTCAGCATAAGAGACCCTTCTCTGAAACACTTGGTTTTAAGTGAGAATCAATTAACACATTTGACATTAACAAGCGAACACGTACGCTTTATCTTTTTGGCATTGAGTAATAAGCACCATGGTGGGAATGGTCTAAAACCAAAGGGTGAAAAACATTAATCATTTTCATTTCACAACAGCTCACTGATAAAGAACTTTGAAATCATTAATATGAGGAACATAGTGATTGTAATGGTGTCAGCAGTGACAAGAAATGTCTTTTTTAAATTAAATTCATTATAAATTAAAGGTACTTCATGTCAACTGATTATTTTATTTGGAACTGATGCAAACTAAAAGATAAGACTATTTATAATAGACGTCGATCGATAGTGGATTTTACCAATAATAATAACTAGGTAGGACCACACTTGCCGATAACTGAATAATTAACCAATAGTTTTTCAAATGGATACTAAATGAAAACAAATATAATACTGCAAGTAAAAAAGTGCTGAACTTACAAAAAAATAAAAAATAAAAAAATACCTGAAACCATGAAAATGTACTATAGTTTTAAATATTAATATATTAATTAGGCCTGTACATTGATCATTCATGTTAATTATAGTGCATTAAGCTAATGATAACAGATACAACTTTAAAATTTAAAAATGTATTAGTAAATGTTAAAATTAACAATCCATAATGAACAATCCTTTAATAACCTTAATGTTACAAATGGACTCTTATTCTTACATTTACCATTCATTTATCGATGCCGATTAATCGGCAAACCGATTATTTGGCAAACTGATCAATCAATCAACCTCTAATTTATAATAAATAAGTGTGGACTGGTGCAAAAACAGCTTCACATTATATACATGAGTCTGAAAAACAAAACTGAACCTTCTGATGAGTCACATTTGAAGATGTTGTAAAATAAAACCAGTAACTTCACAATAAATAAACTACATTATTGCAACATTGCTCTCACATTTTAACAACATCCCTTAATAACAAATTCTTCCCATTTAGGATTTGAAATTTCACTTTAGTCCATGTTTCTTCGTCATTATCATTGTATACAAAGAAGTCCAATCCACTAATGAAGTGTTGATGTCAGATGCAAATGCAGCGGACAGATGTTCCTTGAATGTTTGAACATTATAACCACTCCTACGCACCTAACTAAATTAAACTAAAGCTTTAACATCAATCCCAAATAGTGTAATTACATCTAACCCCATCACCTCTCTGGATGGCTCAAGTCTTCCACTTCCGTTCTGCACGCTTTCCATGTAAAAAACACAGAGCTGCATTCAAGGTGTGTCTAATGAGCACCACATGCTGCAAGGCCGTGAGACCACGGTCCGACCCGACCTCTGAAACAATGCTAGTCTGTGTGGCAAACGGAGAGCAAACAGAAAAATGGGTGGTGGTAGTTTAGTGGTTATGGTTGGTAATGTAACCATTTCAGGTTTAATCTCAGGTAGGAACACATGGAGAGAACCAGCTATGTATTATGTTGATTTTATACTTTTGTGTGGATGGTTTTCGTGGCATTGACTAATTTTTTTTTTTTTTTTTTTTTTTTTTTTTTTTTTTTTTTGTACATTTGGAAAGTACAGGGCTTCTCAAATTCTTATTTAGGAATATGAAAGTCTTAACGGAAAAAGGTACCTGCACTTCAGTTTGACTTCATAACATTTCAAAGAGTGATAAGCTTAAATAAAACATTCACCCAAAAATAAAAAAAATGCTAAAAATTTACTCTACATCATGCCATCTAAGATGTAACTGAGCTTGTTTCTTTATGGAAACAGATTTGGAAAAAAAATAGCATTTAATCACTTGTTCACCAATGGATCCTCAGCAGTGAATGGGTGCCGTCAGAATGAGAGTCCAAACAGCTGATAAATACATCACAATAATCCACAAATAATCCACACCACTCCAGTCCATCATTTAACATCTTGAGAAGCCAAAAGATGCATGTTTGTAAGAAACAAATCCATCATTAAGATGTTTTAACTTCAAATGATCACTTTTGGCCAAAATACGAGTCCATAATCCATTAAAACATGAATCCATAATCCATAATAATGCTTTCTCTGGTGGAAAAAGTCCATCCCCTGTTCTCCTTTTACCAGGGTTCCCACACCTTGGTTAACTTCAAATTCAAGGACCTTTAAAGGACTTTCCAGGTCCAATACCCTCAAATTCAAGGAATTAATGTGGGGACACATTTCAAGTGAGAGCAAGGTTACATCTTGTTACCTTGTAAGATACACTGGTAACACTTTGTTTTAAGGTGTCATAATACAGAGTAATTACCTAATTAATTACTTAGTAGTAGCCGTTGTACTTACATGAAACAAAAGTTACTTACCATGTAAGTGAAAGTGAAAGTGAAGTGACATGTGGCCAAGTATGGTGACCCATACTCGGAATTTGTGCTCTGCATTTAACCCATCCAAGTGCACACACACAGTAGTGAACACACACACACCGTGAACACACACCCGGAGCAGTGGGCAGCCAGTGCTGCAGCGCCCGAGGAGCAGCTGGGGGTTCGGTGCCTTGCTCACCTCAGTTGTAGTATTGAAGGTGGAGAGAGCGCTGATTATTCACTCCCCCCACCAACAATTCCTGCCAGTCCTGTGACACTTGAACCCGCGACCTTCGGGTTACAAGTCCGACTCTCTATCCATTAGGCCACGACTGCCCCACAAGGCATGTAATTACAGTTTGTAATTATGTAGATGTAATAGGCAGCTACTGTTACACATATGTAACAGGCCGAGTCTGTTACACAGCTACTTGTACACTTAAGTACAATCTTGATACACTTTATTTAAGTAGCTTATGCCTGTGTAATATTCTGTAATTTTAATGTAATTAGAAAGGTATTACATGTATTTAAGTTGTGTACTGGTGGGTTAAATCAAACTAAGGTACAGATGGATAAGGTGTATAGTATAGATACACATGAAGTACACTTAAGTACAATCTTGATACAATTTATTTTAAGTAGCTTATGTTTGTGTAATATTATGTAATTGTAATGTAATTAGGGTTAAATCAAACTAAGGTGCAGCTGGATAAGGTGCTTTATTTTAAGTAGCTTATGTCTGTGTACTTACATTTATAATTACGTTGCATAAAGTCTGCAACACATATGTAACAATCTTTTGGTTACATAAGTAGCTGTGTAACAGACTCGGTCTGTTACATATGTGTACCAGTAGCTGCCTATTACATCTACATAATTACAAACTGTAATTACAGGCTGTTCCATAACTTAGTTACATGGTAAGTACATTTTGTTTCAAGTAAGTACAATGGATACTACTAAGTACTTAACTAGGTAATTACTCTGTATTATGGACACCTTAAAATAAAGTGTTACCATACTGTGTTACAGTTTCTTTTTTTTTTTTTTTTTGCCGTATGACAGAGATCTGATGTTCTTTTTGTCGGATTTCTGTTTTGCATAAAACTGAAGAATATTCGGTACATCCTATACTGTATTCTAAAATGATCTGATATTAAGTTTTGCATGGATTTTATTGAAAAGAGCTTAGGCTCATGTAACCATAAGTTTTAAGATATATGAATATGCTTTTAAGTTCTTCTTGTCTCATTATCTTAACAAGCAAAGCAATTCAACAATAAAATATTTGGGCAAAGATTATCACAAATGTTGACTTTTTTTTTTTTTTTTTTTTTCAGATTCACAAACTTTCAAGAATTTCAAGGACCTGTGGGAACCCTGTCTTACATCAAAATCCACTCACATATTTGTTTAGAACTGTTCTGTCTTGTAAACAATGCTTGATCTCTGCAGATTTCTCTCCTGATTCAGACAAGGCAATTTTTTGTTTTGTTTTGTTTTTTGTTTTTTTGTTTTCACTGGAGAAAGCAATATTATGGACTCGTATAGAGGACTCGTTTTATAGCTGGAAGCAAGTGTTTAAGTGTCTAAAAAGTTAAGAAATGTCTTCCTTGTGGATTTGTTTCTTACAAAGATGCAGCTTTTGGCTTCACAAGATGTTAACTGATGGACTGGAGTGGTGTGGATTATTGTGATGTTTTTATCAGCTGTTTGGACTCTCGTTCTGACGGCACCCATTCACTGCAGAGCATCCATTGGTGAGCAAGTGATGGAATGCTACATTTCTCCAAATCTGATAAAGAAACAAACTCATCTACATCTTGGAACATCTTGGGGTGAACTATATGAAAAATTCAGTAGAGGCATGTGAACATAGAACAACAGCACAATATGATATGATATGAAGTATACATTATCAAATCGTGATTATCAAATCAAAGGCTGTGATTTAATTAAAGAAGTATATCAGTTCCGCAGCATATCTCAGTGTGAAGAGCGGCACTGTGTTGATTTACACACTTCCAGCTTATAAGAGCATGTTTTCAGAGCAGCTCAGTTCACAGTAAATGCTGCTTCTCACCAACTCCAACTGCAAGAACTGTGAGAATTACACTTGGGAATGCAATGCGCAATGCAATGTTTATTTTTTGCAATGTTTGTCTTTTGTGGACAGTAGGGTTGTGACGGTGAGGAAATTTTCCCACCGGTTAATCGACGTGTGACAACACCGGTAATACCAGTATCACCGTGGTGGTGGGGTCGTTTGAGTTTTCCCTCTTTCCCTCGCTTTTATATAGCCTAGTTTGAAAAGACACCGTGCACATTTTACGTTTAAATTTGCGCCAATTCGGCGTCAAGCAGTTGTTGGTTTTTAGTTCGTTTGAGTTTTCCCTCTTTACCTCACTTTCCTTTGCTTAAATAGCTTTTAAAAGCACCCTGCGCATTTTACTTTCACTTTTAAATTAATACAACGTTGAACATAGAACTTTTATTGACAAAACGAATAAAAATACACCATGCTACATGCCTAATATAAAATAAAAAATAACTTACACAAAGTTTAAATATGTCGGCCTATACAAAACTAAAAATCAGTAAAGAATGAGGACCACATAATTATAAAACGTAGAACGTTTATTAGCAAAACGAATAAGAAAGTTTGGAGGCAATGGGGGGGGGGGATCAGAGTTTAAATAAAATAGAAATCAGCAAATACCGTGGAACCAAATAAATGAGAAACGAATGTTTAAAAAAAAAAAACTATCACTTAGATTAATGGCAAAAGTCAACAGGCTTTTCAAAATCCAAAATATTTTTAAAATAGGCGCTTTTACATTTCGTTTCGAAACTCTTCCGCCATCGTCTTGTCTTTTTCACCTCACTCTCATCACGTGATAAATGAAATCTGATCTGTGATGCGATACTGTCTTTCGTTCGGTGCACTGCATTGAGCAGCCGCGTTCAGTTTTAATGGTAGTGTCCTCTAACTGAACTAAATGATTTTATTAATATAAAAATAAAAATAAAAATCTAAACGACGGTGGGAGGTGGTGCCGCGGTGAGCAAGTGATGTAACCGGTGATGCGGCTTAACATCGCAGCAAGCCTAGTGGACAGACAGTTTCAGCATTTCCCAGTACTCCACCAAAATAAAAGCTTGAGGTTTTTACATGTTAAACGCTCAAGTGTTTGAACCATTGAAAGTGATAGAATTTAAGACATCAATATTTGTATTGCAACTTGTAGTGTTAGTTGCCCAGCTAACAGAGAAACAGAGTTCTCAGAACTTTGGTTAACATTCTGGCAAAGTTATGAACAAACGTTTTTTCAAGCAACATTAATAGAATGTTTATTCAAATAACTTTTTTTTTAAACATTTTTGTTTGTCTAACATTTTTTAAATGTTGCTGGTTTCAAAATTTTCAGAAAACATTTAAATGTAACAATTTTTGCAAAATTATAAAATGTTCCTTTAGCATTTGCATAACCAAAAATAACTTTTTTTTGGTTTTGTTTTGTTTGTTTTTTTACAAGTGGTTCTTTCAAGTGAAGCCAAGTGTGAACAACCTTAAAAATAAGCCGAAAAATAAGCTTTTTAAACGCAATTTGAGCATAAGAAACAACATTCATGGGGCAGTTCATTTCAGATTTTGTTGCTGATTTGAAATATGTAATTTAATCGCGAGTTCAGCGAGCAGTTTTTGAGATCTCAGGATTCATTTAGATAGGACTTGGTCTTGTTTGAGCTGCCCGGAGGCGTTGCAAATATGGCGGCCGAGTGAACGGACTTTCCTTAAAAGGGACTTTGCTTAAAAGCAAAAAGCTGAAGAGGCTTTGTTTTTTGTGTCTGGATGTGACAGCAGTAAAGAGACATTTTCATATGAAATCTAATGTCCTATTGCAGTTCAATTGCAAAATATGTCCAATTACAGAATAATTTTTGATCATGCAGCCTAACTACTTTACATTAAAAAAAAAACATTTGCTAAAAATAGATTAGATAGATTAGATATTTTACATACAAACATACAAATGTGTTGTTAAATTATTGAAATAATAACCTATAAAATTGCAAGTAAACATTTTACATCTAAAGGGTTCGACTGACAAAAAAGTTTGAGAATCTCAGTCTTTAAGTTAAAAAAAAAGTCTTAACATATGGCTGCTCATGTTGTGGAAAGTTGACTAAAACTCATTTGCAAACAAGAAAGGGAAGCTGACAGCGTTCACATCTTCTGGCCTAACCCATGGTCTGAGAAGAAGCTCTCTCTGAACTGCCATACTACTATCTCTCAAAAGCATGCACAGCTTGACCCTTTATCAGCAGAACCAAAAGCAAATGTTGCAATGAATTGCTGAGTTAGGAAAAGGCCTAGACTTTTGACATCTGAAGAACTTGTGATTCGTCTTGAGCAAAACAAAACCCGAAATGCCTCTGTGCATCAATGTAAGCATAACATTAAGTGAATGATTCATTGAACGAGCCCACTGTGCAGCAATGTTCAAATCTTGCAATGCATATACTGTAAGCTTGCACCGCAAAGCTAAAGGTTATTATGCCTTCATTGAAGGCGTAGATCTGAAACTCAGTGTAGGTCTTTTCTGTCTTCTCGTAAATAAATATTACACAATTACCCTTTAGCAACAGAATGAGTCGCACTTTACATGTACCTCTAATTCGTCAGACACAGACAGTTAAACTACTTTGTGTTTCTATGGTTTCAAACAAAACTACACACAGATGAAGCTGAATCTAATTTGAAAACTCAACATGTAAAGAATAATAGCGCTTAAAGGAAGGGCCACCTCTAACATCCTGTCCCATATCCTCAAAACAAATGCATTAACATGCAATTGCCTTTCAATACATTGATGAAAACTGCGTAATGCAATTTGAAGTGCCTTTAAAAGCTTGAGTGAATTGCTAATCGTTTCTTAAAGTTTATGTCATCTGTCGGTCTCAGCCAGCCATTCATAAACTGATGCAATCAGACCCTGACTTTCATAAGGGTACGAGAGAGGAGACTGACAGTCACACATGAGAATGTACAACAAATTATTTCATCAGTGTATATATACAAAGCTTAGAGACTAGATAATGCAAAAATAAATAAATAAATGTTTTACTGGGTAACCTAAAAAGGTGCAAAGGTGCTGAATGTGGTACCATCTAAATCAACCTGACTAGATACAGTAAATAACAATACAGTATCTCTAACTTTTACTTTATTTTACAGGTAACACTTGTCTGCTACACAGTAAGAATTATTGAATATAAAATTTATAATTATATATATATATATATATATATATATATATATATATATATATATATATATATATATACACACATAAGGAGTTTTCCAAAGAAGAAAAGCAGACTTTAACCAGCTGGCTTGCAGCTCTTGGTTCTGTTTGCTGGTTTTAGGGAAGTTCTAGCTAAACCAGCAGTTAGATAAAAAGTTGCTTGGCCAGGCATAAAACTTGCATAACCCTGCTAAGACATCTTTGTCTTAGTCATGTTTTCCTGCATGATATTTTAGTTGTTAAAGTTATGGGTAAATGAAAGTGGTAAGTGAAAGTGCCGGGTTCGAACCACAGAATGTTTTATTCATAACCACTGTTTCCTTGAACTAAAAACCATTTAATCAAACCTAAACTGGTTGGCTGGTCTGTCAGCTGGTTCTAAAGGGGTTTCGACACTTTTCTGCTGGAAAGCCAGTTCTCAATCAGATATACCAGCAAAAAAAAACAAAAAAAAAAAACGCTTGAGACCAGACAGCTTAAACCTGTAGATAAAAGCGTCATGTCAGCAACAGAGCTAAAACCAAACCAACTAACCAAAATTTTATCACCACCTAACGGATTAGCTATTGCGCAAAGAAGCTTAAATCTGAATTTCCTCACCCGACAGGCGTTTAACAGCCCTTCGTGAAAAAGAAAAGAGATGAGAGGGGTGTGAAACAGTGTTGCGCACAGAAATAACAAAGTTAAGGGATCAGAATACTAAGAAATCATGTATGCGTTATTTTCCGTCTCTATTTAGTGTAAACGTTCTCAAAGCGCAGTGAGCTGCCTACACAGACAACATGTTTGGGCATCCTCAACATGGAGTAGGCAGAGCACTAGGCTTTCAAACTTACTTGATTGAGACTTAAATCAACTTACCAGGATGCACGTATCTAGATAGAGTTAAAAGCACAAAGACAGTCCTTAAAGTGAATGTGGATTGTCCAGATAGTCCCCCCCTCTCCCCCAGATCCAGCGCGCTGTACAGTCACATCCTTCGAGCAAAGTTGCGTTATTAAGTGTGCGGTCTCTGGCGTCTTTGCTCTTCAGATGGGAGGCGCCGCTAGATGACTTCACTAATTTCAGCGTCTCCTTTAAACGCTCAGAACGGAAACAGTCGCTTCTTTTGACTCCCAATAACATTAGTATCTTTCGCTCGCTGTTTTCGGGAAGCGCTTTCAGTGGGGTCACATCACTGTACTGCACAGAGTGTACCCACCAAACACCGTCAGACTGCGCATGCCCAAACGGGACCGACTGTAGAGGGTTGTGTTGGAAAGTTCAGTCGTTCATAAATACTAGCCTATTTATTCGTAGCGACTTCTGGTGGACACGTTTTTGTTTTATGAATCGTTTTACGCTTCGTGGTTGTAATGGTAGGTGGGATTGTGACAACTTGCCCCTGTTATGTTTTCACTAAAGGTCAGCGTGTTCAAGGTCTTTAATCCTGGGCAAACTTTTAAAATAGTGTTTTGTAGCCAAGATACGTATTGAGAAATAAACTTACTCTGAGAAATGCAGATAGTAGTGTGAATAGTGTTACACTGCTAAGATGCTAATAAAGCAAGAATAAATACATACATGCATACATACATACATACATACATGCATACATGAATGAATGTAAGATAAGAAAAAAGAAAAAAAAACAGGAAACAGAGAAAAAAACAGAAAGTGACAGAGTGCATACTGTGCCAATGTACAAATGTCACAAGCATCAGCAGTTTCTGCTGAGAGAAGCTACAGCTGACAAAATACTGCAAAAATTTACACCCTGAGAAAATAGTTTTATGGAAATTATTCTGCACAGACTGGTAGAGAAATTTGAATTGTTTCCATCACATATTCCTGTACCAGTGGCACACTGTGGTGTTTTGAAACGAGAAGGCAAAGTCCTCTGTGGTAAGTGTTTTTTAATCCAATATAAGATTATGTTCCAGTTACACTGACACAGTATTGACTCATTTTCCAGGTTAAATAAATAAATATTAGTACTTACTATTTTATAAGCACGGTTGGACACACAAATAAAATGAGGTTTTCCTTCAGTAATGCTGTTTACACATTCAGTATTTGATGCAGTGACTCATGAGAACAAATTCCGAAGCAGTAAGTTTTTATTGTTAAAGGCCTACGATTAACATTAAGTCACAAAAAGTAAATTTATTTTATATGAAAACAATAAAGTGAAAGAGTTTCATAGATGAAGAGCTTCGCATCTCATGAACAGCTTGTACTGCAGTCAATGAAAATGTTAAAACATCAGTGGAAAGAGTTATTTCTACTCCAAAATCTACATTTATCATCATTAAAAAATGATAAATTGGCAAAAAAAAAAAATAGTTTTAGAGAAGCTGAGCATTAACGTATTATCAATATACTGTACATTAAATGTACCTCAGTAAAGGAATGGCTATATTTCCATTATTCACACAAATAAACCAATATGACGAGAGAAGACTTACCACGTTCATGTATGATCTCCGCTCTCCTCAACCTTCAAACCCTGAAAAATGAACTGAAGTGGGAGTTTGAATGATATTGACTTCTTAAGTTAATCATTTCATTGATTTGTGAAAGAAAAAAAGTACAAAATGCAAATACTGTCCAAAGAGCTTTGGCAACATTATTACGCAATTCATTACATCAGTCACAGAGAAAACCAGCTCCACTTTACAAATGTTGTCTAGAGTTCAAGACATTTCTTAAATGCTGTTTTTGGACACAACTAGAATAATCGGTCATCTTCAGTAACTGTGGCTTGTTCGTTATCTATTAATATCCAGTCATCTTGGGTTGCAGAAATTGTTAATTAACTTACAGCGTTCTTATTAAGTCTCCATGGAGGAACCTGAATTCCATGAATTGATCCAGGAACCAGTAAGTCTGTGAACTGATCCATCTCTATCTCTCTCTGATTTTATTTTCTTGTCATAAGTAACATCCACTGACCATTATGGATGGACTGAAACTAATAATTACTGTTGTGAACCATGAAGAAGTGAACTGATGCCAGCAATCTTTCTACTTTAAAGTCATTCTTTAAAGTCATTCCTTTAAAGGAATAGTTCAGCTTAATTCACCTATTCATGGTTCACAATAGAAATAATGAGTTTAAGTCTATCCATAATGGTCAGTGGATGTTTCTTATGACAAGAAAATAAAATCAGAGAGATATAGAGATGGATCAGTTCATGGACTTACTGGTTCCTGGATCAATTCATGGAATTCAGGTTCCTCCATGGAGACTGTAATAAGAGCACTGTAAGTTAATTAACAATTTCTGCAACCCAAGATGGCTGGATATTAATAGATAACGAACAAGCCACAGTTACTGAAGATGACCGATTATTCTAGTTGTGTCCAAAAACAGCATTTAAGAAATGTCTTGAACTCTAGATAATATTTGTAAAGTGGAGTTAATGGAGTTGCGACTGATGAAATGACTTGCGTAATAATGTTGCCAAACCACCCTGGACAGTATTGTCATTTTGTTCTCTTTTTCTTTGACATATCAATGAAATGATTAACTTAAGAAATCCATATCATTCAAACCCCCACTTCAGTTCAGTTTGAAGTTTGAGGAGAGTGGAGATCTTATATGCACGCGGTAAGTCTTCTTAATGATGGATTTGTTTCTTACAAACACAAAGGTTTTATCTACTCAAGACATTAATTGATGGATTTTTCATTCTGACCCATTCACTGCAGAGGATCCACTCGTGAGCAAGTGATATAATGCTAAATTTCTTAAAATCCATTCCCACGAAGAAACAAACCCAGATAGCAAGCTACCATTGAAACAGTGTTGATGTGTTAACGCTAACTGCATTGAATTAATGTTGCATATCATTTTTGCACCCACAATTAATGTTGAAACAATGGTGAGATTCAAACCTCAAACTTCCGGGTCAAAACCAAATATTCTATTCAAAAACATTATCTTCTGTCAAAATCAAACTTTGGCCTCATGATGCACAAACCTGCCAAATACACAGACTACTCCACTGCCTAGAGAACACCAGTGAGATCAATTCAAAACACTGTTACTAAAACCTCTTAATGGTAATCAGGAAACAGTGGAAGGGTGGAGGTACAATAAAATACAAGGAGAAGCATTTAGAATCTTTTTTATTATTATTATTATTATTACAGCACTATAATATTTATATACACTTTCCAAAAAAAAAAAAAAGCGTCAACAACTGAGTATGAACTCAGTATGCAACAAAAATTTCTGTTTACTGTCAGTTACAGTACACAAAAAAAAAAAAAGAAAAACCCTGATCAGCATCCTCGGCACCCTCAGCATCACATCTCTGGGCAGGATCAGGCCACATACCTTCATCTACATCACAGTAAATGTTTTCTCTTGCAAGGCAGCGGGGAAGATATGCTCTGCTGTGTCTTATCCAGGCTTGGATCATCTCTATAGCAATGTCACCACAGGCCTCTTCCATTGCTTGCAAAAGGTTTTCCCGTTCGTAAGGGTTTCGATCATAAACTTTCCACCGCCATGCAGAAAAAAACTCCTCTATGGGATTGAGGAATGGGAAGTATGCTGGCAGAAACATGTTAGAAAATCTGGGATGGTCATTGAACCAACTGCGGACCAGAGCAGCACGATGGAAACTTACATTTTCCCAAATTACAACATACTGAGGCTGCTCGGCCCATCCTGGCTCTCTTGGTTCATGCTGGATAAAGGAACCATAGAGATGGCTGAGGAAATCCAATAGATGTTGTGTGTTGTAAGGGCCCAAGGTTGCATGATGATGGAGAACCCCATGGTGACTGATGGCAGCGCACAGTGTCACATTGTCCACACGCTGACTAGGGACCTCCACAATGGCACACCGTCTAATAATGTTCCGCCCCCTTCTCCTCCTTTTAGTTAGATTAAACCTAGCCTCATCAATAAATATATATTCATGCAGGGTGTCTCTGGCATCAAACTCGAACATGTTCTGCGAAAAGATGTTTTGAGTCCATGTGTACAGTAAGCAATAAGAATAACTTTACCTGTAAGAGTACATCATCAAATTACAGCACTAAATAACACATTAGTGAGTTACACTTAGTACCTGTACATACTGCACTCGCTGATTCTTGACCTGCTCTGAATTCCTTTCAGAAAGCACCCTATATACCCGTTTCATTAGAAGTCTGTTACGATGCAGGATTCGGTCAATTGCAGAAACTTATACGATCAGTTTCTGAGAAGGCTTGTTGATCTTCAATAATTCTTCTCTGAATTTCACGCAGTCTAATTGCATTATTAGCAATGACCATATTTACAATTGCAGTTTCTTGGTCCTCTGTCAGAAGACGTTGTCTGCCTCCCCCAGGCAGTCGCCTCTCAGTTCTGCAAAAATACAGTACATAGAAGAACAACTAATACTGAGCAACAAATCAGTTTGACAGTTATGAGGTTAAGGGTGTACAGCATGTGATACAGTTCTGTACACTGAAGAACAATGAAGTTTCACTTATCTAAATTTTCACTGTATATCTAAATGGTATAAAAACTCTGTAGATTTCTGCACAGTGTCTTTGGCAAATATCAGGTACCTGTTTTCTTCTCTAAATGTTCGAATGATAGACGTGACTGTAAATCTGCTCACATTCGGATGAACTGGTTGGCCAGCTTCCCTCATGGTCCCATGCAGAAGAACATGGTCAACTAGTGTTGCCCATATTTCATCAGGAACAAATGTTCTTTGGCCCCTTCCTCTTCCTCTTCTTCTCTGTCTCCCACCTCTTTCTGCTCTTTCACCGTTAGGGTCCATTTTCCAAAGCAAATTATCACTTGTGACCCTTTTTATATTACCTGAGATTCTGATGGGTGTGTCATCAATTTTGCTACTTAGTGTTAACACATGCATAATTGTGTGTTGTTTGTGTTCAGCTTGTGACAGCTTGAGTTAAATATATTATGTGTTTGTGTTTTCTGAATGAGAACTTTGTTAAACCTGTGCAAAATGAGGACATTCTTGTATAGAGTTTTCCAGAAGACGTTGAGAAAATTGGAACTTGTGTGAAAACAGGTGAATTGTGTTTAGAGTTTTGAGAAATGAGTCAATGTTTCGAGAACTGAATTATTGGTTTGGGAAATTAGGTCAACTGAATTAGTAATAGTGTGTTAGCAATCGAGAAAAACTGTAAAAATGAATGTATCTTGTTAGATTCAGTAACAATAAATCAAATGCAAATAAACATGCAAAACAAAGGAATGGAGAAATAATAAGAGAAGTCATGCATGTTAGGTGGTTCAACAAACAAGACTTCTGTATAGGATGCACCTGTGTAGTCTTTCATCGATTAGACTACCGAGAAGTGCACATGCCGAACCAAAATGATTTGTTTTTCAACCATTTTTAAACAGACTTTCTAAAACCATGAAGGCCCAGTTCTAAACCAAGCCCCAGTGGATTAGAGCAAATCGGTTAAAGCAACTGTAAATGCCCATCATGGTTTGATACACCCCACTGATTGAGACACACCCAATAGTGTTGTGCAGAGATGCATGCATGAATGATCTTGTGCTCATCAACTATCATCTTTATCCATGTGTGCTGTCGACTTTCAGTAAAATTTCAATGCTGATCCAACATACTTTAAAAATTGAAATGTCAATCCCAACCAAAATGATGGTTTGGATCAAAACTCAACATTGTATCAATGTCACCATGCTTTCTGGAAAATCATCTACATCTTGCATGGCCTACAGTTGTGTTCATTTTTGGGTATACATTTTCTTTAAAAGGAACAGTTCAAACAAGACATATATATAAAGTCAATAAACAAAATAAGCATTGTATCAGTCTCTTTCAGAGTGAGTTTAATTTGAAATGCAACATAATCTTATTTAATCCCCCAACAAACCAGCAGTGTTTCTCAGATGCTCTAATACACATCCTTACACTGATCTCAGCAGTTTCAGCTACTGAATGACAAAGGAAAGTCGTCAGTATTTTACAATGATCCAAATATGAGAAAACAGAGTGTTTGGGGATTTTTCGACCGATTTAATGTGTTGAAGACTTGAGGCCACCTTTGCCAGTGGGGATTACGACATGTGACAAGTTATTTGCCAAGACTGTTTAATCATACCTTTTCAGTCCTATTGGTTTACATGGCATGTCCAACTGTGGCTTAAAGCCTTTCTGAAAGCATTGAAATGCCAGTGAAACATCTTACTCAAGGCACAAATTCAACCACACATGACAAGCCAATCCTGAGCTCTCTGTGGTTAATAATATCTGCATATGAGATATGATATTAATACTGATTTGAATCTTCATTATATGCATGACAGTAACTCCAGTTACTGTCATTTCTGTCTGAAGCAGCTTGAATTTCCTTCAGTGCATATGTATGTACGCATGGGTGGGTGGGTGGGTGGGTGTATGAGCATGAGAATAATTTAAAAATAATATTTTGTAGGGTATATTACATAAGCCCTTCTTCTAATCTGACTTTGACCTAAAATCAGAAAGGGAAACATATGCCCTAGCGTGTTTGAGCTCAAGTAATATGACTTTCTGTTGCCATCTAGAGCTCATTTCACAAGATTTATTTAACACAATATAAATATCTTCATAAAAATCTGGGTTGACACCCTCACTATCGAAAACAGAAGGAGTGCAATCAGTGCAAAAACCTCATAAACAACACTGATAAAATGAATTTTATACACACCAATTCAAGTATGTATGTATTTAGTTATTTTATTTATTTTAAAGAAATTAACACTTTTAATCAGCAAGGACACATATTAAATTCACTTTCTATTCATTAAAGCAAAATTTGAAAAAAAAATGCATCATGGTTTCCACAAAAATATTAAGCATTACAACTGTTTTCAACACTGTTAAGAAATGTGACACTGACAACTGGGGTAATGATGCTGAAAATTCAGCTTTGCATCACAAGAATAAATTACAGTTTAAAATATAATACAATAGAAAACCATTATTTTAAATTGTAATAATATTACATGTTTTACTGTATTTTTTGGCAAATAAATTTAGACTTGGTGAGCAGAAAAGACTTTGAAAAACATGAAAATAATGTTACTGACACCAGACGTGTGTGTATATATATGTACAAGGCATGACCAGGTTAACCGTTAGATGACCTAATTTTAACATTATTCATCTTTAATTTAATTTTGATAACTCTGAGACATTAGACGGAGATACGGTGCATTAGATGGAGATACGGAGTTACAATACAGCTTGGCTGCTTGGGCATCACTTCTTGGAAGTGAAGAATCTTGTCATTGCGCTCAATGAATGTTGATAGTTTGAATCCGTTCTCAGCCGTCAGACTGAGACGCACTGCTGGGCATTTCCTTCTCAGACATGTCCTTCAAATCTGTAAAAAAAAACAAAAACAATGTTGAGAATCTATATTGTGTTTCCAAATGTGACAAAACATCTACAAGTGTCGACCAAAATCAGTGTGGGAAAGTCTGAAATATAAACATTCCTGTCTGGTTTACAGAAATGAGGCTTTATCTCTGTTACATGGAAGAAGTTTTTTGGCTGCACAAACCCAGAAGAGTAAAGCACTTTTTCCACTATACTGTATAAGAGAACAGAAATGGGGGGGGATTGTGCAGAAGTCGTTGTGGCTTTTTCTGTTTGAGTGTGTAAAAGTATGATATTTGAGACCTTAGAAGGAAAGTGAAGCTTTCAGTTAGTGACAAATTATTCAAATTGCAAATTGTACACACAAAGATATTGGATGACTTCAGAAGAGTTGAAAAGCACACAGGAGTTGGATTATGGATTATTTCACGGTACTTTTTTGGAACTTGACAGCATCACCTTTCAATTTCATCAAGAGCAGAGTGGACATTTAATATCAAATATCTCCTTTCGTGAACAGATTTGCACCATAGTGATATTTTTTATTAATGATTTGAATGTTTTATTGTTATATTGTCTGTTTTCATTTTAATTTAGTTAACACTTTAGTATTTTTTATTAGTTTTGTCTAATTTGATGTAACTTTGTTCTTTGGTGAGGTTGTTTTGTGCTACTCCTGGTTCACTGCATGTATTTATTTATTTATTTATTTTCATTTATCCTCATCTTGTCTAGAGATGATCTAGTTTCGCAAAGCAATAATAAAGTGCATTCGTGAGCAACTACAGCCTGAACTCACCTGAGCGTCACAGTTCATTTTCACTGTATGCAAAAGATTGGCCAGGACAGTTGATTTATTAAGAGTTTTCTTTTGTGTTCTATGGAAAAAAAAAAATGTCATGGAGGTTTGGAACAACATGGGATCGAGTGAATGATGATGGAATGTAATTTTTGTGGGAACAATCCCTTCAAATGCCTTGATTAATCACCCACACTTTAAAAAAAAAAATGAAAAATAAAAATTATTTATGTATTTGAATTGTATATAACAACGTTTTAACACAAACAAATAATAAACTTAATGTGATGCTTATTTGTCACTCATACAGAAATGGAACAGGTCGGATGTCTTCATAAAAAAATAAAAAATAAAAATAAATAAATAATTAATTAATTACTTTGAAAAATCATGGCAGGTTAACTATTCATGTCTATTTGATTTTAATTAAATAATCCTATTGTTTTAATGCATTGAAATAGCTTAGAATCCACTTGAATCTATTCATTATGAAAACTGCATTCAGTTAAATATATGAACATGGGTAAAATATGGAACAAACAATGTTCAATTAGTTAAAATGTATGAGATCAAAACTAAATGGATTTATTGAGGATAAATAAATAAACCTGGTTATTGCCTATTCAAAACACATTCAGTTTATTAGTACTATTACAGCCTGTTTCATTTATATATGACGGACAAATATGTATCACAATAAGTTTATTAGTTTGTTTATATTAAATCTTTGTAAAGTTGCCAATAAAACAAATATTATTTGAGTATGTTTTCCAAGAAAATACTATTGCAGTTTTTATACTTGAAAATTTCAGGTTTAATTCAGTGTGTTACTTGCCATTTTTGTAATTTTGAAATTTACTAGCAATTTGTTTTTGTTGAGTGATTTTATTTATTTATTTATTTATTTTCCCAGTATGGATGGATATAATATATTTTTTGTGTGCATTGTGGAATTTGAACCTGCAACCAATAAATAAAGATAAACAGAGTCGCCAATACTTGTGCAGATACAAAATACTCACAATGAAGCACCGTCTTGTAAACTTGACTGTAGCCAAACTCTTTGTTTGTGGTCAAATCCACAGTGAAGAGGAAGCGCAGTTCGAGCGGGAGCTGTGATCTGGGCATGTTTATTACAGCTGGGATGATCCTCTGCGACATGGGCCCTTCAGACAGGACCTGGTGCATCTGATATGAGCACCAGTCATCCTTCACAAAGTTTGGAGTGATGAGTAACAGCCAGCAGTGACTGTCCTGCACGGCCTGCAGCAGCTCGGTGGGCACGGCGCCTCCTGCTGGACAGTCCCGCTCCTGCAGGTAACAGCGCAGACCGTTAGACGGGGCTTCTAGGAAAGAGGCCAGACTCTGTGCTAGATCACTGTCCTCATCATTATGACACACAAAAACGTCGTATCTGAGAGAGGAGCGAAAGGGTGAGAAGAGCACTGAGGGCAGAGGCTGATCTGAGGCCGATGGCTTGGTTGATATGGAGGATTTCAGGGAGGAAGAGGAGGAAGAGGAGGAAGAGGAGCACACGGAGCTGCTGGTGTTGGAGTGTCCAGAGAAGCACGTCTGAGAACATTTACATGCTTTGACTTGGTCCGAATCATTCCTTTGTTTGAGAAAACGCTGACGAAACCAGCCTGATGATGCAAAGAAATATGATATTACATTGTTATAGAGTTAATGTAATATTCAAGTAATACACAGAAGGATTCGTTGCATAAATGGACGCATTTTAATTGGACAGAGTTTAAAGCTCTTCAACAGAACTTGATTTCCTGTATTTTAAATAAATTATTAAAATATTAAAATAGACTACAGTGTTTCATTATTGCATTTCAACAGTTTCTTCGACATATCATTATAATACAATATCTGATGAAATTGTTACAGTGTTTTACAGTATTATATATTTAACTGTTAATTAAAGTACTTAAACATAATATATGTGTGTGTGTGTGTGTGTGTGTGTGTGTGTGTGTGTGTGTGTGTGTGTGTGTGTGTGTGTGTGTGATGACAGTGTGTGATTGTGTGACACACACAATCAAACCAAAATTTATTCAGACACCTTCAACATTTTTCACATTATCACAGTTTATTTGATATAGTTTAGAAAGTGGTAATAACATGACAAGAACTCAAGAGTTAATCTGTGTCAGAACAAATTCATCTTGATAATGTCAGATAGCTTTGATAGAAAGGTATGTAACAAAACATGGTCAGCTCAAAATGTCAAATCACATTTTTGGTCCCAAATTGTCATCAGTTTTACTGGTAGTCCACTTTATGAAGAATCTTTGGGGTATAATATGTCACAGTTTACATTATTTTGCTATCCTCACTTACATAAATAAACTACAATGTTCTGCACCCACTAGTAAAAAATATCAAAAATTACACCTGGTGTCTGAATAATTTTTGGTTTGACTGTATATATTCTTTCTTTCTTTCTTTCTTTCTTTCTTTCTTTCTTTCTTTCTTTCTTTTTCTCTTCTCTGAAATGTCTATATCCTCCCAATAGGACACTGGAATTTTACTCACTGCACATATACTGTTTTTCTGAAGCTTTACTGTAAAGTTTCTGTTGTATTAGTGTTTTAAAGCTTTGTGTCTACACTGTACACTGTCTGTCTGTTGTTATTGTTAAATGTGAACTATATGTTGTAATGTTGTGCAATATCGTGTGTGTGCTGTGATAAATGTCACAGCTCAAGATAGTTTAATGTAAAATTAGCACCAGTTCCTCTAATGAAATGAGATTGTGTTTCACTATGACTGTCAGAGCTGAATGACAATAAACGCTCATTTGCTTTGAGCCACTGGGGAAAAAGATGAAAATCTTTCACTTTTTGCTCTCATAATCTCAGTATCTTCTTAAAGTCCTGCTACCACATTAAAATGTTTGTTTTGTGTTACGTAATTGTTAACTTCTGCCTTTGTGTTTGATAGTGACCAGGCACATGCACAGGTAGGGCTCAACCTGTGCAGAGCACATGCCCTTTTTTCTCTTACACTCTGAAGTGCCCTTTTTTGTTGGCAGTGTTGTTAAATCTCATAACTCCACCTGCTCTATCTGGACTGAATGAACTGAAGTTCCACAGCAGCTGAACGAAATCTTGCAAGGGTAACTAAAGATCTTGTTGTTTGAATAAGTAGAGCGCTTTTTACATTTATGTAAGCACAGTGCAGTGTTAATGTTCAAACTGTGTATTTACAATGTTAAAGTGTATTTACAATGTTAAATAATAAATATTCTTATTAGGAATAAAACTGCCTCGTTTTTGAACTGTGCAGAGCTGTAGCTGAATAGTTAGGCCTACTACGCTACTGTATTTTAATGTTGGTCATTATGGTGGTAATTGGAGAGCCAAATATTTTTTATAGGTGGTACTTGGTATGAAAAGTTTGAGAACCACTGCTCATTTCTTAATCCTACCCATTGCGTAGCATATACACACCAAAGTCAATTTTTGCGTATCAATACCACAAGTTTTTGTTTTTATTTGGCGTACTATTCATACTCACTTTCATGAGATCAGTTTGTCTTAATCTAGTATTCAGGGATGGGCAGTATTTCAAATACATGTATTTGAAATACAAAATACTATTTTGTTTTTAAATACCTTTTTGCATTTGAATGCATTTAAACTTAGTATTTTTGTATTTTCAAAATACAAAAATACTAAGATTAAATGTATTTAAATAAAAAATACTAAATATCAAATACATGTATTTGAAATACTGCCCGTCCCTACAGGAAATTAGCAGTTTAATAAGGAGGTTGATTGGCAAAGTACCTTATGTATTTTGAAAATACAAAAATACTAAGATTAAATGTATTTAAATGCAAAAAGGTATTTAAAAAAAAATAGTATTTTGTATTTCAAATACATGTATTTGAAATACTGCCCATCCCTGTTAGTATTCACTCTCTACTCATCTTCACATGTATTAATGTAGTAAAACATGGTTATAAGTAATGTTTTCATAACTAAAAAAAATTACAGAATCAGATCACTGTGAAATCTTTTTATCATGCAGAATGTAATATTCTGCATATATTCTGTATATATATATGTGTGTGTGTGTGTATGTGTGTGTAATTTGTTCATTGCTGGCTTATTTTAGACCTTCATGAGACCAACATCCCTGGTCCTCCACAGTATCAAGTTTTTTTTGTTGGATATGCTATTGTGACGGTATGGCTAGTTTCTAATAATCTCCTATTTTGACTGGAATTGTGGTGGACAAAATTATTTAAATTAAATTTCAAAATAGTTTGGCAAAAATACTTGACTCATTGCTTTACCTTCCCCTCTTCTCAATGACATGCATAAACATGTTAACCAAATAATACAAATTAGCTTATAAAACCAAACAGAATAGCTAAAAAACTCTTTTTCTTCAAACTATATTATTATTATGGTAATTAATAGTGGATAAGTCTAAAGCTTTTGAGACTATTATTTAATTTATCATTAAGATGTGACCCAAAAAAAAAAAATGTGGGGTTTGGTGCCTTTTTCAGTTTCAGCACATGCCCCTCAAAAGGTCTGTGCATGGTCCTGATAGTGACGATGCATCATGAAACTGCAACAGAGACTTACCCATAATGCTGCTGATGCGGTTTTCCTCCATTCTTCTCCATCCTTTCAAGGATATAAACTGCAACAGGCACATACACAGACAATTTTAAAAAATAAATACTGTATCGCACACTACATCTCATACTGTGTACACACAAGTAACTTTCATACAACAGAAAAAAACATTGCATGACATGCACACTGTTATCAGCTTAAAGTTAATATCAGTTCCACTTTTCCCTGGATCACTTTCAGATTTTTTATGTCTGGATATTAATAAATTTATGCTTATTATGAAGTAGACTGCAAGTTAATATCATCATTCTATCAAAGCGTACAGTAAATGATGTATAGAGTGAGACGATCAGTACTTACAGTTGATTTAAGATGAAAAGAGAGTGCACTGCTGCAGTGCAAAAGATCAGCATGAGATGTTTGAGGAAGTTCATGCGATCGGAAGCGATGTGTCATTATGCAAATCAACATAACTTGTGTCTGTTCTTGCAAAATAATGATAATACAAGAATAGGAAGACAGCAGAATAAAAGGAAGTGATAGGTGAATTTGGATTTACTATTGACAGTCTGGTCAGTGCATGGCTTTAGATGTGATATAGTACAGAATATTGAAAGTAAAAGAGTAGCAGTTTCCATTGACACTTTGTCTGGTTTGCTGGGATTCCCCTCAGTTACGAGAAATGGGTGCGGTTGATACCTCAAACTCACAAATGATTCAACTGTGGGAAGATTTTGCATGTTTAAGTTACTAAATTAATATGCACTCAAAATTCATATCTTTCATGGTTAAAATTAATTTTCAACCTATGTTTTTGCTATAAGGGTCTCATTTTAAGATTTAAAGATATCTGGTTTGGTGATTTTGCTTAAAATGGATTACAAATTGACTTTTATTATCAATGATTAATTCAAGAAACAAGAAAAAAAAATTGACAATGAAATACAGAAAAGGCGAAAAAAAATAGAGCATATAGATCTTGATCAAGATATAAAATAATTCATTGTTTTATGATTATTTATTAATGTTGAAACATGAAAAATATATGAAACTGAAATATGGAAATAGAGAATGAAAAGTAGAGATCAGAGATCTTGATGAAGGCAGATTTTAACAAGACAAAATTTAATGATTATAATATGTGTGTGTGTGTGTGTGTGTGTGTGTGTGTATGCGTGTGTGTGTATGCGTGTGTGTGTGCGTGTGTGTGTGTGTGTATGCGTGTGTGTGTGTGTGTGTATGCGTGTGTGTGTGTGTGTGTGTATGCGTGTGTGTGTATGCGTGTGTGTGTGTGTGTGTGTGTGTGTGTGTGTGTGTGTGTGTGTATGCGTGTGTGTGTGTGTGTGTGTGTGTGTGTGTATGCGTGTGTGTGTGTGTGTGCGTGTGTGTGTGTGTGTGTGTGTGTGTGTGTGTGTAAGAGATAACAAGCAACATATATAGTGTGAATTCAACATAGGCTAGCACAAGCAAATCTACAGGAATTTATTTGATCAAAAATACAGTGAAACAGTAATACTATGAAATATTCCTACAATTTAAAAGAACTGTTTGCTATTTTAATATATTTATTTAATATATTCCTGTGATGACAACGCAAAATTTTCAGAATTCAGTGTCACATGATCCTTCAGCAATCATTCTAACATGTTTATTTGCTGCTCAAATACTATAGGTGCTCAATTAGCTTAATAACGGTTCTAGTTATATTATTGTTGAAAACAGTTTTTGCTACTCGATATTTTTGTGAAAAGTTTTTTTTTTTTTTTTTTTTCAGGATACTCTGATGAATAGAAAGTTCAAAAGAACAGCCTTTTTTTTTTAGAAATAAAAATATGTTTCAGCATTATAAATGCCCTTCCTGTCACTTTTAATGAATATACAGTAACGTATCTTTGCTGAATGACTTCTTTTTAACTCGCTTGATGACTTTTTTATTAAGATTATATAGTACACTTTATAAAATGGGTAAACATGATACGGGAAGGTGTGAATTTTGTGGGCAAGAAGAATCAGTGGAAGATGTTATTTTGTACTGTCAGAAATACCAGACTGAAAGAAGGATTCTAATGCAAAATTTAGAAAAAATAAAAATGCAATTTATACCGGGAGATATTTTACAAAATAACTCGAGAAATGAGTGCTATAGTTTTATTTTCCAGTACCTTAAAATAACAAATTTGTGGGAGAGAATTTAAAGGGGAAAAAAAGGGGGTGGAAGGGAGTAAGTCATTTAGATCCACGCTCCATACCAGTTGGTGGCGGAAATACTTCATTTTGTTGTTTGTCAACCGCCAATAAATTTCAAGAAGAAGAAGAACAAGACTTTTATTTTGAAGAACAAGACTTTTATTTTGAAAATAAAACGCTCTTCCGGTTGGACGTCCAGACGCGCTGGTGTTGAGTGAGGTACGTAAACAGCAGTTCCTGTCGCTTTATATCCGTTATGTGCGGTTTGTGTTTGTGATGTGTGTCTGATTTAAACAGGCGTTTTAACGGAGCACTATGAGGACTCCAGTGAGCGTCCTGCGGCTCCCCAGAGGACCGGACCCGAACAGCCGCGGATTCGACCCGAACTCACCGCGCTTCATCGCTCTGTGTCCCACAACCGTTCCCTCCTCATCCTCCTCATCGGGCCGCGCTGATGAAGAGGAGCAGCGGCTGCGGTCAGAGCTGCGAGAGAGGTTTCTGCGGACTCTGTTACTGATGAAGGACAAGCAGGTCCGGTTCGACATGTTCGAGAGAGTGCGCGTGCGCGCGAGGTTCGGGGCCTCTGATATCGACGTGCTCCGCTTCCAGGTGTCTGATCTGGAGACGCCGCTCGGGGTTCAGAAAGAGGCGCTGCTGAGATGCCAAGATGTGATTTCGTGCTCTCTGGATCTGTGAGAGCGCATTCTGAGACGCGATGCTGATCTTCTCCTCCAGAGGGCGCCAGAAGATCAACGTTTAATGGGTTCAAAGAACTTTCTCGTTGCTTTCATTGTTGTTCATGCTGCTGTTTGTAATAAACCTTTGCAATGTTGAGAATTGTTTTTTTTTTTTTTTTGTCCCCAATGAAAGTGTCCTCTAATTTTTAAACACTCTTGAAAATAAAGATTCTAAAAGTTTTTTTTTTCTTCATTGATGCCACAAAACAATTTTGGTTCCAGAGTATTTTTTCTTAATGTGAAGAACATTTTAATAATCTAAAGAACCTTTTGTGCTGGAATGTTTCCATGGATGTTAAAGGTTCTCCATCGATGCCAGTAAAGAGCCTTTATTTTTAAGATTCTAGAGTATCTACTAATCATTAAACTAATCCAAACTGCACATGAATCACGTTACAAAAAATGTGCATCATAAATGCCTTGTGACTAATTATTCTGAAGCCACAGGAAAATGACATCACGACAATACTGATTTACTAACGAATTCACCAGAAAGCACATGAGGTCAAAGCCAACAGATGGAGAAATATGAGTCAATTTCACTTTTTTTTTTCTTTTTTTTTTTTTAAAGAAAGAAAGATTAGCAGTATATCACTTGGCAGGACACATGAATGGCATCAACATTTTAACTAATAAATATCACCACATACTTTCCCCAGTTTAATCACTGTACATTATGACAGTTTTGTATTACTAGTTTTCTGAAATGTTATGTGTGAATTTGCATATACAGTAGTCAACATTTGAAGTTGACTACTTTCATCAAAGTTGTCCTAAATCAAAAACAATACCCGTTTTTGACTTAGGACAGCTTTGATGATTTTTTTGATCCATTTCAATTCAAATGTTTACTATATTTCTAGTTGGATTTGATAAAAACAAGGTCAAAATTAAAGGTTTTTGCAGAAAGTATTTCAGAATTCTCTTTTTTTATCACTCCATAAATCAGAAAATACTGTAAAAAACTAATATATATATATATATATATAAACACCATGTGTTTAAGAAATAAAATGTTATAAATAATTGTGAATTATATATGAACAAACCCCTCAGAATATAGAATAAATCTGGAAAGTTTGATGTACAGTATGTAAGTGCTACTGAAGTGGAGATTTTTATGAATTTATTTTTATTTTTTAATATGTATTGTAATTGAAATCTACAGAATCAAATAGATAACATGCAATAAAATAAACACTTAAAGGGATAGTTCATCCAACAACATAAAATTCTGTGATAATGTACTTGTATGAGTTTCTTTAAAGGTTTTTACAGAAATGATTTCAGATTTCTCGTTTTTTATCACTTTATAAATCAGAAAATACTGAAAGAATAAAAAATCACATTTTTGAGAAATAAAATGTTATAAATAAGTGTGATTTAAAAATGAACAAACCCCTCAGTAAAAATCTTCAGAATATAGAATAAATCTGGAAAGTTTGATGTACAGTATGTAAGTGCTACTGAAGTGGAGTTTATTTTTTTTTTTTTTAAGATGTATTGTAATTGAAATCTACAGAATCAAATAGAAAACATGCAATAAAATAAACACTTAGATAGATCGTCCAAAAAACTGAAAATTCTGTCATTATTTACCTGTAAGAATTTCTTCTGCTGAACACAAAAGAAGATATTTTGAAGAATGTTGGTAACCAACAGTTTTTGGTCCCAATTGACTTCCATAGTAAGGAAAATAAATACTATGGAAGTCAATGGCTACTGTCATATTCTTCAAAATATATTATTTTGTGTTCAACAGAAGAAAGAAATTCATACAGGTTTGGAATGACATGAGAGTGAATGATGACAGAATTTTCATTTTTGGGTGAACTGTCCCTTTAAATGTGTATTTTGGATGCTTTTGTTCTACTACTCTGATAGAAGACAAGTTATGGAAGCAAAATACCCCAAAATCTCAAAATTTCTTACTATTATGTACATTATCACAGCTGGAACAGTGCTTTGACCAATCAGCATCAGGATCACAACTGATTTATAATATTAACAGTATGACGATGCAAAGTCTTTAAAATCTTCTGACAGTATTAGAGATTAAAACAGTATTAAAGTTTAAAGTGTCCACCTGCACAAAAACACAATTTCCAAATGATTGTGTTACAGTTTTTCATTGAAAACTCTACTGCACAAAAAAAAAAAAAAAAAAAAAGTCATCTAACATATTAGTCATCTGTTTGTGCCCAGAAAGTTTTTTTAAGGGCACAGGAGTTTGTTCTTTTTCTAATGGAGCGAGGAGAATCAATGACATTCAATCTTCTTAAAAGGTACGAGGTTGTTTACCAAAGCCAGTTTTATTAGAATATCATTAGACATTGTTCAATGACTGTGCCTTTGTTTGTGAAGTTCCCCTGGCAGAGCGGCTGGGTCTGATGACTCATCCTACAGAGAGACCCGTCCTGTTGTGTTGTCAGAGCTCCTCATAATTTAATCAGGAAGCTTACAAGGACATGCAATGTTAATTCCATATTTCAAGTCATGAACCATACCTGCGCTGGTCATTTTGCTCACCTATAGCCAGCAGTAATCATGTTTTGAGATGCAGGTCTGCGATCGCTTACGTAAGGCTGTCATCGCTCACATTTAATCATCTTCCTCCCCTTCATTTACTTTAAACGTTTCACTGAATCCATCAAGGAATGAGTGAAGGACTACTGCAGTGAAATAAAGTGCATCCAATTGATCTGCATTTCTTCGGCTTGTTTTTCACTTGCAAAAGTGCTCTATGTAATGCTTACTGAAGGGACGCTAGCGTCTACAAGTGAGCCATTAATTAAGTTCTTTTTTCCCCCTCCTACATGGGGTGTTGTTTACCTAATGATCAGATTTAATATTATTTTAATTTTATTTATTTTGTACAAAAAGTTAAACTAAAATGAAAATGGTAAATGTTTTCCCAAAACAGCTGATTTAATAAATATTAAATCTTTTTTTCTCCATATATTGTGTCTTGATTGATGTTTTTGTTTTGTTTTGTTTTGTTTTGTTTGTTTTTTGTTTTTTTATGTGAAACTGGTTATCAGTTTTACTTTTATATTGGTCATTTTAATATAAGTTTAAGTAATATTAAGTAATATTAAGTTTCAGTGAATATTGTTTTTGTCATTTTTTTTTTTTTTTTTTGCTTTAGTTATTTTAGTACAGTAAGTTAAACTAAAATGAAAATGATAAATGTTTTGTCAAAATAAGTTTGACTTTTTAATATTTTTAGTTTATTTCAAATAACGAAAATGTTCATGGTTTTAGTTTTCGTATCAACTATAAAAGAGGATCACTATAATACTATTATATATACATTTTTATATTTTGAATGTGTTTTTAATATATTTTTCTCTTTATTTTAATTTGAGTAATTATGTAATTTTTATTATTTTTTATTGTTTTTAATTAATTATGATCATTTTTTCTCAGCTTTAGTTATTTTATTACATCAAATTAAACTAAAATGAAAAGTATACATTTTGCTTAGGGAACTAGCTGAAATATTTTTTATGTGTGTGTGTGTGTGTGTGTGTGTGTGTGTGTGTGTGTGTGTGTGTGTGTGTATGTGTGTGTGTGTGTGTGTGTGTGTGTGTGTGTGTGTGTGTGTGTGTGAGTCAGCGATGGTACAAGAAATCTGCCCTGTCCAGCTCCATTGGCCAGCAGGAAGCACATTCCAGTCCGTCCTGTTTGCGGCCCTCTCTCTCTTCCTGCCAGGCGCAGGAACATGTCTGTGATAACTTACAAAAATACATCACAGACCCTTCGGCTCCTCTCTGAACCATCTCTACCAAACCAACCAGTCAAAACTCTCTGCTCATATATTTCCATACACATAATTCAGTGTTTTCTACAGCAATGACTGCATGTACTTTTCAGTGGAGTCACATGATTGATGTGAAATCTGTAATCGGTTGCATCCGTCCATCATCCTGTGACCCTCTGTTATCACCTGCATTGTTAGTGATCTATTTTTGTGTTAAAGCAGAATCCGGTGTTTCCTTCGTGTGATTAGTTCACCTGAACATCACTGTGATTCACAGATAATGTGACCTGAAGAGGACAGCAGTCTTGAGTTCCTGTGAAAGATGACTAAATATAAATGGAACAGATTTATACAGAGGCATCGTACAATATTTGACTTTGGATCTCGGTCAGCGCTCTGTCTGTAATGTTTGGTTTGGGGCAGAGATGTTGTTGGCTCCATCTCTTTGGGATGTTTACTGCTCTGTGCCCATTGTGAAGGCCAGAGGCGCTCTGAGTCACCCTCGACCCGGCCGTCCTGAGCTTTGTTTAACTTGCTTTCAAGGAATTTTGGAGCCGCTCCAGTGAATGTGACTCCGCAGGAGTTAATGCGGCCCGGCCCGTGAACCAATCACACTCCTGAAGAACGACAAAGAGGAAGGTCAAGGACATGCCGGACGACACTAGCAGGAGCCCACGACCCCGTAAAACACTTCAAAACATGACTGGATGTTACTTTTGACTCTGTGGACAATTAGAAAAGAACACTTCTTACATTCTTACTATTCAATTTGTCAATTAACAGAGAGAATTCTGGCATTTTTAAAATTCCCATAAATTCCCAGCACATCTCAAATTATGTATTGTGTTTAAAATGACATTTTAAAAATGTTTGGAATAAATATATCTGACTCTTTTATCTAACTGTAAAATATTCCGTTGCTTCTTGCATTGTTTGTGACGCTTTAAAAATGAAATGTCCAGTGAGTGGCTCTAAAATCGTATTTCGTTTTATCTGAAATAGATGAATATGAATGTGGCAACGCTGGTTGTTGTACACATCAGTCTGGGAGTGAAACATTCAGTGATGCTAAAAGGACAGAGCTCTTAACAAAAGCAAACATGAGACAAATCAAATTTGCTGGAGCAACCATGTCATTTTAGTTTGATTCTACAAGTTTTTGAGCTCTTTTATCATGACTCCTGATTCATGGGACTCGTATCAAGTGCTTCAAATCATAAGTGCAATGCTGTACCGGGTGCACTAACGAGCAAGCTTACTATGACAGAAAAGCCATAAATATGGAGCTGGTTATGTGATGCAAATGCCAAAATGTATTAGTTTACGAATCATGCACTTTGGTAAAAGTGTTTTGGGCTTATAACACAGTATTGTGCAAGGAACTATGGCAAAAATATGTTTTTATTAATTAATAATCTGCCCCTATAATCATAGTTTGTGTGAATAGGAATAAAAGTTGTTGGTGTTTTTCTGTCGCTAGTGTTCATTTCAGGTGATAACTGCAGTGAATATTATATGTATGTAAGTTTTGCAAAAAATGTAGATATATAGAGGTACATTTTCCTAATGAGCCTAATTTGCACACAATGAAATTATATACAATTTCACTTTCAATTTTTTATCCATTATATATATATATATGCACACACACACACACACACACACACACACACACATATATATATAGTAAATTTTAAAGTATATTTTTATATTTAATTTTTATTTATTTCACACTTTATGTCTCATAGAGCTTATCAAGCATGTTCTTCAATGACACGTTTCTTAATAGCAGTACACTAATGCTTGCTTTATTACAGGCAAAAATGTTGTTTATATTGGAAATTATGCCACAATTTTGATTTGTTGTGTATAACATTTTCACATTAAACATCACAATAATTATAAATAAATAATATATATACATACAGTAGTCAACATTTGAAGTGGATCAAAACCTCTCATCAAAGCTGTCCTAAAACCAAGACAATATCCGCTCTTGTCTTAGGACAACTTTGATGAATGTTTTTTTTATCCACTTCAAATGTTGACTACTGTATGTACATATATATATATATGATATATTATCATGCTTGTATGATAATTATAATATTATTTTTTAAATGTAATACTTTTTTAAGGATGTCTTTTCATATTATATATTGAAAATCCAAAATAATCTAATTAAATGGCATGTCAAAAATTGCCAAATTAAATAAAGGCATCAGAAGGCACTGTAACACAAATAATGTGGGACGAGTTCCATACTGAACTTTAATACATCATAGAGGTCTGTTGTAAACTCTATAATAGTGATTCTTGTCTTAGCAAACGCTACTAAAAGCTTTGAGGAGATTTCTTGTCTTGTTGTGCTGGGCAAACAGGTGGAGATTGGGTGGGACACACGGCCTCTGTCTCGCCAGGAAGCACTGGACACAAGGGGAGATCCTAATTATAAAGAGATGAGAGATAGCTGCTTTTATCTGAATCAAAGTGGAGGGTCTCTCCCCACACCCCTCCGGGATTAAACACAGGAAGATTGCGCTAATGAGAGACCGCGCTGCTTTAGATGACATTAAACTCTCTCTTATGGGGAAGCTCACTTGACCATTCTCCCACGCATTATCCGATGGGAACATGATAGCTGGCTATGGAGGCCAGTATCTTTTCAGTCTGCAAAAACCAAAATGTTTTGGATTCTGGAAAGCGGTGCGACGTTACAGACTAAAGATGTGGCCGGAGGAGGATGAGTCTGGATCAACTTATGTAAAGTCTGGATCTTATGTAAACCTAACACTAATTCTAACGTGAACTGCGTGTCTGATGCTCAACCTGCCCTTAAAATCAAAACAGGGCTTTTAAAGTTAAAACTAAACATAAAAAGTTACTTCAAATAAAAGAAATATTAACTGAAGTAAAATATAATAATAAAATATTTTATTTCAGCTAGCTGCTACATTTTCATTTTCATTTAGTTTAACTTGATATACTAAAATAACTAAAGTTAAAACTGAAATAAAACATGAAACAAATATATATAAATAAAAATATACTATAATTATATTATAAATGATAAAAAAATGTTAACTGAAATTAAATCAAATTTAAAAATTTCAGCTTGTTGCCAAAGCAACATTTTTCATTTTAATTTAGTTTAACTTTATGTATTAATATAACTAAAGTTAAAACTGAAATAAAAATAAAAAAAATAAAAATTAATTTTATAAATAAAACTATTTTTTTGTAAAAATACATTTATATTATATTATATTCATACTCTTTAAAAAAAAAAAAAGACACAAACTAAAACCATGAATAAAATCAACATTTTTTGCTGCTTGAAACAAAACGTGTTAACTGAAATAACAAAAAAAAAGCATTTTATTTCAGCTACATTCCAAAGTAACATTTCTCATTTTCATTTAGTTTAACTTCATGTACTAAATAAATTAAAGCTAAAACTGTTAATAAATAAATAAGATTAAATAAAATTAATTAATTAAAAATTAATTAAATAAAAGTTAACAAAATGATTTTTATAAATAATTATTAAAAAATGATAGAAAAAAATAAAGAAAATACATAATATTATAGAAATTAAAATGATAAAAATTACAAAAAAAAAAAAAAAAATTTAAAATGACAAACTAAAAGGGAAAATATAAAAACAAAAAATAAAAAATAAATAATGAACAAAAACAAGAAAGTTGGTTCAAAAGCACCAGTATCCTTCTGTAGTGAGCTCACTGAATGGGTTTTAGGGAGTTTCATGTTGGAAGCATTAGGCCTGACAGGCAGACAATGAAAGCTGTTAAGAATTTGCTATAATAATTCTCTAATTAGACAAAAACAGGAAGTAGACTAGCAATATCTATTGAGTGATTTCCTGTTGGAAGCCAGTACATTTGTTGTCGGTCCAAGTCCTAAAACTGGGACCCTGCCATGCCAGAGTTATTTTCATTTTGATGCTGAACGGAATTCTTCTCTGGTGAGAGGCAGTTTAAGGGCTTTCTGTCAAAACACATTATGAATTGCCCTCAATTTATTCAAGTAGTTACATTGAATCACTCTAGGAATGTTGTGGACAGGATACACAAAGAACACTGTAAGTGTGTGTGTGTTTTCTTTATGAAAACCAGTCACTTCTAAGGTCTTAAGACTTAAAAAAAGGTACAGCAGACTGATTCCCATAATCCCATCCCTATGTCCTCTGAGCTGTTACATTGCTCTCATCCTCCCCTCTCTCTTTCTCTCTCTTGCATTCATTCTCTCATCCGTCTCATGACCACAGAGGCAGATAGATGGAAATAGGAGAGGCTTTATCACTTATTTTACTCCAGTGAGTATTTCAGTGGAAGGGTTTATGTTTTAAGTCAAATTAAAGACATTTTTCTTTCTTCTGGGTAACATAAAAGAAGACATTCCAAGAAATGTCTTACACTGTCCTAAAGGGGTTTAAGATTGTTTACAAACAACAACAAAAATTGAAGTTGATCAAACATGGCCTTTCCTCTAAATACTAATATGAAGGAGGTTCAGAGTGTCATTCACATCAATACAACACACCATCATGATAACACACAACACTAAAATAATGTGATAAACATTCATTTAACAACATGAGATGTAACATATGATCATAATGTATGTCATTTATGTCAAAAATTAATAATACTATTATTTAAATTAAATTTAAAACCATAAATTGTGAGCTGACAGAGAATTCTGAGAACTCAAAAAACGGCAATACTGTAACAGTAAAATTACATGAAATGCCCTGAATGACGCAAAGTTTTTCACTGTATATAAGATAACATACTGTCAAACAATTTACTTTTTTTTTTTTAAATTAAAATTATAAGCATTTTCTGTATTGCAGTATTTGTGGTCCATGCAATGGATTTTAACACCAAAACTGTTTGGTTTGTTAATGTTTTTCAATATACTTTTTTTTCTTTTTTTTTTTTTTGTGCTCTGCAAAAGTCTGTTCAAAATTACATGAGAGTGAGTGAAAAATGATGCCAGAACTAATTGCAAAATCCTTTCTTTTTAGGAAAGATTCATACATAATCTTGTCTGGATGACTGTAACTCTCTATATAATTGTATGCTAGTGTAGTTTTATTGTGTTACTCAACAGTTAAATAGCAAAACTATGATGATACAGGAATATTACACTGAATAAAATTGACAAAAAAAAAAATAACATAAAAATAAATAAATAAATAAATAAAAACCCTCAGGTTGTGTTATTGTGACCCAGAGAATATTTTCTTTTTCCCGAAATTGCTAGTTAATATTATTGCATATGACTAAAGCCTACTGACTTTCCTCACTCAAAGTATAACAACTTTTGGTAATCTTTTTACTTTTTTTGGGACTTTTTTCCCACCTTGTTACACTTGTGCTGCTCCTGGTCAAAAAAGACTGGCCTACAAAAAAAAAAAAAAAAAAAATCATTGAAAAAAATCACCTGTAAATCTCTCATTATGCTATATAATCACCTAGGATTCAGTCTTTTTGTCAGCTGGTTTTCTTTCAATCAGCAGGTTTTGTATTTCTTTTTGGAACTGATTGATTGTAGGCCTCAATGATCTGAGCTCATGCACCTCAGTTTTAAAGTTTTAAAGTTTTTGAATGAACATTGACAAAATTATCCAAAAATAATCCATTTTTTTAATTTAAAAACTGAGGTGCATGAGCTCAGATCAATGCAGTCTATGATCAATCAGTTTCAAAAAGAAATACAAAACCTGTGCTGATTGAAAGAGGACACGTTTGAGTCCAGTATTTGGTAATAATATAGCAAAATGAGAGATTTACAAGAACATTTGAAAAATTGTTCTGCCACTTTTGACTGGCACAAGGGTTAAGAAAGTTTGGAAGAGACGTTTGAAACCATTATACCAGCATTTGTGTAGCCGGACTTTTGATTCAACAGTTTACAGCAGAGATCTAGCTCTCGTATCTCTTTGTTTGTAATAATTTGCACATTCATTCCCAGCACACTGTTCCTTCTCTCTCCTTTCTACTTCCCCTGACATCTTTTTCTCCAGCGCTTGATTTACGTCAGTCAGGACAAGGACATCCAGCCGTTGGTCGAGCCGCTGACGTCGACGTGACCGCCCATCTCTCCTCCCTCTCACAAATTGGGGTCACCAACCTTCATCAGCCAAAGCGGGTGAGTCATCATCGGGCCAGAGTCACCGCGGGACGCCACCGCCGCTTCCGTCTCTTGCCCAAATTAAGCAGGGTCGTCCTGACATTGTCTGTTCTGTACTGTCAAACGGAGAAGAGGAAGAGCGGCAGGATTCATGATTAGGGGCTGGAGGCGATCCGGGTGGGATGGATGATGAGACGGGAAGAAGAGAGGAAAGGGAATAGATGGAGGGATGGACTGGCAGGGTCCCAGGGCACAGCGTATTTACTGATTCTATCAGTGAGTCTGGATCTGAATAAACACCGGCTCGAGATAAGGAACAGAAGATATATACAGATACGCATACACACGTAACTACGCTCAGTCTCCTTCCAATCAAACAAGGCCATCCCAAACCCTAGACTTCGGTGGAAGAGTGATTTGCACATGCTGTCTGTGTTTATTTTAGCACCTAGTTTTACAAATTAGCTAACAGCTAATTCTGTGTTTTCTGGAATACTTGAGTCTGATTGGTCAATTGCTGCATTGAGCAGTCAGATATATCTATATATAAGAAACACTAAGTTATATATTTGAGCACTATCCATGTCAACATACTTTCATGTCTTTCATCTCAATCTGCAGTCTCTATCGATTTGTAACTACCAAGTTAGAAAAGCTAATCGTTATATATATATCTGTCATTTCCCTCGATCTGCCTTTTGTCATTTTTATCTCGCTTGTTCGTGTTTTAACCCCCCCATCTGTGGGTGAAACATTATCTTCCTGACTTGAGATGTTTTGAAGGATGTTTTCATGAGCTGCCCGATCCCAGTGATATTGGATTAGACCGTCATCCTTTCAATGGGATTTCTGATCAGAGATCTGAGACTGCAGGAGTGTTTCATATTCCATCAGCTCTCTGGCATGCCTGCGTGGACACAGTTTCCAAGACAAGTTCAGTCGCTTGATGATTTTTAGCTTTTTTTTATTTCTAAGACGGGTCACATGCAGCCTTCTGTCTGAAGCCCAAACTGCGCTGAGCTTCCATGGGTTTAGAAAGCGATGTATATCTCTCTGATATCAAATGGCAGATTCTGGACATGTGTATTAAATGCAGAGGCCACCCATGAAGACAAAAGAGAGACTGATGGTTTGGTCTTTTCAGCAAGAGTCTGAAGTCTCTATAGAGTTATCCATAACATACCTCACAGCTTACTGCTCACTAACAGCAAGGGATACTGTGAGATACTATTGTGTTATTTACATTATAATTAGTGCAACATTAAATTCTGATTGGATGAGCCATGCACTGTAACAAACTCATAAACACACACTCATATCTGCATATTCTACAGTACATTAATGCACCAGGTTAGTTTGCTATTATCCAGCATAAAACGTCTAGAAATGTGAATAAGCTATTTAACTGTTACTTGGCAGAGAAATTGGTTATAATTGGTTATTATTAATAACATCTTATGTAACATTAGTGTGCTTTATTGTATTGATAACACTATTTTATAAAAATGTGAGATTTACTTTAGCATGGTTAAAAAAGGTTATACAATACAGGCATTATAGATGGATTCAAGGATAGCTAGACATAGATGGATAGATGGATAGATAGATAGATAGATAGATAGATAGATAGATAGATAGATAGATAGATGATAAACAAATGGACGGACGGACGGACGGACGGACGGACGGACGGACGGACGGACGGACAGACAGATAGATAGATAGATGGATGATAAACAAATGGACGGACGGACGGACAGACAGACAGACAGACAGACAGATAGATAGATAGATAGATAGATAGATAGATAGATAGATAGATAGATAGATAGATAGATGGATGGATGATAAACAAATGGACGGACGGACGGACGGACGGACAGACAGACAGACAGACAGATAGATAGATAGATAGATAGATAGATGGATGATAAACAAATGGATGGACGGACGGACAGACAGACAGACAGACAGATAGATGGATGATAAACAAATGGATGGACGGACGGACAGACAGACAGACAGACAGATAGATGGATGATAAACAAATGGACGGACGGACAGACAGACAGACAGACAGACAGACAGACAGACAGACAGATAGATAGATAGATGGACAGAAAGATAAAGGATTTCATCTTGAAATCTCTAAATTTTGGTTTGGTCCAGATTCTGATTTAAAAAAAAAAAAAAAAAAAATAGAAATCTACCTCAGGTTTGTACAAAAGCATTATTCTGGCTTTGCCAGGTTTATTGATGTGGACTGTTTTTCTTACTCTCTGTTGTTCATCCCAAAGCAGTGGTTTTTTTTTTGTTTTTTTTTTTCTCTCTGCTCTTCACAGAGCCTCCTTCACTCATGTTGTCTACTGTAAACTGTTTACACACAGTATGGATGATTGGCATGGAGACAGATCATGGATGTGGTGGAGGGAATCGCAGGTGTTTCTGTTTGGATTCTCCGGGGTTTATGTGCGTTTGGATGTGTCACGCTCAGTGTTGCCAATTTGGGGATTTTGTCGCCAAATTTAGCTACTTTCTCATTGTTGCGGCGACTTTTATTAATTTTTTGCGACAAGGAGGTATTTTAGCTATATTTAAATAAAAATAGCAATTTTTTTTTTTTTTTGAGATTTTTAATTTTTTACTTGGCCCCACCCTGCCGTAGGCCCGTGACCTCTCACGTTCGCTCTCAATCATGCCAATGAGTCTGCGCAGTGAACACACATCAGTACGCCTGCCATTCAGATATGATGACACACACCACCATTTCATTATAAGCATCAAGATGGTGGAGAAAAAATATGAGCAGGACTTTAGAAATTTCTGTTTGCAAGAACCTGCATTTAAAGACTGGCTTCAGCCTATTATGAGAAATACATCAAAAGCTTTTTGCAAAAACTGCAAAGCCATACTAAATGCTAAGAATTCAGATCTCAAAAAAACATTTTGCACTTACTTTGTAGTAATAGAGTGTGTTGACTGAAATAAGTTTGTATGAATAAATGTTTTGTTTTTGGAGAATCAGAATATCTCTTATCTATTGTATTTGAGCAGGACAGGGACGCACTTTGGTGACAAATGAAACAAATGCCCAACATTATGTGTCTTTACATCATTTCCATCATGTTTGATGTGCTTGCAGATCACAGGAAGAATTTACTGATTCAAATGTGTCGTGTAGAGTTACAAGTAAGCATTTCCTGATTTTACCTGTATTTACTTTATTTTCATATTTGGCGACTTTTTGTGAAAAATGGAGACTTTTGAGGGTGGTTCTAGAGGTTTTATGAGGGAGGGGTTTGGAAACACTGGTCACGCTGCTTTCTGAGTTTCGGAGGAAAAATTCCACCCCTGCTACGGACGTCTCCCACAAGGCCGATTTATTTATTTCAGACGTCCAGTCACCCAGACACGTTTACATGAGCAGAGGAGAGCGCACTTCCTGTTAGTTCTAATCTTCCTCTTCTTCTGAAAGCCCCTCCGTCTCGTTTTCCGACCCCCTTCACCCCTGGGGCTGGCTGATGCTTCACGCGCCTCCTGCCTCCACCGCGGTAAACAGAGGGCTCATTAGACCTAATTGCAGGACAAGTTGCTATCGTTTATGAACGCAAACTGACAGCTGAGACTCCTGCAGTCTTATCCCACGCGTACAAACACTGAACAAATTGAAGAAGAGGTCGTACAATCAACAAGATTAGATTTATCAACAGGTTTAGATTATATCAGCATGTTGAGTGTTTGAATGACAGCTCGTATCACTATAACAGCAGGTACTTATAAGAAAAGATACATTTGATGGGAGTTCTTATCAGAATGATAAGCAGTCAAATAGTTTAACAGTAGTTATGTCGTTTTCTTAGTAATGTTGCATGATGAAATGAGCAGGTTTATTTGCAGTAAGCATTACCTGAGTAGTGAGAATGCTGATCACATTAGTTGAGGCTGTTGAGATAAGAATATGGGATTACAGTGTGAGCATGTGTGTGTTTTAACCCTGTTTTAGCTCTGTCACATCATGTGAGGAATAGAGGAATAGTAAGGCATAGCCAACATAATTCACATATGTATATACAAATGAAAATTACATAAGCTTAATATTAACAAGTGTTCTTTTTTTTTTTTTTAATGTCCAAAATTAACGCTCATAATGTTAAGTTAAAAACAATTAAAACATTTTCGGTAGTGACAAATTTGGGGAGAGGACAAATATTCCAAAACTTTCTGAAAATACAATATGAGAATTAACTGCACAATTACTAGAGATGTGTACCTTGGATATTATACAGTTTGCATGCATACAAATTTTTTGGAAAAATACTTTTTTTTTTCAAGACATTTCCAACTCTGACTTTGGACCAATTCTGTAGAATGACCCATATATACAGTCTCAATGAACAAACAAACAAACAAACAAACAAATAAATAAATAAAATTGAGAAAAATTAGTAGTTATAAAAATATATTACCAATTCAACTTCTGAATTAAAAATGTATTTATTATATATATTTTAAAATATATAAATATATACTTGCAAAAGTCTCAAAATACACATGAAGAGCTGTCATGATTTTGTAATGTTTGTTTTGGAAATATTCCCAAAAAGTCAACCAATATGTACATCTGGAACTGTACCCTAAAAACATTCGATCTGTAAGTTTTTACTGAGGTAAACTTGTCAAAACTTGCATTTTAATTGCATTTGTTCTCAATGGACAAAGTTTTTTTTTTTTTTTTTTTGGCATCAAATGTGGACTTCATTCAGTGAAAACCATACAGATCAGCAGCAGCTCTTGCATTTTTAACCAGTACTTGTTTTTTTGTTTGTTTGTTTGTTTGTTTGTTTTTTGTAACTATGGAAGCAATTAGAAACAAAGTCACAATTACAAGAAATAAGATATAAAGTTGCAGTTACTACCACCACCAACTCAAAGTAAATGTGCATAAACTCTGTCTCTAAAAGAAGGTGTCAGGGCCCCTAAGGGCCAAGGTGAAGGTTCAGGGGCCACAAACACGGACTCTTGTCCACCTACACTAAGCTCTCAAGCTTCTGTGCATTAAACCACCGACAAAATCACTGCATTGATAACAAAACGGGACAAAAAGCCTGACGTGTTTACATAGAGACACACACCCTGGTGCACATTTACCCATGTGACGACCTTGTCTTAAACATTTACACCGATGATATCATTGGAATGTGTTGTGGAGGAGGGAGAGGACAATACAATGAGTGTGTGTGTGTGTGTGTGTGTGTGTGTGTGTGTGTGTGTGTGTGTGTCTTTATATACTGTATCTGTGATGGCCAGCCGTGTTTTATCATGCAATGCAGAGAAGTGAGGCTTGCCAAGCGTATGCTGGCAGCACCGCGATTAACACTCAGGAAGCTGCTGGTCTCTCACCGTCTCATTCAAAGAGCGGCTACGGGAACGAGGCATGGGACCCCCCCCTCCACCCCACCCTAATCTCATCACTCTCTCTCTCTCTCTCTCTGTCTTTCAACAAACAATGACCTAAAGAGAAAGGAATCTTATCTCAGAACGCACTTTGGAATTTCTGTCGAATGCAAAGCAAGCCGTGTTTGTCCATTTGTGTGAAAGAAAAACACAAAGAGGGAGTTATTGGAGCATGTTATTCACCTGTGTTAAATAAACTCAGATTAACTACCATCAAACTAAAAGTCTGCACACACACCAGCTCATTTCATTGCTTTCATTTGTGCATTGAAATGGTCCGGTATTTAGACCAAGCTCTTCAAATACTAGTCAAATCTACATAGAATGAATCTGATGTCTTAGTTCAGGTTCATTTTACAAAAGATGCAAGGTCATACCCATTTCTTGAACATTGTAATGTATTCCTTTTTACATAAAGAATAGAAGGCATTTTAATCAATTTAATATAAATAAGAAAAAAAAGTAAAATAAATGTAATTTATTGTAAAGTAATGCATTTTAGTTATTTGTAAACAACATGCACGCATTCACTCTTAAAAGGTTACTTCACCAAAATGCAAATTCTGTTCTCATTTACTCACCCTTATGTTGTTCCAAACCCATAAGGCTTTCATTCATCTTTGGATCACAAAAGATATTTTCATGAAACCTGGGAGATTTCTGCCTGCCCATTGAAACTGTTCACCTAAAAGTTTCAAGCTTCAAAATGTTCAGAAAAACGATGTAAAATAATCCATGTGACTTCAGTGGTTTAATCTCAATTTTATGAATAAAAAAAATACATTTTTATTGACTAAATATCTTCACTTCTGAATAGGCATCCAAAGCACATTTTCATTTTTGGGGTGAATGAACCCTTTAACTGTATGCTTAATGTGTTAAAAAGGGCTTTGTTTATGTTTCTTTTCTTTGCATGAATCACAAATAATAAAGGCTGTTTTCAATTACAAATGTCAAAAAAAAAATTTTTTTTAAAAGTTTGCATTATTGGATATCACTGTCAGTCGTTGAACATTTTGTACTTCTTACCTCGCACTCTTTTAACATTACAACTAAAGTCAAGCTGGAATTCATGTTCAGTTTCTGTGAAAGATAAACCCCGCCTACTTTGATTTAATTGGCCATTTTAAACATTTTGACATTGACGAGTACTGTTGAGTGCTAAGGTGGACCAGCCTAAAAATGCAACTTTTTAAACTTTTAATGATCTTAACAAGGTAAGACTTTATTTTTTCCACTTTAGACATTCTACTAACTATAAGTAACTCTGCAACTACTTGTCAACTAGCAGTCATTAGAGTGCTTAATATCACCCAACACTTTATTCTGGTCCCCAACAGACATGCTACTGAAGTAACTTTGCAAGTGCATGCCAACTTATTCTTCTAACCCTAGCCTAACAGTCTACTAATATTCTGAGATTTAGTTGAAATGTAGTTGCAAAGTTACTTACAGTCAACAGAATTTCTAGGGGGACCATTAAAATAAAGCATAACTCCTAACAACAAACAGAGCAGCATCAATTTCAAATATTGCATCAATTTGTCCATATCTATTTTTACAATGTCCATTGTGGTTATGGCCCTGGAAAAATGATATCAGCATATTAAAATTATGATATTTACCAAAATAGGCATAATTGTGGTAAAATTCAGAAGCTAGTGTATAGCCTGGAAAGTATCCATTTTTTAACACACACACACACAAACACACACACACACACACACACACACACACACACAAACCGGGTAGTAATACTGTACATAACACAGTATTACTGTGGAAAGAGGCACCAAGGAAAAGCATTTCACTGCACTACATCACATGTATGTACTGTAATATGTATGTGACAAATAAATGAACCTTGAATATCATGTTTAGTCCCTGTATTTAAAATGATGCCAGTTTACATGAATGTAAAGCTATAACGCCTCTTAGTATGTCATTACCAGTGGGGCCACATTTCCTTTCCTCAGACATCAGAGGTTAAAGTGGACGGGAACTCCTCCTGCCTCTGGTGGGTGAGTACGGACAGAGCTGAACTGCAAAACAAAATGAGATAGAGGGGAAAAAGGAGAAAAAGAGGAAGGTAAGAGGAGAAGAGAAGGAAATATGAAATGATATCATAGCCATCTTTGGGGTGGGTGTCACATTTTCGATTAGTTTAACAGTTAATCTCATCTGGTTTCCCTATGGCTATTATGAGTAATTCGTGGAGTGGGAAATCGTGCCAGTATATGCTAGGACTGAAAATACATGTAAAAAAATATAAAAGTTTATTGAGTCAGCAGATGGTGACAGTCAAACAACAGAGCATCTCGAGGGATTAAGAAGAAATATTTCCAGTGACATTTGAGGGTTGCATTCGGTTATATGTAATTTTTCTGCCGGCCACAAGCCAGAAACAGCACGCCACAACAGAGAGGAATAGCTTGTGAATGAATTCTCACAGATCTGCACAAGGACATCGCAGCCAATAAATAAATTAATTAATTCAGGATGCCCCACCCGTGTTGGAATGCAGAAGACTCTCCCAACTCTGAGGAGGAAATGTGAGGGCGATGACATTTCTCTCTCTCTGAACCGTTTCAAACAGAGACTGTGAACATCAACGGAGAGCAAGTCTACAGGAAGATCCTCATTTTTATCATCCAACAGTAGTCTTGCTCTTTTTCCTTCCTTTTTATTTCTAGACAAACTCCCTCACTCGGCCAACAGATCTTTTCAGCAACAGAATCATTGACCAAAAATGGCTTGCATGTCTGTTATGATAGGGCAAAATTAATGCATTTAAAGAACAACTCTTGAAGAAAACTCTTCCCATATCTAAGCCACACATCAAATCAAACTTTATGGGATTTTGCAACAAATTCACCTGTCAGGTAGTTTGAATTAGTCAGATTAGGTTAGGATAGGTTAGACAGGTTGCGTGATATGCTGTTATCCAGAAAACAGTGAGGAAATCTAAAGACAATATAAATCATAAACGTGGTTTCACTTGCAGTGAATATAAATTGTGGTGCCCACGATGTTTTGTGCAGTGAATCACTTGAAGCAGAAAGCATGAAATGATTTCCAGTTTAATGATTTCCAGACTGTCATGTTAACATTTTTGCATATTCTTGTGCCTGTGCAATTTATATATAGAGCTATAAAAAAATACAAAGATATTTTTGTGTGTTTACTATCATTTTAGACATTAACATTCATTTTAGGTATAGAAAAAAAAAGTGGTTTTTTTTTGGAGGTGAAATTACCTGTAGATGTTCAAAAATTAAAAATTCGAAAACGGAAAACTCCACAAAAAACTCAAAGCTGAAATGTTTAAATCTAATATTCAGATCTGTCACTTTCTAGCTCTATATTCGTGTTAATGAATTTCAATGTCTGATTTTTTTTATTGAGTCGCCACTTGACGTCCAATGTAAAATAAAGTCCTGTGCCATAGAAGATTCTGGAAAGCAGTGTCCTTGCATGGGCAAACCGGTTTCTCTGTATTTGAGAGAGTGAGTGAGTGTGTGTGTACCTGTTTTTCTATTCAGGTGGAGACTTAAACCTGAATACACACAGACTCATGGGGACTCATGTCACGGTGTGGACCTAAATTGAGGTCCCCATGGGTAAAGAAGCTTATAAATCACACAGAATGAAGTTTTTTGAAAATCTAAAAATGCAGAAAGTCACCTGTGAGGGCTAAGTTTAGGTGTAGGGTTGGTGTAGGGCAATAGAATATACGGTCTGTACAGTAGAAAAACCATTACGCCTATGGAAGTCCCCACAAGGATAGCGAAACAAGTGTGTGTGTGTGTGTGTGTGCATGTGTTGAGAAGGGGGTGTTTCAACTGATTCAACAGATGCAATCCAATCTGTCAGACGATGCTTGTGAGGTTACAGACATTTTCTCATTGCCCTGCCAGATGCATACCAATGCAGTCCACTCCACCGGAAGGACGAGCACACCTTGCTCCCTCTCTCGTCTCTTTCTTTTTGTGTTCCTTTTGCACTCATTATATTCATGCCCCTCTCTCTCTCTTGCTTGTGATAAATGTGTTTTCCTGGCACCCTCTGGCTGTTCATTTGCACCAATGACAGTGAATTAATCTTGTATCATCATTAGTTCTCTTTCACCTTCATGACTCCCTCCAGAATAAACATTCGCTCAGATAATGTCAGATCAACCGGCCGTGCCGCCCATTGTGTGCTCAAATTTATCTTTCACGTTTTTTTCCCGTTTCTTGCAAAAGAAACATTTAGACTCAAATGTAAAGTTGCAAATGGCAATCTGACCTGTACTGTGTATTTAAAGCAGCCCTGACCTTATCTTTGTTTGTATGTGTGTTTGGAGAAGGTGGGTGGAGGGAGGGGGCATCGGTGACATCACTATCAGGGAGGATCCGAATGGACAGGAAAGTCAATTAGAGTTTAACTGAGTTTACCAGCTGGTAAGAGAGAGAGAGAGTGAGCGAGAGCGAGGGAGGAAAAAGGGGAGGAGAGCACAAAAGAGAAGTACAGGCAGATTGAGAGAGGAAGGGAGAAAGTCAGCTACAAAGCCAGAGGGACAGGAGGGAATTTAGCCGGCACAAACTTCCAATTCTTCCTCTCTCATCCATTTCATTATCCAGGTCTCCTCAGCTGCTATTTTGCATCCTGGTCCTGACATAACAGCGGCGTCCGGTCAGCCACAGGGAAGCTGGTGGATGTTTTTTAAGAGCACACTTCTCCGACACTTACAAGAGGATGAGTGCTTGAGGACAAAGCTGAAGAGGCTGACGTTATTCCAGAGGTACATTCACGAACCGAGGAGAGGCAGACGGCGTCCACTCCGTCCTCAGGAGCGAATGAGAGGAGAGGGTCTGTAACGCTGGATCTCAAGCACAAACCATGGACTCTGCACACCTCCCACTTCACCTGGACGTGAGTACCAACCTCCGCAGCAGAACACCTTGATGCTTGCAACATCAGTTGTATCCTGTGCCACGGTGCAAAACTATGACTCTGACAAGACAAGTGCTTGTGTAGAATATCTAAACTCGTTTTAATCAAGATAAACTGACTTTGAGAAGCAAAGTTGTGTATGAAAATTTGAAAATAAATCCTGAATTAAATTTATTTTATTACCCCTTTGTATAATACAAAAGCACAAAACTTTACTACGGGTTTTGCTTATTTTCTGTAAACAAGTTTTGTCTTACACAATTGCACTTCTCAGGTCAGTTGATCTTGTTTTAAGGATGTAGACAATGGAAAACAAGACAATATGTACAATACCAATTAAGAAAATTATTTTCCACAGTGTGTGACTCAAATCTGAAACGTCAAACAACCACCCATTCCTTACCAAACTGTCTGAAAAAGAAAAGAAAAAAAAAAAAAAAAAATCACACGTGTTACTCACCAAACCCAGTGACAGATTCATAGTGGAGATGCATCCTCAGAACATGTGAAACAGGCAGGTCAGTGTTTCCACTAAAGGCAAAAAGCAGTCAATGTTCTGTAAAAGACTGCTAAGATTGCCTTGCTGGAGCATGCAGAAGAAATGATTGTGGAGAGTAGATGCTTGCTGTCCAGGGCTGGCAGAGAGCTGAATATATGCTTTTGGCTTGGGGGATAAAATGTACAGCAAACAAACAGGCAAGCCTTTAGCTAACTGGATAAATCATAAAGACACAATCTGGCAGAAAGAGGAAGTTGTGATATGTGATGTGTCTTACAAAAATAAGTTTTTAGGATGTGACAATGTTGTGTTAACTAAAATAGATCATGCATTTAGATCCTTCTGCATTTGCCAGATGATAATACAACACTGTCTGAGGGTTTCGGGACCGACAAATCGGTCAAATTGATAACAGAATGTTATGTGGGGGTTAGGGGAGGATTCTGGGAGGAAATGTCTTGTCTGGTCTACTCTACTCATCCTTGGAGAGCACTTTAGTCTGTTCTGAGCACTTTAGTCTGCTTGAACCTTTGGCAAGCTGCATAGAAAGTGTGTGTACGTTCCTATAACTGTATCAGTTCTGGAGTGTGTTTTTCAGTGGGGTGCATATGTACGATCACAGAGGATTGTTCCCACTGAATGTTATGGGGCACAATCTGAGGTCTGGGCTGCTGTCATTATCTCTTAATCGGTCCAGCTGGGATAAATTAAAGTTTTGTGCTAATATACTCCAATAAAACCTCCCTGCGGGCTACCTGCAATATTATTCTAATGATTTCATGTTTTTAATGCAGCAGAACAGAGGCACAGCTCTACCATTTGAGACTTCTCACATGCCCTGGGCACTCAAGATATAGTGTGGGTACCTTTTGCATCTGAAAACGCAGAGCAATTCATTTTTAAGAGTGTTCCTTCAAGAACAAAATGACAAAATGGGGAGGGGGGAGCAAGCTGGGGAGAAGCAGTCTAGGGAATGAACGAAAGGAAGAACAACAGGAAAAGAAAGCGGAGGGATTGGGGCATGGAGTGAAATGCGAAACATGAAGACAGCGGTGGAGGATAAATCAGCAACAAGCAGAGGCACCATGACCCCTACGGCCCTACACTGCTGACTTCTGGGTAAATCTGAAAGGGGGAAACATGAGAGTGAGAACTTGCTTTTCCTAGAACTGTGTAACAATATATCAATTCTGGAAGTCATGCTTTACAGGAAGAGAACTGATAAGAAAAATAAAAATAGGGGGGGGGGGAATGTGGAAAGAAAGCTGAAAGAGATAAGTGGATGCAAAGAAACCCTGCCCTCCACTCTGAGGTCGACAGGCCATGTCGCTCTGGTAATGGCACGAGTCTGGCCGACCTTTCCTCTGCTGGGGTCACCTTTTGCCGTCTGTTCTGGGGTCTAATAAACGCCTCTTTCTGCCCCCTCTGTCTGGTTACCACTCTCCCAGAGGAGGAAGTGATTACGTGTTGAATCCAATCACAACAGAAACGGTAACGCATATGCGGCCCAAACGCACGCCGATGGGGGGAGGGACTGCGGGGAAGACAGAAGCGAAGGAGTCTAATGAAGGTTTAGTGGGGAGGTGGCATTCAAGAGAACAGCTCTGTCTGGAAGCTACACCTCTGTGAGCTCCCACTGGGCGGAACAATCGAGTGGATGGGTAAAAGCCACTTAATCTACTTTACTGCCGGATGCTGTGGGCATGGGGGACTGTCTTATCCTGTGTGTCCTCTGAGGATTGGGCAGGAGTTTGGTGAATGAGTGTGAGCGAGATGGAGGACAGCGGGAGGACGGTATACATCCTCTTTTCCAGTGCGTTTAACGCCTGCAGTCGAGGGTAATCCAAGACTCCCAAAGGAGTCACTGTTCAGCAAGTCCTGACTTGAGCACATTCTACATCAAAAGACCATTTAGTTTGACTCAGATGTAAGTGTTCCTGGCCTGTGTGAGACCACCCATCACCTTGTAGAGGCATATTCTAGGCTAAATACGAGATAAGCTATAGGCCACAGAAGCTGTTGTAACCACAGAAATCATTTAGACTCGTCCCTCAGTTTGTAAGAACAGACTGTGTTGACAGTTATTAAGGAAGACAATAAGGCCAAGCATACAATGGATGGCCCATAGACTTGCACTTAACCCAAAATATTAATTTAATAGTGTTTCTTTCAAAGCTCTCAAATTACCCTTTTGACACCTCTCACAAACTCCACCAAAGTGCGTATTTGTAAAGGACCCTTGAAGGCTTACGTTGGCTTAGAGATGGGACCAGTGTGAAGGATTGTTCAATACTGTAAGCTTTAAGAAGATTTCATACTAATGGATGATGACTTGTAACAATTAGCCGTTACTGAAAGGAAGGGGATCTAAGTGCTCTAGGTTCTAAGTGTTGAGTGACAATCTGTCCTTTTAGGTATTTTTTCAGGTAGAATTTCTCTTGCATAGCAGTGACGTAGACAGGGCCCAAATTCAGTCTATACATGTTATATTAAATGTTTCAAATCCAAGTCGTAAAATGTCTGACATCTTCCTCTTTGATTTCTTTATTCTGCACAAGATTTCTAGGAAACAGAGAAAACTAGGATAAATGTATGAAAAAACAGCTTTAAACCATGGCAACTCTACAACTCGCAACTCAACCTCTCACTCTCAAATTACTTTTGAAAAGGTGATTTACTTTAGATCGGGTGCTACCATAAACATCAGTGTGCTGATACAAACTGTAAACCTTTAACCTAGTGATTATTTTCAAGCAGCTGTTTTAGACACAAATGACAACGAGTCCTTTTCTCTGGGTCACTGGCAGTAGCACAAAGTCAACAAACTGCAAAATTCAAATCTACTTTCATCATACACTGAAAGTTATAATCACTCAAGAATGATCATGTACCTCACGACCATTCTAGAAAAAATCACGTCACACATTGCACATAATGTAATGAAGCATAACGTAGCCTAGCATAACGCTACATAAATTTGCATGTAAGTTATGCATGTGTTTTTCAAGAATACGGTGCACCAATGCTCGATGTCCTGGGTTATTCTCATTTGTCAGTTAAATCAGCTCGAGAGACACATGCTTAATGAATTGGTCTAACAGGCCCATTGTAGACCTCTAAATCAAACACCACACACCATAATCTCTGTAAAACCACTTCAGTTCCCTAATGACACTGTTTCTGCGATTACGGTCTCCAAAACAACAAATACCATTAAATCAACAACAAAAACACAGAGCGATAGTTCCTTACCACTCTCTGCAACAAACCAGACTATTAGCGCTAAATCAACCGACATATAAGGCAAAACAAAGACACATTGCTCAAGGGCTACAGCTAAAAATATGGACAATTCCAACACTAATTGGGACAAGAAATATATTGTTGAACATTATTTATTCTGGGTCAGGTATTCATTCATTGACTGGAATAGTTTACCTAAAAATATTTGTCATTGTGTCAATCCAAACCTGTATGACTGTTTTCATCTATACAATGAAAGTCAATGAGGTTCAAAACAGCAATGAAAAACAAACTTTTTTTTTTTTTTTTTAAATATCTTAAAAAGTCTCACAGTGGCTCTTCTTTTTATCTTTCCGCAGGTCCAACATGTTCCCTGCTAGCCTACTGGTTCTGATGATCCTGCTGCTACCTCAAGTCTCATCAGGTCAACAGGAGGGTCCCAGTCAGACTCATGGAAACATTGGTAGTCCCCTGGAACCTAGTTTGGCCCATGCCATTCAAAACCTCCTGCTGACCCGCCTGGGCCTACAGTCACACCCCAACCCCAGTACAGAGGCACGGGTGCCCCAGTATCTTCTAGACCTGTATCGATTCCACACTCAACAGTACCATCTCGTTGAAGACCCAGAGTTTAGCTACCCCTTCCAGCATGTGCAAGGAGCCAACACAGTCCGATGCTTTCACCACACAGGTATGAGCAGCTATTGCACTAGGTCATAGGAACACAGATTCCCTTGGCAGTCGTAAAAGGCTAAATTTACCGTAAACGCAGCACAGAGACGTGTGGAAGTCAATTAACCTGCCTTAGGTGCCAGCATGACCACTGAAAAAGCTACCCATGGATTCAACGTTCTGATATTTTTCACTCGAGTCTTGGCATCAGCGTAGACACCTTGGAACAAGTTAAGAAGGACAAGGCTTATTTTCATAAGTGCTCCTAGCAAATGATGTGCAATTATTATTTAGTTGGACAATTATGCCATTACCCAGAGAGCAAGTGTTTGAACATGATGGAAAGAAAGTATTTCACAGCTTTAGCTTCTTTTTTCTTGTATAGATTCTACAGTCCTGAGTGTTCCAGAAGAGCAGAAAACGACAACAGACAGCATTCACATTGGTTTTAATCTGTCCTCCATTCCATCAGAAGAGAGCGTGGAGTCGGCAGAGCTGCGTTTCCTGCGTGAAGGATCAAGTGAAGACTCTCATGTGGTCAGCCTTTATCTTTCCAACAGTGACCCTGCATCAAAGCCCACACTGATCCATTCACGTCGACTGACTATAGATCGAAAGACCACAGAACTCTGGGAAACCTTTCCTCTGGATGGAGAAGTGTTTCAGAATCTGTCTGAGAGGTCAGGGAGCCTGTCTTTCATTCTAGACATTATTGCTGATAATAACCGCAGCCTTTCCAAGGAGAGACATCTGCGGGTGAGCAGGTCCACGGGACAGGATGAGCACATCTGGGCGAGGCAAAGGCCGTTGCTGGTGACTTACAGTCACGATGGGCGCAGCAAGCCCTTTGTGCCCCCCAAAAAGCAGACCCCCGGTGGTATACGAGGCAGGGGCAGGTTTAAGAGTGATAGGGGTCAGGGCTCTGACACAGGTTGGCGGGTGGGATGGAATGAAAAGCGAGTAAAACGACACGGCGGGAGGGCTGCCAAGCTCAAACGGCTCTCCCGCGCTCGCTGTCGTCGACACCCACTGTATGTGGACTTCAAAGATGTAGGTTGGAATAAATGGATCGTGGCCCCGTCCGGTTACGATGCTTTCTTTTGCCTCGGAGAGTGCCGCTTCCCACTGGCTGACCACATGAATTCATCTAGCCATGCTATGGTGCAGACGTTGGTCAACTCCGTAAATGGGGCCGTGCCAAGGGCCTGCTGTGTGCCAACGGCCCTTAGCCCCATCGCCCTCCTCTACCTAGACCAGGAGGAACGTGTGGTGTTGAAAAACTATCAAGACATGGTGGTGGAGGGCTGCGGTTGTCGATAGCAAAATTCTCATGGAATAAATAAGACTGGAAAAACAGGACTAAAAGCAGGAAGTGAGAAAAAAAAAAAAAGCAAGGTAAAACTGTCACACATATGTCATATATACATGAGCACCTTCCCATAGTCCTCTGTAACCCAGCTTTGACTTCTTGTGTCCAATGAAGCATTGTATTTGTGTGAACAGCGACCCTTAGAAGCACTCAGTCCCAATGTGACGTGTCTGTTTATGTAGTACACTCCAGCTTTCTGTCTTGTAGGTGTCCTGCAGCTACAGTATGTTCTTCATGTTGTGTCCTTCCTGCTCCTGTTTTGTGCATATTTCCCTCGTAATCATTACGTCATTGACAACTCAAAGGGACCAAGAAGTGACCATGGACTCTCATTGAGCATTTGGCGCTGGACAGACTTAAACCTGAGAGGAGACAATAAGAAAACTGAACTCTTTATCTCTGGTTGCAAAAGAAACTTTAAAGTATGCACTGTGACAGAGACTATAACTGATTACAGGACACTTCTCCTTATGAGCTATTTAAAAATCATGACACCAAGAAATTATGATGTTATTGTCTGAATGTGTTAGTGCTATTATTTATAGTGACCTGTTATTTTTTATGTACGGTGCAGTCCAAAGAAAAGTTTGCTATACAAATACTTATGTGGTAGTAAAGTAAATCTAATTTAAGAATGCATCTATATATATATATATATATATATATATATGTATGTATGTATATATGTATGTATGTATGTATATATATATATATATATATATATATATGTATGTATATATATATATATATATATATATATATTTAAATAGCAGAAAATATGGAATATTTAATCTTGACAAATACTGCAGATAAATAAGTACCAGAACGCCTTATAGATCCATTTAAAGCCAGTTAAAACTGGTGTTAACTCATCTATTATTTGTAGAACCACAGCACTGAATCATGGCAGCTTTATATTGGCATTGACTGAACTATGAGGGCTCTTTCATTACAATTGAAGCTTTGTGAAACAAAGAAAATTGCCTAAACATTCCACGGTATGGTGTCAAATGTTATGTTATGTGCCATAGGTGTGCAAGCTTACTAAGTGGTATTATACATAACTTTGTGTCTATTGTCATCATGTAGTTATCACACAAGTGTTGACCAAACTATTTGTATTTATAGAGAACAGGTTAAAAAAAAACGTCCAATCTTATTCCGATGTTCTGCCATGAATAGCTGATTATATTTTAGTGTGATGCTTTACGTGCAGTTTAAACAAAAGCCTTGAGAATGTCTGACATTGTCTGGAGCCATTGTGAAATGTGTAATAATAAACAGCAAACTAAATCAGGCAGTTCTAATTCTCTCAATCTTTGACTTTTTTTCCAGGATTGCTTTCCTGAAACTTTAATTTGAAAGAATACTGAGTAGTTAACATGACGTAAATAAATAAATACAAGCTTTAATCAGCCAGGGGCCTGTACCATGAAGGCGGTTTAGCTGGCTAGCCAGGTAAGTTTCAGTTTAGTCTGCACCAATCCTGGGTTTTAGGTACCATGAAAGTGGCTTGGCTTTTAGCTGCGTTTATTGCCATAGTAACTTACACTGCACAGCTAACCTGCCCCGGGGCAGGTTATGTTCTGGGTTAGAGATCTCAAACTGAAATTGGACTAATCAGATGTGAGCAAAGTGACACATGTCTGACACAAAAGTCACTCCCCCAGTCTCTCTTTCTACAAATTAAAGCTCACTATGAAGTACCTAAAAAAAATAATAATAATAATAATAAAATAATAATAATAATAATAATAAATTATATATATGTATACACACACACACAACAAAATTGTCTGGCTTTAATGATATTTACAATTTACATATGATTTATATAATTATAATATGATTTATATTATTATTACTCCATTACACACAAGCACTTATAGTTTAACAATTATTATAAAGCATTTATTTCAAATGAATATTAATATATACAGATCATATGTAATATAAATAAGTGGTAGAATCAATAGATAACACTTTAAAAATGGCTACACGTGACCTTACATGTTCGAGTCTCTATCGCTATATATTATCAACTATATAAGCTAACTTCACAAGTTTCACTTGTGACTGCACTGATAGAGCAAGATAATTTCCTTTATTTGTCCTCTTTCATGGACAAGTACTTCAGTGGAAATGCGTTTAAATTCCTCATATTCTTTAATCTCTTAACCTTTAACAAAAGAGTTTTGAATCTCGCTGGCTCTCTCGCAAGAAGTGAATCACACTTGCTCCGTGTTGTGATTGGCTGTTCGCCGCTGATGTCACACATTCATGTGCATGCGCTCCATTAACTCAGGATCAAGCCTGAGTTGACAGAGAAAGTTGATGATCAGCTTCATGGTACCAACATAGCCAGATTGGAGTGGTTTGGGTTTGTCAACTCAAAAGTTATCCTATAACTCTGAATTTGTTCATCTACCATCATGGTACAGGCCCCTGGTTTTAGAGGGTTTTGTGCGCTGGGACACCAGTTAGACCAGCTTAAACCAGTTAAGACCAGTAAGTTTAGCAAGGTACTGTCATTTCAGGATGAAAGTAAAAATGTAGAGAGAAAGTTATCTGGTGGAAGGGATCTGAAGTCATAGGAAGAGACTTCTCACACACTGTAAAATGTCTGCATAAGTTTATCAGCTCTCATTATAGATTCTTTCTCAACATCTGTTTTTCATCCTTGAGGATCTTGGAACCAGTCTGCAGCGGTCTTGATGTTCATTCATCTCAAAGTAAATGAGACGAGCTTCAGTATTCTCAGTTCCTTAAACCTTTGGAGACTGAAAAGATAAAGACAGCTAGATACAGATAAAGATAGCTCATTAGTGTTACAACTATCTTCCACAGTGTGTGTGTGTGTGTGTGTGTGAGTGAGAGAGAGAGAAAGAGAGGTCCAAATTCTTCAACAGATGTCAAAAGTTCCACATCATCAAAAAGAATATGTGAAGGACTACACGAAACATCTTAAAGTAACACTAAAGCCACATACTTACAGGAAAATGACCTAGAATGGTAAATGCCATCACAAACAGAGCTCATCTTACCAGGTGTGAGAGTTAGGTTAGCCTATGAACTGAACTGCAGTGGCCTTGACATATTTACATGTATACAGCACATTCCCAACATCAACAATGAGGCCATACAGCACCCATGGGAAAACATAGGTTATGTTCATAAAAGAAAACTAATTTCTATGGCATTCATCAGTTTGTGCGCACTTAATGCTTTTTAACTACAGGCAATTCTACACCCTGTTTGTCTTTCATCTCTGCCACCCTAAAAATCCTAAAAATGATAAACTCAACTGTCAACACCCAATCTATAATCGCCTAATTAGTCCCCATAAAAATTAGCCCTCTATGATTATGTGATCCTTCTTTTCATGTTTACTGTAAACAACAGCTGCCGATTACTCAGGAACCCACAGGCAGTCACAAGGCCTTAGCATAAGCCAAGACAAAGAGAATGAAGCTGTGAGTATTCAAACAGTTGTTCTTTAAGTCTTCACTTGTCTAGACATAATGTTGTTGAGCAACACTCCAGTTTCACAAGTAATACTGCTTGAAAAGAACAGAATAGGATGTGAAGTGATACAATATTCTGTTATGGTTAGAGCTGAATTTAGTAGTTTGGTGCTAATGTAAAAAATACTGCACGTGAAGAAATAAATTGTGTTTTTGTGATCTGAAGAGTGGTCTGAATGGTGTACACCAAAGACTATAGAAATACAAAGACAGTTCACTCCTATACTTATAAATGGGAGAAACGGCAACGCGCAATATGGCGGGATAGTCCCGCCTTCTAAATGAAAGAGCCAATCGCTGACTGGTAAATTCATTGCGTCACTACAGCGGCCGTTAGAAGCTACAGCAGCCGATCCGCACGCGCACATTGCGCAGTCATAAGCGCATTGGAACTACGCATGCGCATTGGCTGGTCTAGCCTGAAAAATAAACTTTTTAAACGCTATTTGAGCATAAGAAACAACATTCATGGGGCAGTTCATTTCAGATTTTGTTGCTGATTTGAAATATGTAATTTAATCGCGAGTTCAGACAGCAGTTTTTGAGATTTCAGTATTCCCCCATTCGTTTAGATAGGACTTGGTCTTGTTTGAGCTGCCTGGAGGCGTTGCAAATATGGCGGCCGAGTGAACGGACTTTCTTTAAAAGGGACTTTGTGTACACTCATCAAATGAAGACTAATAGCAGTTTTGTATAAAAAATGTTAATTATGTATGGTGCAGGTCACCCCTCTTAATGTATTTCACCAAGCTGAAGTAAAGTGACCTGTGTTGTTTCACTAAATGCCAAAGAAAATACTCAGAAAGTGAAACTTAGAAAATGGAACATACTTATCATTGGGCTTTACCAGCAGAGACTTGTACGGATGAAAAAGCAGAAAATTTTTGAAGACAGAAGACTGAAAAAGACAAAAACTAGTGCAAATATTGGTACGGCAGTCATTTCATCATTCGATCATTTGATTCTGAGCAGTAATGCCCAAGTTGCTGATTCACATTGATAGATGGCAGTGCAGAGCCAAAAACCATTGTGGAATTGGTACTTAAAGTTAACAAAAAATAGTAATGCTAATGCTAGCAAAAGAACTACTAAATTCACCTTTAATAATATTACTCATGGGAAGTTTAACACCAACAGCCATGCAACAACACAGAATGAACTACCAACTTTGGCCTCAAAAATATTCTACCCTAAAACAACACAAATGTTCATCAAGAAATTCCAGACACAAGACTGCAAAGCTTATATCTGACTAGTCTGTGAGTTTTTTTTTTGTTTTGTTTTTTTTTTTTTGTTCCCCCACAAGCTTCCCCCGCCCCCCCAAAAAAAGAAAATTGTGAGTTGTGGGTGAGTTCTCTCACCCTGTGTGAGGGTGTTAATTTTTCCTATTTTAAAGGTTTGAAAAGGTGTGAAAAGGTCTCTAGACATTCTCTGCGAGATCTATGGTAAATCATCTCTGAAAGGTGTCCATTGGGTCCCCTCATGAACGACAAGTTGAAAAACAACCCAGACATCTTTTCCTCCATTTATTCCCACCTTTCCACTCATAGTCTGCAAGTAGTCTGCAACGTGTCAAAACCACAACTGGCCTGGGTACGCATTTAAAGGTTATGAACAGAATTAATAGGTGTGAGGTGCTCATTTTCAACCTTTTGCAGAGGCGATGTTCCCATTTATTTCATCAAAGGCCATCCTCTTTACTTTCCAAGTATAGGTCAGACTACATTTATTGCCGACCATTTTAGCTGACAGGATTCATAGCTCTGTCATTTAGCAATTCAATTTAGTTAATTATCACATTTCAAATGACACCAAAGGTCTACATAATTCCAAGTACTCTATGTAATGTTACTCTTTCTTACATCTGGTTCATAGTAACTTCATATATTTTTCATTTTCATAAGATTGAGAGGAGCATTGTGTTTTGTCTTCTGTGTGTTCACTTACAGCAGGGGTGACCAATCTTGGTCTTGGAGGGCCAATGACCTGCAGAGTTTAGCCAAAGCAAGGCAAGCCTGCAACCTTTAGCCAAAAAAGACATCAATGCACATTTGAATCCAAAGTTAGTTTCACTTCCTTTCTCGAGATACCTTCATCTGTTCAATTTTTGAAGGCAGCATGATGTATCCTTCACTGCCTGTGATATCCTACAATCCTGTGTGTTCCATTCCATGATGGTTGAGTTAAAAAAAAAAAAAAAAAAGATGGTGTCTGAAAGTTGCGTTTGGTGGTCAGTTTGTTCGTAAATGTACGTTCCTGACCAATCTTTCACACTTTTGATGTTATTTCTAGTGAGAAATCAGTATTATAGTAATTAAATATTTGCTTAGTTATAATCAAAGCTTATTCTATTTTGTTGTAGATCATTAAACCATACACTGCCTCAGAAGCATGTCTGAAATCAGTTTCTTCAGGTGCCTTTCTGTGCAAACAATGCCTGCAAAGTCATTGCCTGATAAGGCAGCAGGTTTTCGGATGCAGCCACTAGAAACAAGCAAGTGTGTTGGAGCTAAACTCTGCAGGACATTGGACCTCCAGGAGCAGGACTGGAATCGCCAGACTTACAAAAACACGCAAATGAACAGATTCAAGAATGTACACAGAGCAGTGCATCAAGCTGAAATAGTGGCTTTCTACCCTGAATCTATACTTAGCAAGACTAAAAAGAAGAGTGTCTTGCAAATGCTCAGCATGTTCTCCATTACCAAAGGCCGAATCCAAACATTAAAGCAGGGGTGTCAAACTCAGTTCCTGGAGGGCCGCAGCCCTGCAGAGTTTTGTTCTAACCCTACTCCAACACACAAACCATGTAGTTTTCAAATAAGCCTGAAGGACTTGATTAGCTGGATCAGGTGTGTTTAATTAGGGTTGCATCTAAACCAGGGGTACCCAAACTCGGTCCTGGAGGGCCGGTGTCCTGCAGAGTTTAGATCCAACCCCAATTAGACACACCTGAACCAGCTAATCAAGCTCTTACTAAGCATACTAGAAACGTCCTGGCAGGTGTGTTGAGGCAAGTTGGAGCTAAACTCTGCAGGACACCGGCCCTCCAGGAACTGAGTTTGACACCCGTGCCTTAAAGGAAGAGACTAAAGGTGTGGTCAAAACTATTTTCAGTAATAACCACAGTGGTAGTCACATATACTCTCAATTGTGCTTAACTTGTATGAACCAGGGACATTCCCACCTGGAAAGGTGAGACTCTCTCAAATTAGCTGAGAATGTTGGTTAAATGATTCAAAACCCACAAGGAAGACAGATCTTGAGGCTTTGATCGTTAGAATAGTTGACAGAAGCAAGAGAATTGAAACGTAGATTCGAGATGGTGTAGGTGGGGAGTTAAGATGTTGTACCTTAAACCAATGTTTCCCAACCCTGTTCCAAACCAACAGGTTGGATGTCTTCTTTATCTGACCCATCTATTTTTAGTCTTTGAGTCTCTACGAACAAGCTGATGAGTTGGATCAGGTGTGTATTATTAGGAAGAGTCTGAAAATGTGTACTGTTGATGTGCATGCAGGAGCAGAGTTGGGAAACATTGCCTTGACTGCAGAGTTTGGCTACAATCCTAATTAAACAAACCTGAACCAGTTAATCAAGGTCTTCAGGATTACTAGAAACTTCCAGGTTGGAATTAAACTCTGCAGGAAGATGGCCCTCAAGGAGCACAATTGGACACCCCTGGGCAAAGAAGTGTTGGTCACTGATCCTCGTCATGGGACACTGGTGCCCCCACCAGGTGTCTGAACAAGCTTGCAAGGATTCCTTGGTCAGGAAGCCTCAATCAACTTGGTAATCTGGTAAACTTGCTGGCCCAGAACCAAACAAACTGGTTGGGTCTCTGCTTCCTGGGCAGAGTATGGCTTTGTGGGCAATGGAAACCTAAAGTAAGGACAAGGAATTAGTGGTAGCGAAGGTAATCACACACATACACATGGACCAACCAAAAGTCCTTCCTCTCTTTCTCTCTTCCATTTTCAGTCTGCTCCTTCCCCCACAGCCCGAGATGAAAAATGATGTTTTTACAGGTGTCTCGCGATGCGGATGCTATCCCTGCTCGGCTGGAATTCACATTCATTGCTCCTCCTCCCTTTTGCCTTCTGTCTCCTTCTCTCTAAGGTCCGTCTGCCAGACTCTGTATAGATCGGCCAGTGCCCTGCTTTGAATGGATGCTATGGGAGATATATCACAAAAACATTAGAGCAGGAGGTTGGCTCAGGTAGATGCGAGCTCAACTTTTACAGGTACCCTGGGTTCAGCCTGTGTTGACTCAGTAGTTGTGTCTGCCTGTCTATGTCTCATGTACAAGCCCTTGATGCTCCTGTAGCCTCTCAGGAAGTCTCTGTGGAGAAGCAATAAAAAAGCAACCAAGATGAATTACAGTAACTCAATGTGCTCCCTGCTGGACCGGGGTTCACAACGTACCTACTCACCTGCTTTTGGGAAAACACAGTGAGGTCAAAGTGTTGAAAACAGGATTTTATGTGGCCTTTTGGAAAATTAGGTTTATGCAGACATATTAGAACATCACACAAGCTTCCTCTATAGTTCACCCAGACTATTTATGGAAACTACACTCCTTAGTTAGAAATCAACATGGGTATGATGCCACAACCTTGTCCTCGTGTGACTGGCTGCATATGAATATATCATCTATTTAGTATTCAGGAGCATGGTCCACCCTATAGGGTCAGCTACTCTGGAGTCAAGTCACCTTTATTTATATAGCGCTTTTAACAATACAGATTGTGTCAAAGCACTTAACAGTATCAAATTGGAGGACAGAGTGTCGGTAATGTATAATAATAAGATTAAACACTCAATTTTCAGTTAAAGGCATTTCATTTTTGAATTCAGAGATCTCATTGTCTAGCTCAGTTTAGTTTAAATAATATCTATGAAATCAAATTGATGATAATCGTTAGAAATTGAGTGTCCCCAACTGAGCAAGCCAGAGGCGACAGCGGCAAGGAACCAAAACTCCCTCTGTGACAGAATGGAGAAAAAAACCTTGGGAGAAACCAGGCTCAGTCGGGGGGCCAGTTCTTCTTCAAAAGGTACACTTAGTGTAGCCTACACTTTTGGAACTAATATGTACCTTTAAGGTACCAATGAGGGCTTGACCCTTTAGGTACAACAAGGTACCTTTTGAAAAAGTACTGCCCCAGTGACACATTTTGTACCTTTATTTCAGCGAGTGCACAACAGACACCGTCTCTCCTGTTTGGGACTATTTTGGAGTCAACCAGTTTTTGAAAGTTGAAGTCTGAGTCCCACCTATGGCATTAGTAAACACAGTTGCACATAAACACAAACATATGGAAATCTTAATGAAATCGTAACACCACAGCCTGCGTTTCCTAAAAGCATAGTAAGCCTAAGTAGAACGTACTGTAGAAACCATGGCACTCACGGTCAGCGCTGGTTAGTTCAGGGCCAGACAGAGGGTGCAAAATCATAATTTGGTTCAGGTTTTCTGTCAAAACAAACCAAGGTAAATCCTTTACTATCATTACAAGAGGTCTTCAGGGAAAAAATAAAATACTATAGCCATGAATAATATGGCCCCTTTAATACAGCATGCAGGAATACTGAAACACAGCATGACTGAGAGTCTGTTGGCCAACATGAGAGGACAAGAAAAGCGAGGAATGAAGAAAGGGAAAAGGGATAAAAAGAGAGAAAGTTTGAAATGGGGAAAAAAGCGGAAGGAAGAGAAGTTAAGACAGCTGTTCAGCTGTTTACTCCTCAGATGAAGCCCACTGAGGAGCGGCAGGCAGGAAAGGTGGGAGGCTGGTTGCCAGGATGAAATCATCATAGAACGTCTTATGACTTTCACATACAAAGTGCTACATGGACTAGACAGGAGTGAGGGTCAATAGCAACAGTGCCCAGTACATCAGACCGGTAAACAGAGAGTCCTCCGAGCGGCACAGCAGGTCTTCTCATTATAGCACTATCTGTCAACAGCATAAAAGTATACCTGTTTTAAGACAGTTTTCATGACATGCCAAATAAAAAGTGACTAATGAGTTTATGCTGTTGTGACAACTTCAAGAAAATTAACCAGCTGAAATGTCTGTAAATAAACTGCTCAATCTTCTGTAATATCTAGGACTGCCAATCAAATTAATGACATGATATTTTGATTAATTAATTGAATTACGTGCAATTAATCAGCTGTAATTATTTTTTAAAGAAAATAAATCAAATCAAAGTAATTCAAAGAGATTACATCGTGGCAGACAAATCATTAAACAGACCAGTGGTTCTCAACCTTTTTAACTTCAAGGCTCCACGGTTTTCAAGACAATATTCAAAGCACCACCTCTCCCTGCTCTTTGATGATAATGACAACTTTGAGCATTCAGTTTAAACACGCAGTGCAGCCACCCATTTAATTTGAGATTTAATTTATGGTTCTTAAAGAAAATAAAAGTAACCTACAATAAGGATTACTACGTCTATTTAACATTATATTGAAACAAATAAACAGCTCTGTGTACGCTTGACAATTTGTTTGGTTTATGCTCAATGGGGAAAAAAATGCAGGATTGATTTATGCTCAATGAGAAAAAATAAAATGCAGGATTGCAGTGATAGAGCTGAAAAAAAAAAAAAGGACAGTGTGTACCGCTTTGTGGGAGTGGACAGATGTGGATTGAAACTCGCAGTCAGAAAATCAGCAAATCAGTTGACATTTTGTAGATCATAATTTATAAGCATTTCAAATGTAATTAATTTAATTAACCAGAACAATAACTGCATTATTTCCCTAATAACTGTTCATACTAAATTAACAATCGATTTACGTAATAGCCTAGCCCGTTCTGGCTGGGTAGTCTTAGGTTAAGGTTAAACAACAAGCAGTATTTGATTTCACTAAAACGTTCAGTGCAATAAGAACTGTTCTCTGAACAAGCACTTCCTATGTATCTGGGGGGAGCTGTTACAATATTTCAATGTGGCTACTGTATTACAAAGACTTTTCATTCCCCTCCAGTGAAAAAGAGGGGGTGAAAACGGGAAGAGGAAGCGCAGTAGGCCAGAGCAAGACAAGAGTCAGTTTTTCCACTAAAGTAGAGTATAATTTCGGATATATGTGGGGTTTTTACTTTTTACAGCAGGAACGCAATGTGATCCTCGTTGTTATTTTATCACGTCCATAACTATGGAATTACGATCGTGAAAGAAGCAAAACACTGAGTGAGTAAATGAGAGCTGTTCAATGAATAAAATGACTACCTGAGAAAAAAAATGAGAGTTCATCGAATATGATAGATGGTCACCAAGGGTGACATTACCTAAAAAACCTCATCCTTTCCTTTTCCCCCTCGCCTCCTTTCTGTTCTCCACTTGTTTTTAGTCAGCTCCGGGTTTTCTACAAGTTTTTTTTTCCTATTTTCCATCCTTTCCAAGAGAAAAGGCCTTCATTACATTTGCACATGTCCCCCTCCTCGAAAACATGGCCGCTAACAGGCAGATGAATGACTGCAACCGATTACTTTGCACAGTACATGATGCTCCTGAGAAGCATTAAAGCGTATTCCATCCTTTCCAGAAAAGCCACGAGAAAGACGGGAGGAGGAGGGAGGAGTTAAGAAGAGGAGGCCTGGCAGAGAGATTAGATTAGCACTTTAAAACATCTGTGAATTCGTCCAGCCCAAACTCCCGCTTCCCGACAGATTACCCCTCCATCTCGCAAATTCTTCAGCCCCTTTCCCGGCGCTGATCTGTTTTCCTCTCATTGCGCCTGTTTATTTCCCCAGTCTCTCCATCCGTCGTCGGCCGCTCTGAATCGTAAAACACATTAAGAAGTTTCTAACGTTTGTAGCCGCGTCGCTTTCAAAGGAAGAAGATGGTTTGGCAACATCTCCAAAATATGACAAAGAATATAAACTTTATTTACACATAAAACCCTTGTATTCACACTGCTCGATTCACGTCTAGGCTGATTTACCAGAAAGAGGACCGCAGTGGCTTTTGAATATTGAGTTTTGGATGTCAAATGACTCTAAGGCCCAAAAGGTGTAATATCATGACACATTAAATCAAAAGGACAAACACATTTAAGCCTTTGAAGCAGTACATTTAGCCTCAGATGCTTTAAAACTACAAGTCCAGCGAGCTGTTATTGTCGAAAATTCCCATCCTCATCCCACGAGTGGCTGCCAAGTCCGAGAGGGATTTTAAAGAAGTGATAATGTGCAGTCCTAAGATGCTCATCCAGGAAAATAAGCAAAGGGACGTGGAAATGTGTGTTCGTCTTTAAATGCCTTTTCCTCCCACGGCTCGAAACTCTTCCTGCAGTGTGAAAGACAACATTATCCCCCACACCCCACACACATATACACTACAACATACACACACCCAGTCCAGAGGGAGATGTCAGCTGGGACAGGGGTTTATGAGTCCGTTCTCATAATCACTATTAAGCCTACCTTTCCTGTGTGAAACAGACCATTGACTAAGAAACAAGTTAAAAAAAAAATATAAAAAAAAAGCACCACAGGGATGATATACATCCTCACAACACCCAGTAGGCTTCATTATTCTTCCCAAAGAGAGGTGCTGATCTGTGAAGCCCACGCAATACCAAATCAGCTCCTCTGTTTATAGAATCTGACACTAGCAAATTCCTCTTAACATCTCATTTCAGGGCCTCTTTCGCCACCAAATATATCTTGCTTGTTGTGCCTTTGGAGACCAACTATTTAAAATTCAGTGATTGGGAACATTAAGACCTGTGAATGGCTTCGTGGGCGTATTGCGTGTGATTTATCCCCTGCTGGTGGATACCGCAACTACACTATTCTGCTGTCAAAACGTCTTTCTAATGGAACTGTCATTTTTTTGCATTGCAAATACTTATTGTAGATGAGTTTTTTCAGAAGCCTCCTAAAAGTGTGAAATGGACTTAGATCTGGATATGCGTTTATGTTCTTGGGTTGTTTATCTGTTTTTCCTGAATAATTTGTCACAAGGTGTTTATGCCAAACTCATTGGATCCAAAGTTTTAAAAGTCATTGAGATGAATGGGAATGTTAACAGATGTATTTCTCCAGGTGATATAAACCTCCTTAGATGTTATTGTGCCAAACGTTAACCATGACAAGTTGCAGCCACACAGAAATAATCTAAAAAACACAAAATGAACAAGCTAAATTCAACTTAAGCTAACTTAAAACTTGCCGAAATGCATAGTTTTTAATCTATTTCTCTTAACAAAAGGTGTCATCTGGAGCAATGTTTTGATTTAACATTGTTCTTCTTATTAAAACATACCGTATTAGAACATAATGGAAAAAATATTCAGATTTCTTCTGGAAGTACTGTAATATCCTTCACTTCCTTCCGCAGCTATTTCCAGTACTGATGTCCAACATCAATATATTTTCAAACGTATTATTTTCTCACTCTATTCTAGTTTGCACAGCAGCACTTTAGAGATGAGAGCAGCTCAGGTGAATTATTTCCAAAGGTGTGGCTACATTCAAAGAATTACAGCATAGAATAATAGTGAAAAATGTTTGGGTAGCAAAACACGACAGTGAACATATGCAAAGTCAGCAAAAATCACATTGTCGGTGGAAAACATATGTGGAATGCATCTTTTCTTCTCCCACTTGATTTCTTTGCAAACATACAGTAGATTGAGTTGTGCTCGACACAGAACCTGCATGCAAACCATTCAAAACAAATCAACTTGTGAGAGGAAAGAAACAAACACAGGCCGCAAAAACACAGACCTCCCAGTGTGGCTTCAACCTTTATCAAACATCACTGTTTAATGATAGTAATGAGAGTCCAGCTCAATAAAACAATCCTTCTCGCATTGAAATCGGCAAGGGATAATAACTGTGTTCACTGTCACAGAAATAAAAACAGATTTTTACATTTTCTTACCAGTGGATCTTCTTTACAAATGCAAAAGGATGAAGAAACCGTAACCCAACGAATGAAGAAAAATAACAGTAATTGATACAGTTAAATATCAACATTATATGCATTACACTGATTGATCAAGGTGTACACTTATAAGTCTACCGCCGCAGTAGGTCACTTTTATAACTGCAAGAATGGACTTGAGTCTGGATCTAAATGGATATTAGGGAGCGTTCTCTGAATAATTTTCAATTCACAGCTGTAAAAAAGGCACTCGGTGGAACTCTAGTCCTATAATGGGCCAACCATGCATCAAATGAACTTTATAAAGAGCCTCCCCAGGTAGTGATGTGGCACTGGTTCAAAATAAAAAGCAATAAGTATCACATGTTTTAACTGTGCTGACATTGGAGCAGGTCAGCGGTGTCTGTCATAAAAGGTTATTATGGAGTTTTAATTTTACTAGGTGTATGTGTTTTGTGTCACAGGAGAGGGATCTGGTGCCAATGTATCAAGTTTAACAGCTGCATAAAAACAAAATACCTAAAAGAATAAAATAGACCTACCTTGCGCTATCAGAAAGGAAATTACAGTACATTACCTTGAATTTCTAACAGTTTAATGGCAAGTGGTAAATACATACTGATGTCAAATCCAATGCAAATGCTGGCATATTAAAGGGACGGTTTACCAAAAATGTAATTTATTCACCATCTTGTGGTTCTAAACCCATATACTATTCTTCTGTGGAACATAAAAGACTCTCTGAACTGTCCCTTTAACCGTATTACGGGCGGGGGTGAACTGTCCCTTTAACAATATTACAAATGACTCTTCTACATTGGAAACAAACTTTGTTCAATTTACTTGAAATGTGCTATAGCAACACAATTGCTTAACATTTTAATCACATATTACATTTAATCTACTCAAATATGTAAAATTAAAAGTTAATTCATTTTTGTTGCATTACCTGAAACGGCGAACTTAATGCTTTGTGTAGGACTGAACTTGGAGATTAAATGTTGAAATTGAGTGTTATTTTATACATTTTTAAGTAAGGGCAAAGGCCTGTTAGTGTGTAATGTTGAACATTTCTGTTGTTGAAGTTTTTTGTGGTTACCATTGTGCTGAAGAGTAGAGCTTAGTGTTTTGTTTTGTTTTTTGCTTCATTCAATGAACATAGCTATGTTAACGTTTACTATAGTGTAAAAACTTGCCCCAAAATGAGCAAAATCAAAAGTATGTACTTACTAGCTGCACTTAACTTAGATTTTTCTAAATTCCATGTGTGAATGTACTTAATGCAAAAACTTGCAAAAGCTATTTTTTTTCTAGTGTAGGCTTATCAAACCACAAGGTTTTACTTTAGTCCATAACCTGGATATCTGAAGTCAGCAAACCGCCACAGATTGATAATCTTTTGATTCAGACAGCTTGGCAGATTTTCAGTGGAAGGCCTGAAGTCTCACAAGGTCAAGAGTCAGAAATCAGTAAGTTTCCTTCTGTTTTTGGCCATGGTTATGGTACAATAAGATAAATGACACGCCGTTCATTGCCAGAATGAGAAAACCAAACGTGCTAAGTCGTAATACTTCCTTACTGGCCCAACCCAACCCAAGCTCACCATCCCACACACAAACACACTCACAACAACACACATCCTCCGTATCGCTCACACACACGCACTTACGTATATCTGAAGTTCTCACGCTATCAGCAGACTCGGGTCAGGCTGAATGTTATTGTGAAACTGACACGCAGGGACGCGAGGCCTGTACTTTGAGACCCACTGCTCAGAAACGGCTTAATTACTACGGTAAACAGCAGAGGTTTAGCAAATACCATCAAAATCAGCCCTACCTTCATCTCAAATCGTGCCGGACCACCTCTGAGAGGATCCTCAGCAATTATGCAATTGTGTCTAAAATGCAAATAAACAGAAACACTGCTTTTGTCCCTCTGTCTTGGCCTGAGTTATATTCCCACTATCCCACTGGTACAGCCGGAGTCCATTCTGTGCTTTATTTGGACTGCCCTCAGATTCATAAACTGTAGCATTATAATTGAAGTCAAGTTGTCCAAGTCTGCCTTTTGTTAAGCAGCACATGTGTAACCTGGAACAAAATGAGAAAAAGCTGCTCTGGGTTCAGGCCTCAGACAATGTCAAAAATCTGTCATCGTCTTGAATCACCGTACTTGTTGCTGCTAGGGCTACAGAAACACAGTATAATTAGGCTTACTGTGAAAATGTGACGCTACTTACAAGAAGTTTAACAATCGTTAAACTGTTTACAAATTCGCGTGGCTTTTCCAGTAACAAACTTCTTTTTCCAAAACAGTAGCGGTATAGCATGTTAAAACACTAAATTGCAGTTTTAATGATACATAATGAGCACGCAATCTTACCGTCGAGTGAGTTGAGGGAATAATAATCAAACGTGCTCTCCTAATGTAATTTGTCTCTTCCACGCAGCATTTGACCATTTGATTCATTAGTGAACCGATTCGTCCTAAACGGCAATTTCGCTCATAGTGTTCGAAATTCGATTGAGTCTAGTGAATCAGTTCACCTGAGTCTTCCTATTTCAGCACAGAAAAATCCGATTCATTCTAGTGAATTGGTTTGTTTTGACGGTTCATGTAAATGAATAGACTCAAGAAATGATTTACAGATCCGAGTCTTCTTTTCTTTAGCACGTATTTGAGTAAGATTCTGCTGTTCATCATTCTGTTTTCGACCTGTATATTATATTCTTTGTTTTATTTATTGCAAATTTAACTTTTGATAATATATGATTTTTTGACTATTTGATGTTATATGATCATATAAAAAACAATATGAACAAAATGCATTTTATTGCATCAGAATAATGACATTTTTAACCTAAAATCAAACAAAATAAATTTCAAGTTTTATTTTGCATATAGAAAACAAAGCCTGTTTTTAAAACAGTTCATGAATGAGTATTGCACCGTTAATTTAATGACAATTAAGCATATTTGAATCATTTTACTTTATGTAAAAAATACAAAAAGCAAAAAACAGGTAAAGTATTAATGCAACATAATATAATTTGCTGTACTGTATTTTTATGCCGATGCATATAAAAAGAAATATTGTAAGTATTGAAGTATTTTACTGCAAAACAGTACAGAATGAGAATGAAAAAAAAAAAGGAGAGATTTTCTCAGTATGCCTTAAAGTAATGAAAATTTGAGAGGGAAATATGCTTAATTATCATCAAAGTAAAGAGCAATGAAAAAAATAATGGTTTTATGATGGTTTATGGAAATGTAAAATTAATTGCTCATTTTCTCCTTTGTTTTTGTGGTGAAATGTGACCTGGACAAGTTTTCATCCCAGGCATAGAGATATGATGAAAAAGGCAGAGTGTGCAGACAGACAAAATTATAAGGCCTTAATGTTTCACAAGTAGGCCTGTAGGTCCTATATGCAAGTAGTAATTCAGACTTAGGTGCTATTAGATGACAAATCTGACATATTACCAGTGAGAGAAAGAAGTTTAAACAGCAAAACTGAGCCTCCCTCCAGGACCCCACTTTCTCCCCCAGATGTCAAAGCAAACAACAGATCCCATGGACGAGGTCCTGAACAAGCACAACTACTTGAGTCAAGAGCAGGAGTAATGGCAGTAATGAGAGCGATCCGATGGAGAGGGGCAAACTAACGGAGTGATGCAGACACCCGCCCCTCTGCCGGTTTTTAAAAGACTCTCTGGATGCATTTCGGCGCCAGGACACACAGCAACTCCATCCACTCCGCTTCCTACAGATCTTTCCCAGGAAAACCAGTGAGACTGGTGCAGGAAGCTCTCCCAAACACATCCAGGACGGAAATGAATATTTAAAAGAAGCGAGGAGAGGCGTGGCGGGGTGAAAAAGCAGTTAAAGGTGAAACCTCTGGACAAAGAGCACCACTGGGTGTCTAGATGAGAGAGGAGGAAAGAAACATTCTTCACGTGCTTGCAAATGCTAGACTAATGCTATCCGAAATGTCCTACTTCCCACATCTGTATCATAATTACAAGTTCAGGTGTTTTGTTGTCGGAAATCTTTGAGGACAGCAGGTTCATTCCTGCCTATTTCTTGGGGAAATCTTATTAACTCTTTCCCTGCCATTGACAGAAATTTCCAGCTTTCTGTGTTTTCACTGGTATTAAGGTAGAAGGTACTATTACACATCTTCTGAAAGTACTGAAAGCTCTGGATCAAAAACAGGTGAATAAGAAGCAGAAACAAGCGATAGTACGTGCAAGCAGATGCATATATAAAATAACGTGATCATCAAACATTAAAATGTGCTATAGCACAGCATATAAATCAAAACTGCCTAATATTTAGGACTGTGAAGCTTTGGAGGAGTAGATGGAAGAGATCTACCCCGTCTCTGTTTTGATCATCATTTTGAAACCAATCCAGATGTAGTGACAAAAATTAGTATTTTTTTCGGGTTTTTGTTCAAAATGTTGCTCTAGATAATCAGCTTGCTGGCAATTCTAAAATTTCAGTCAGATAAATTCTGTTTTTGCTGTGTAAAATACATTCAAAATCAATATCAAATGGTTATTTACATATATATATATATATATATATACATACACACACACACACACACAAACAGACACACACAATATTTTTTTTATTTAATGAACACACACAAAATAAAATGTCTCTAATTCATTTACACATACCATATAAAAGTAAAATCAGTAAAGAGTTGAAGCTCTGGTGTTGAATTATCCACAACCAGTTATCCAGTACAATAAGTAATGCTCTTAAGGAATTATTCACCATCAAACAAGAAGAAGGTGTTACATCCGGGACATTTACGTACTTTGCGCGCCTAAACAGGCTGAAACTTTTCTCACAGTCGCCATTTTCTTTGACCCATGAATCGCGACGCGGAGCTGAGCATACGAGGACGGAAAATACAGAGATTAAGTGTTTTATGTTATTCACACAGTATTAATTTTACAACATCATATTGTTTTAGAACGATATTTCTGTGCTGTGTGTGCGGCTTGCAGTGCGGAGCTGATGAGGAGGTTGCTTTTTAACAGGAAAACACTGAAAGTAAGTGTTTTATCTCATTTACATATGTATTTTATGACGTTATATTATTTTATAACAATATTTTTGTGCTGTGCAGTCCTAAACTTTTCTCATAGACATAATTTTCTTTGATTCGTGATACAGAGAAGACTGAGATGATGTTACTTTTTGGAAAACACCAAAAGTAAGTGGTTTACCTCATTCACATGTATTTATAACATCATATTGTTTTACAAAGACATTTATGTGATGTGCGCTCCTAAACTTTTCTTAGAGAGACATTTGCTTTGATTCACGATCCGGAGCAGGCAAAGAGGTTACAATTATCAACAAGAGACCTAAAGTAAGTGTTATACCTCATTTACAATGCTTTTTGTAACATCATATTGACAAATCAAGCCATTGTAAACTTTTGAGTTAATAACATTGAGTTATTTTGATGTCGATTTACTGGATTTGAGTGCTATTTTAGAATATTCATTTGAAATAACTCTTCACAGTATGCTCAAACTTTCTATATTGAGTGAGTTTAAAAAAAATTTAAAAAGTGATTGTCACCTCACAAGATATGACACATGACTTACATAAGCTACTTTTCAAATTTAAGTTTTGTGGGTGCTTTTTTTTTTAAGAATGTGTTTTGTGTTCATCTAAAGTGAGTTATATTCTACTAGGGCTACCCTCGACTAAAGATTTTCTAAAGACTTTTTTTTTTTTACATATTATTGACAGCCCCCATTTTTAACAATTTAACTACCCCAATCGGTTGATGCTGGAGAAAATTAACAAAGCATCAGGGAACATCTACATGTAATGAAGGAGGAAACAGAGAAGCTTATCACGGCTGACACAGAATAGTGTAGTTTGCATCCAGCTGTATTCTCCAAAATGGTGCTACGCTGACACAGAGAGGAGACGAATTATTGAATAAAGTCCTCTGCCATTCCTCCTTGCAGATCCTCTCCAGTTCTGTCAGGTTGGATGGTAAACGTTGGTGGACAGCCATTTTTAGGTCTCTCCAGAGATGCTCAATTGGGTTTAAGTCAGGGCTCTGGCTGGGCCATTCAAGAACAGTCACGGAGTTGTTGTGAAGCCACTCCTTCGTTAGCTGTGTGCTTAGGGTCATTGTCTTGTTGGAAGGTAAACCTTCGGCCCAGTCTGAGGTCCTGAGCACTCTGGAGAAGGTTTTCATCCAGGATATCCCTGTACTTGGCCGCATTAATCTTTCCCTCGATTGCAACCAGTTGTCCTGTCCCTGCAGCTGAAAAACACCCCCACAGCATGATGCTGCCACCACCATGCTTCACTTTTGGGACTGTATTGGACAGGTGATGAGCAGTGCCTGGTTTTCTCCACACATACCACTTAGAATTAAGGCCAAAAAGTTCTATCTTGGTCTCATCAGACCAGACAATCTTATTTCTCACCATCTTGGAGTCCTTCATGCGGGCTTTCATGTGTCTTGCACTGAGGAGAGGCTTCCGTCGGGCCACTCTGCCATAAAGCCCCGACTGGTGGAGGGCTGCAGTGATTGTTGACTTTCTACAACTTTCTCCCATCTCCCGACTGCATCTCTGGAGCTCAGCCACAGTGATCTTTGGGTTCTTCTTTACCTCTCTCACCAAGGCTCTTCTCCCCCGATAGCTCAGTTTGGCCGGACGGCCAGCTCTAGGAAGGGTTCTGGTCGTCCCAAACGTCTTCCATTTAAGGATTATGGAGGCCACTGTGCTCTTAGGAACCTTAAGTGCAGCAGAATTTTTTTTGTAACCTTGGCCAGATCTGTGCCTTGCCACAATTCTGTCTCTGAGCTCTTCAGGCAGTTCCTTTGACCTCATGATTCTCATTTGCTCTGACATGCACTGTGAGCTGTAAGGTCTTATATAGACAGGTGTGTGGCTTTCCTAATCAAGTCCAATCAGTATAATCAAACACAGCTGGACTCAAATGAAGGTGTAGAACCATCTCAAGGATGATCAGAAGAAATGGACAGCACCTGAGTTAAATATATGAGTGTCACAGCAAAGGGTCTGAATACTTAGGACCATGTGATATTTCAGTTTTTTTTTTTTTAATAAATCTGCAAAAATGTCAACAATTCTGTGTTTTTCTGTCAATATGGGGTGCTGTGTGTACATTAATGAGGAAAAAAATGAACTTAAATGATTTTAGCAAATGGCTGCAATATAACAAAGAGTGAAAAATTTAAGGGGGTCTGAATACTTTCCGTACCCACTGTATATGTAAACCAGGACTCTCTCTTCTTCAAAAATGTGCATATTTCAAGCTTGTTGCATTATTTTGTATGTGTATAAAACAACAACTCCCCGTATATTGTGATGTTGTATATGTATATTTCCTGGCTTGTCAGCGCTCATTTTATTTACTGCTGAAAGAAATAAATTAAAAGGTTTTGAAAGTGTGATGTATTTTGTTTCTCAGTAAGCATTTAGTACAGGATTTTTAATCTTTAAAGCCGCAATTTGGTAAGAAACGATTAGTTATCATTCATTTTTTAAGTAAAAGTGTCATTTAGAACCATATTGGCTCATCTATGGTAGTCATATATGGCACCTCTAATGGTTTGGTATAACACAATTTGACAAATGTGCTATAAAGCTTCTTATCTTTAAGAATATGTGCCATATAGTCAGGGGCGTCATGCACTCATTATTTTTGAAGGGGGGGAGGGGGGTCGTCATGTGACACACAGCAGCCACAATAGCGCTTATGCTCTTATGGTTTATTTATTTATTTATTTATTTATTTATTTCCTTTTTATTCGAAACATTCCCAAACGTATCAACTATATCATGAAATATCTCAATTCTCACCTTTATAGATTGTTAGTTGATCTATAATGGGCGATGGTCAAAGTAGCCTAATAATGTAGTCTATTAACTATGCATAAAAACCTGTCTGTTTCATGCCATAACATATTTTTAATACAACTTACTTTATATTTAATGTGAATATTAAAAATATTTTAAGTTAGGCTACTTATCATAACAATTTCATTGTACAGAAAGAGAGCAAAGAACATTTACATTATCAAAGAACATTTTCACTTACAGTCTAGAGTTCAAGCACTCTCAAAAACTCCCATTAAAATCACTGAAGCTGTTTACACTGTGAAATGAACTTACAGATTCGCAAACACATTTGCACTTTGTTGTTTCTAATAAGAGAATTCACCAGAAAGAGGTATTCAGTCAGCGAGCGAGTGAAGAAAACGCCAGCATTTTAGCGATGACCTATCTGAACACCTCTGATTGGTCATTGCATTCATAATAAGCTCAACAGAATCGTGTGTAATTGGTTATAATGCGCAGTGCTGTAAAAACATGTCTGCCTCTGGCTCAGCGCCAGCCAGCGAACGCAGATTTGAATGTAGCAGCTGATGATATGACGCTCTGAACGATTTAATCACGCCGGTGTGATTGTATTAAATATAGAAAATAATATTCGGCTATTTTTTGTCTTTTGGAAGCTGCATTCAAAATCCACTTGGCTAAAAAATCTGAGGGGGCACGTGCCCCCTCACTTTGAATGGGCATGACGCCTCTGCATATAGTACCAAACGAGGTGTCCCTATGATTAAAAGCCAAAGAACCACTGTTGAACACCATTTTTGAGAAAAAGTGCTATATGGCACCACTTATGGTTCTAAATAGCACCATTTGACAAAGTGCTATATGGCACCTCTAATGGTTCTATATAGCACCTCTTATGGTACTATATAGCACCATTTGAAAAAGGTGCTATATAGCACCTTTAAGAATAGGTGCTATATAGCACCAAAAGTGGTTCCCCTATGATTACGAGCCAAAGAACCACTTTTGGTGCTATATAGCACCTTTTTTTTTTAGAGTGTATACACTGTAACAGCAAGAGAAACAGTGTAGATGTTGTGGGGGGAAAAAATGAGTAAAATGTATTAGTCACTACAGAAATAGTCTCTCTTTGGCATGTTTAAACTTTATAGCATGTCCAATTTGGAAACTTGGGTACAAAATTATCTCTGAGTTCGTAAATATGACTTCAGAGGATGTTCATGTCCAATTTTTAACTAGAAAACCCATATTTACAAAAATTCTAATAATGCATGAACAATTTAATTAATTTGCCCAGGAAGATTCTCTTTAATTTATTGCTCCACCGTGACTGCAGCTGACCTGAAAGAGAATCAGATAGAAGAAAACAGTTAACAACCCAATTATGAATTGCATTCTGGCATTTCAGAACACAATAAGTATGTTTGCATGGATTACTTTATAAATCAGAAAGAATCCAATCCGATTTCAGATTTCTGTACTGTACGAATCCAAATGTTGCAATTCGATTCACACTTAATTTTACAAGTGCATTACATGTATTCTGAAACAAACATCAGTGCATGCATATGCAGTCGCTGCTTTCAAAATGGGAGAAAACCAGCACAATATTTTCTCACCTGAGCTATTGCCTTGACGACATATCTAAAAAGAAAGCTGGCATTTATGTCAGAAAACGTTTTTTAGCAAATATTTAGTAAATATTCAGTCTAATCCACTAACCATTACATAAGACGTAAGATGTAAAACGCACGCCTGTATGACGCAAAACATATTTAAACGCACACAGATATGGAATGTTTTTCCAGGCTATTTTCAAATAGAATTGCAAATTGTATTTTCAATTGCGTTTTCCATATGTGGACGCATAAATTGTGACATAATCCAAATGCAATTGCAAATCTTGCATTACCGTTTGCATTTTCGCTTTCGTGGACACAAAGTGACTGCCACATTTCAAATGAAAAAGCAAAGTCTATTTGCAACTGTATTTCCCATCTCTTACAATTTATGAACCTGTCATATTTAAATAGCAATATTAATTACCACATTTGCTTTTTCACTCTCTCTGCACCGCGCATATAACCTGCTAAAATTCAAATAGAATCGCAATTCCTTTTGCATTTGAATTTCCGATGTCTGCACTGAAAGCTGTCAATCAATGTGAGGGGCGGGACTAAACTAGGGGGCGTGTTTGTTTTGGAAGGTGACGTCACTCACAGACTACCGAATGCCGAATGCTTTGATCAATGGAGGTAATCGGTAAAGCCTCTGCTAAAGGCAGCTGCCAATCAGTTCGTGCCTGTGTGAACGAACAGACAGTGCAACCTTCTTGGCACAATACATAATTCTGTCTTTTTTACCCCAAATACAGTGACTATTCCCTGATAACAGAGCCACAAACGGTATGCACAATAGGTCAAAATTCACTATTACCCAAACACTTTTCACCTGTCACAACATCTCTCACTGTTTCTCTCACTCTGATTGATGCAAGTGAGAAAACAGACAGTGCAATTCTACACTTATTACACTACATTTTATTCGTAAGCAAACAAAACAGTGCCAATCTATATTTATTTACCCATTTTCCACCTTTATATTTTATTCAACAGTTTTAATCCGTTATGGAGCACGCGTCCCGTGGCACCAAAGCGTCACCAAAAAGACTTTATTTTTCTCGTGATCTCAACATAACAAAAGTTGTTTTCTAAGTTACACAACTGCGCCAGCAGGTGGCAGTATAGAACTACTGATGGGGAGTTGTATACTGTATCAACTATAGCCTACTGTACGCGTTTGGGACAGAGGACCTTCTTCATGATCGCTATAATTTATGCAGTTCATTACTGACATTTAATTAACTTATAAATGTTAAACGTTAGTTCATACAGTGTTGTAGCCTTGTCTTTTGTATTTTCTACATTTCTTTGTATTAAACCACACACACACTCACACACACACGTAACAGCATCCCAAGCTTGTAAAGCACACGATATCACAGCCTATCCTACATGACTAATAAAAATCACAAGTAAATTATTATAATATATTATTATATATTATTTTATTTTAAACGAAGTGAGTAAATTGAATTAAAGTAAGTTGAATCCAAGCAGCTTAAGATTTTTTAGAATAGGATCTGCATTCTTCTGAAGGCGCTCCGCCTGCGCTTGTGGTTTTGAATGCGTTATTTTTAGACCATTTAAACGTTAATTACACACATAAAATGTTTAGCGTAGCCTAACTCTGGACAAAATCAGCAGTGTTTGATTAGCCTATATTTATTTAATATACTGTAGACGTTATTTCTAAGTGAAGCAACATTTGCTGAAATGTCCACAAGAAGAACGCACGGTCATCTGTCGATCATTTACGCTGAGTTTGGTCTTTTAAAAACACTCTCAATTAACACATTAAGCCAGGTTAAGCGTTTTAGAATGTCCCTGTCAAGGTTGCATTTGTTACTATAGCAACAGTAGACTAAATTAAGTCATGATCACGAGAAAACAAGAAAGAAAAAATGATAATATGCATGGCCGCTTAGAACTTCCATACTATTACATTTTAGAAAGAAAGGAATAAAATGTACTGTAATAAGTGTAGAATTGCATGTTTTTTCTCACTTGCATCAATCAGAGTGAGAGAAACAGTGAGAGATGTTGAGACAGGTGAAAAGTGTTTGGGTAATAGTGAATTTTGACCTATTGTGCGTACCGTTGTTGCTCCTGCTGTTATCAGGGGATAATCACTGTATTTGGAGTAAAAAACGACAGAATTATGTATTGTGCCAAGAAAGTTGCACTGTCTGTTCGTTCACACAGGCACGAACTGATTGGCAGCTGCCTTTAGCAGAGGCTTTACCGATTACCTCCATTGATCAAAGCATTCGGCACGGTCGTCTGTGAGTGACGTCACCTCCCAAAACAAACACGCCACTAGTTTAGTCCCGCCCCCTCACATTGATTGACAGCTTTCAGTGCAGACATCGGAAATTCAAATGCAAAAGGAATTGCGATTGCATTTGAGTTTTGGCAGGTTATATGCGCGGCGCAGAGAGAGTGAAAAAGCAAATGTGGTAATTAATATTGCTATTTAAATATGACAGGTTCATAACTCATAAGACATGGGAAATACAGTTGCAAATAGACTTTGCTTTTTCATTTGAAATGTGGCAGTCACTGTGCATTCGCGAAAGCGAAAAATGCAAATGGTAATGCAAGATTTGCAATTGCATTTGGATTATGTCACAATTTATGCGTCCACATATGGAAAACGCAAATGAAAATACAATTTGCAATTCTGTTTGAAAATAGTCCGGAAAATCGTTCCATACACAGATGTGCACAAGGTAGTGTTGAATCTGATCCAAAAGTTTCAAGTCAGTTTCAAGTGATTACATGCTTAATTTTGTCCTGTTGATCAAGTTATTTCAGGTTTATTACCAGGTCTACAAAGGCTAAAAGAGGTAAATGTGACACACAAATCAAGCTTGCATATCAAGAAGTCTTTGCATTCACGTTATTTGTACTTGAGTGTCCTTCAGGTCAGAGATTTGGGGCGTAGGAAGAGATGAAGAGCATTTAATCACATGTTGGAGAGGAAACAAGGTCATGCTGCACAGGTAGAGTTCAGCGAATGGACACGCAGATGGCCGTATGAAAGGAAGAGGAGGGAAATCAGGCCTCCTGTTCTCTAATGACATGGAAAAGGAAGAGAAATTGCGCTGACTGGTCAATGGTCCCCACTCGCAGGTGCTCATTCGCAGATCAAATATGTCCATGCCTTTTATATTTCCTCTGTTGCTTTCGTCAGGGTTTAAGGAGAAGAGGTGCTTTTGTGATTCGAAAACCTTACAGACATGTGGAAGTTATCAGCCGACAGACTGGCCTATCCCTTCTTCCTTCACCCCCGTTTTGTCCCGCGGCCCAAAAAATACTTGAGAGAAACTAAGAGGAAGAGAAAGAGAGACAGAGAGGTAAACAGAGAGAGAAAGGTGAGAGCAAATTGCGGTTTAACGCCTGTCTGCCATCCGAGTTCTTTAGCTCATTAATAAACGGCAGCGGGCCACAGGCCAAAATGCGCAACTGATGGGATAAGTGACAGGAAGCATGTAGGGCCGGTGTTTGTATTTCCGTGCGTGTGTGTCGAAAGATTGATTTGATTAATGTCTGTGTTGACTGAACTCTGAATTTACACTGACGTATAAACACGTCTCCGAACTGCAGCGTGGGTATCACTTTACAAATTGCCTCGCGTGTTTATATATGGGTCAATGACAAATAAGGATGTCTTGAGTTGACAAGGAGGAGAATTCTTTTAAAAACCTGCTTTAAATGCAAGCGCCAAGTTCTTGAAATGTAATCTTCAGGTTTGGTATTGAAAAATGTGCAGCATTTTCTTCCACATTTTGTTTCAATGGTTCTGAAAATGTCAGGTGGTGTAACTAAATAATAATAATAATAAAAAAATATATTTTATGAATTTAAATAATAATAATAATAATATGTGTAAGCTACTGTTCAAAAATTTGGGGTCAGTAAGATTTTATAATGTTTTTAAAATAAACCTCTTCTGCTCACCAAGGCTGAATTTATTTATATAATACTGCTGTAAAAATGTGAAATATTATTATAATTTATAATATTAACTTTCTATTGTAATACATTTTACATTTTTAGCATCATTACTCCTTCAGAAATCATTCTAATATGATGATCTGCTGCGCAAGAAACATTTCTGATCGTTATTAACAGTGAAAAAAGTTGTGCTGCCAAATATTTTTGTGATGCAGTTGTGATACGGTTTTTCAGGATCCTTTGATGAATATAAAGTTGAAAAGAACAGCTTTTCATTGGAAAAAAATATATATATATTTTGTAACATTAACTTTACTACTACTTTTGATAAATTTAGTACATCTTTGCTGAAAAAAAGTATTAATTTCTTTAAAAACAAATCAGTACCACATTAAAATAAGGTTTCATTTGCTAACATTAGTTAACATATACTAACAATGAAAGATACTTCTAAAGCATTTATCAATCTTAGTTAATGTTGATTCCAACATTAAAATGAAAAGTTGCATCTATTAATGTTATTTAATGGACCTACTGTAAGCTAACATGGACTAACAATGAACAGTTATATGTTTATTAACTAATGATAACAAAGATTAATAAATACTGTAACAAATGTATTGCTCATTGTTAGTTAATGTTAGTTAATGTATTAAAAAGGGTTAACAAATGGTACCTTATCATAAAGTGCAACCAAAAAACCATATAGACCCCAAATTTTATATTGTCCCACGATTCACCCCTAATGAAGGTGTTTATGAATATTTCTCCTTATGCTAAAACAAATCACAGGAATTCAGCCTAGAATTTATTTATAGACTGACACTTTGCATTTAGGCCATGTGCGTGTTCATGTGAGGTTCTCTAAATATGTACCATCTGTGTAAATACACGTGTATATGCATTCATTACACACAAGCCCAAAATGTTTGCCTGTTTATAAAGAGTGTCCTTAGGGACTGGAAAACATGAAACTTAACCTTTATATTTCTCTCGCTCTCTTTCTCGGACCAAGTGTGCGGTCTAATACACTCTGTATTCTGTTTCATAGTAATAGAAATAATCGTGGACATTCATCTTCTTAAAAAAGCAGAATGAAAAGCCATTCGGTCTCATTGCACCTCATTTATATACTAGCAGAGGGGTGATTTCATGACAATTGCCAATAAGGATGAGCATTCAGTCAGGTTATGCTGCAATGAATTATACTGAATGTTACTGCTGACAAACAGTTGTGAAACCAAAGACTTTGGCTTTAAGCTCCTGTATGTGTTTTTCAAGTTATCTCCCAAATTCACAGTCTGAACTGAGGTCTTATTTGAAACAATCAAGTCTAGGAAAATGGATGGTTGATACCTTAAATCATGCAGCTTGTTGACAAGATTACTTTTCTACATGGACAGACTGAAAACAAGATAAAAAAGAAAAAAAATCCCAGAGATTTACATTTAAGAAGGGATCTGTGCGACTTGGGAATGCTTTGTTTTGACACGGTCCAGTAAGAAACCACCAAGCAACCATATTGCAATTGCATAGAAACACACCAACAGCCATTCAGAACACCTTAGCAGCCGCATACATTCAGTCTGAAGTAAACAAACACTTTTAGTCCATGTAGTTTGGCTGGATGAAGGCAGATTTTGATCAGCGGCTTAAAAAAGATCCATGATTATCTGATGAACAGAAAGTTTAAAAATGTAATTTATATATTTAAAAAAAAAGTTTTTAAAATGTCAATTTAATGCATCATTGCTTAATAAAAGTATTAAAGGAATAGTTCACCCCAAAATTAAAATCTTCTGAAAATGTCCTCACACTCAGACCATCCAAGATGTAGATGAGTTTATTTCTTCATCTGATTTGGAGAAATGTAGCATTCCATCACTTGCTCACCGATGGATGCTCTGCAGTAAATGGGTGCCGTCAGAATGAGAGTCCAAACAGCTGATAAAAAAACATTACAATAATCCACAAATAACCCACACCACTCCAGTCCATCAGTTAACATCTTTTGAAGCCAAAAGCTGTGTGTTTGTAAGAAAAAATCTATCATTAAGACGTTTTAACTTCAAACCATAACTACTGGCTAAAATACGAGTCCATAATACATAATAACACTTTCACATCAAAATGCATCCACATATTTGTTTAGAACTGTTTTAGACTGTTTTTGCTAGCAAAAATTGCTTGATCTGTGCATATTTCTCTCTTGATTCAGACTAGACATCTTTTTTTCACTGGAGAAAGCAATATTATGTTTCTATCAGCTGTTTGGACTCTCATTCTGACGGCACCCATTCACTGCAGAGGATCCATTGGTGAGCAAGTGACGGAATGCTACATTTCTCCAAATCTGTTACTGATCAAAACTTACTATATATATTGTATATACAGGTTGATACATTAAACTGATTTCTTGTATGAAATAAATTGTATAGCATGTTTATAACATGTATTTTATAAACAGTAGCGAGTGTCTCACAAACTAATGGTTTGTTTTGACAATTACTCAGAATGCCTTAGCTACCACATACATTAAATCTGAAGCGAACACACATGAATCCTTTTAATAAAGTCCATGCCGTAAAAAGAAGGGAGTCTTAATTCAGCTGTCTTTTAACAAAGAAGTTGTTTCTTAGCACTTCATTGACCAAAGCCTCATTCGCACTCCCTAAGTGTGTGAAAAGCATTAGCGATTAACTCTTGGATTTGGTTTATTTAGAAGATGAATTCTTTCCCTGGGACCCAGTGCCTTCTCCCCCAGCTTCTGCCTGACATCTCCATAAAGCAAAGCACGGGGGGAAAAACCGACCTTAGATAGAGTAACAGTAAAATCCTCCAACTCGCCACATTTGTGGATTTACAGCCGGCTGGGGGAGATTCGGGCCTCCCTGACAGCCCAACAGTAAAAGTGCTCCCGTTCCCTGCACCTGCCTCCCACACGCACACACCTGATAGATGGTGCACAGAAACAGGTGGAAAGAGCCGCTCTGTCGAAAATCATTTCGAGACACACCCCGAAACTCACCGCGCTCCTCGAGGAGAGCCAACACAAACACTAAGACTGAGTCGTCTCCTGTGATGTCCTGTTTTCAGTTCACAAAGAGATGGATGGGATAAACACACTTCAGATTTCTCCCGATACTCCCAGCACCTTTGATACTAGAACGCATTTTGTGAACTTTGACTCTTTGAATCTAAAACCTCCACAAGACCTATGGCTTTCTTATGGCCGCAGCAGATAAATTGATGTCAGTTGAATGGATCTCTGGAGAAGAGCGCATGAGTAATGTCCTGACAAAGACGGCAGCCTCCCTTATGACAAGGATCATTGTTGGATCCGTTTTCAATTTGCGCAATGTGCAAAATAAATCAAATGCTGAGGGATACTTAAAAAGCGCAGTCATGGCAACCTTACAGGAAGTTCAAATAGATCTGTGGTTTCCTGTGGTGTCAAATAAGGCATGTCCACACCTGACAGTGGAAGACCCTCCTGTCAGAAATGAACCGAAGCGCGGTTATGCCACATTGCGAGCCTTCGGTCTTCACATTTACCCACATTTGCTCTCAGTTTCTTTTCACGGTCGGGTAAAGAAAAGGTGCAGAGGATGCAGTTGGTTTTCCTCAAACCGGAGCGTTGGCAGTGGCACAAGTAGCCATTAATAACTACAGAGGAAGCCCAGAAAAATCACACTGAAAAACAAGCTAAGCGAGTGCCTCCAATTTGATGTTAAAATATTTACTTTCAGCCACCTGTGGGAGGTCTCTGTTTCTCGTCTTCGCTAAATTAAACCGCTGCTAACTGCGTTACAGCTGCGGTCCCGGGATGCAGAAGTGTTCTGGTAATTGTTTCTGTCTTCTGCACAGATGAAGGGTCACGTCGCACATTAGACAGGCCTGAATAATTAGAGCCTGAACGTACAAACGGTTTGGTTAGTAATTTCAGAATTGTAATAGAGGAACACAATAGTGCCAAGATTTTTGAATGTCGAGACTTGTAGGTATTTCGACTGGGAACGGGGTCCTACAGGACAGGGAACAAGGCCACCAAGGGCCCACAAAGGGCCACTGTGGTATAAAACATAAGTCTGGCATGAGGGAGACAGGACTCTGTGAATTCAAGAAACAACTGGATTTGTGCAGCTGGATTAAATCTAATCAAATGAACATACATTCACACATATTTCCATATGTGTGTGTGTGTGTGTGTGTGTGTCCATTAATCAATCAATCATTCAATCAATCTATCTATCTATCTATCTATCTATCTATCTATCTATCTATCTATCTATCTATCTATCTATCTATCTACATACATATATACACTGCCTTTCAAAAGTTTAGGATCAGTAAGATTTTTAATGTTTTTTTCAAAGAAGATTCTTATGCTCATCAAGGCTGTATTTATTTGATAAAAAAATACAGAAAAAAACTATAATTTTGTGAAATATTATTGCAGTTTGAAATAACAGTTTTCCATTTTAATATAAAATATGTAAAATATAATTTATTCCTGTGACGCAGTGCTGAATATTCATCAGTCATTACAGTGTCACATGATCCTTCAGAAATCATTCTAAAGTGCAGATTTATAATCAGTGTTGGAAACAGTTGTGCTGCTTAATATTTTTTTTGGGACCTGTGATGCTTTTTCAGGATTCTTTGATAAATAAAAAGTTAAAAAGAGCAGTGTTTATTCAAAATATAAATTTTGTGTTAGAATATACACTACTTTTCAAAAGTTTGGGGTCAGTGATTTTTTTTTAAAGCAATTAATACTTTTATTCAGTAAAGATGTGTTAAATGGATAAAAAAAAGTGGTAGTAAATACTTATATTGTTATATAAACTTTTATATTGAATAAATGCTGTTCTTTTTAACTTTTTATTCATCAAAGAATCCTGAAGAAGATGAATACTGAAAAAGTATCAAAGGTTACATAAGAAAAAAAAAAAAGCAGCACAACAGTTTCAACACTGATATGATAATAAATCAGAATGATTTCTGAAGGATCCTGTGAGAAGACTGGAGTAATGGCTGATGAAAATTCAACGCTACATCACAGAAATAAATTATATTTTAAAGTATAATTAAAACAGGAAACCAATATTAGAAATTGCAATAATATTTCACAATATTGCTGTTTTTTCTGTATTTTTGATCAAATAAATACAGCCTTGATGAGCATAAGAGACTCCATTGGAAAACATAAAAAATCTTACTGATCCCAAGCTTTTCAACGGCAGAGGAGAGAGAGAGAGAGAGAGAGAGAGAGAGAGAGAGAGAGAGAGAGAGAGATTCCTACTTTGGTATACTGTTTATTTGGCATCAGTATTGTTATTTTAATGAGTATGTACAGATCAGAATTAGATTAGAAATCAGATTAGAATTGAGGTGTCGCTGACCTCTAGTGGTGAGATGGATGAACTGAGTGTGTAGATATTACAGCGAGCATACTCGTGTTCATGTCTACTTTAAACCATCAAAAAACACTGGACAGTAAAAAATAGAATATATATATATATATATATATATATATATATATATATATATATATATATATATATATATATATAATTTATTTATTTTTTTTCATCTGAACAGAGCAAGGATTTATAAAATAATTTCAAATAGATTAAAAAAATACTAAAAAGATGCAAGGTTAGGAGTATACTATAGCAGACAAGGGTGTTTGGATGTGCTGCATGATAATACCATGGTATTCTCATAAATATTAATGTATTTGGAAAGCCATTTATTGTGTATTTCAAAGTACTGTGGTTTTACTATCCCTGCACCACAACCAATTGCTTAAAACATCATACAGTATTTTGAGCAAATCCACAAACAGAATGAAAATATTAATTCATACATTTTCTCCATCATCATAACATTGTGAAACAACATTCAGCAGGGAAGTCCATGCGCATGTAGTGTACTTGTAAAAGTTTGTCAGCTCTTACCAAAAAGTCAGGTAGCCTTATCACAGCGTGCTGCCAGATTAATTATAGATAAAGACAAGAGCTGATCCCATAGGTGTCTCCCTACATCCACAAGCTGTTTGTGAAGCAAACTTTTTATACCTTTTAGATGCAGACATATTGCTACTTGCAATGGTTCCAGGTGGATTTAGGGGAGGGGCAAAATTATTCTAGAGAGCATGTGATTGGACAACAATCTGTACAGTGCAGAATGAGTCATGAATATGTATAGTCCGTTTTCCAATAAGCAAAGGATATACAGGTGCATCTCAATAAATTAGAATGTCGTGGAAAAGTTCATTTATTTCAGTAATTCAACTCAAATTGTGAAACTTGTGTATTAAATAAATTCAATACACGTGAAGTGAAGTGACATGTGGCCAAGTATGGTGACCCATACTCGGAATTTGTGCTCTGCAATTAACCCATCCAAAGTGCACACACAGAGCAGTGAACACACACACACCGTGAACACACACCCGGAGCAGTGTGTTCACACAGACTGAAGTAGTTTAAGTCTTTGTTTCTTTTAATTGTGATGATTTTGGCTCACATTTAACAAAAACCCACCAATTCACTATCTCAACAAATTAGAATATGGTGACATGCCAATCAGGTAATCAACTCAAAACACCTGCAAAGGTTTCCTGAGCCTTCAAAATGGTCTCTCAGTTTGGTTCACTAGGCTACACAATCATGGGGAAGACTGCTGATCTGACAGTTGTCCAGAAGACAATCATTGACACCCTTCACAAGGAGGGTAAGCCACAAACATTCATTGCCAAAGAAGCTGGTTGTTCACAGAGTGCTGTATCCAAGCATGTTAACAGAAAGTTGAGTGGAAGGAAAAAGATGCACAATCAACCGAGAGAACCGCAGCCTTATGAGGATTGTCAAGCAAAATCGATTCAAGAATTTGGGTGAACTTCACAAGGAATGGACTGAGGCTGGGGTCAAGGCATCAAGAGCCACCACACACAGACGTGTCAAGGAATTTGGCTACAGTTGTCATATTCCTCTTGTTAAGCCACTCCTGAACCACAGACAACGTCAGAGGCGTCTTACCTGGGCTAAAGAGAAGAAGAACTGGACTGTTGCCCAGTGGTCCAAAGTCCTCTTTTCAGATGAGAGCAAGTTTTGTATTTCATTTGGAAACCAAGGTCCTAGAGTCTGGAGGAAGGGTGGAGAAGCTCATAGCCCAAGTTGCTTGAAGTCCAGTGTTAAGTTTCCACAGTCTGTGATGATTTGGGGTGCAATGTCATCTGCTGGTGTTGATCCACAAAGTCACTGCACCCGTTTACCAAGAAATTTTGGAGCACTTCATGATTCCTTCTGCTGACCAGCTTTTTAAAGATGCTGATTTCATTTTCCAGCAGGATTTGGCACCTGCCCACACTGCCAAAAGCACCAGAAGTTGGTTAAATGACCATGGTGTTGGTGTGCTTGACTGGTCAGCAAACTCACCAGACCTGAACCTCATAGAGAATCTATGGGGTATTGTCAAGAGGAAAATGAGAAACAAGAGACCAAAAAATGCAGATGAGCTGAAGGCCACTGTCAAAGAAACCTGGGCTTCCATACCACCTCAGCAGTGCCACAAACTGATCACCTCCATGCCACGCCGAATTGAGGCAGTAATTAAAGCAAAAGGAGCCCCTACCAAGTATTGTGTACATATACAGTCAGGTCCATAAATATTGGGACATCGACACAATTCTAACATTTTTGGCTCTATACACAACCACAATGGATTTCAAATGAAACAAACAAGATGTGCTTTAACTGCAGACTGTCAGCTTTAATTTGAGGGTATTTACATCCAAATCAGGTGAACGGTGTAGGAATTACGATAGTTTGCATATGTGCCTCCCACTTGTTAAGGGGCCAAAAGTAATGGGACAGAATAATAATCATAAATCAAACTTTCACTTTTTAATACTTGGTTGCAAATCCTTTGCAGTCAATTAGAGCCTGAAGTCTGGAACGCATAGGCATCACCAGACGCTGGGTTTCATCCCTGGTGATGCTCTGCCAGGCCTCTACTGCAACCGTCTTCAGTTCCTGCTTGTTCTTGGGGCATTTTCCCTTCAGTTTTGTCTTCAGCAAGTGAAATGCATGCTCAATCGGATTCAGGTCAGGTGATTGACTTGGCCATTACATAACAGTCCACTTCTTTCCCTTCAAAAACTCTTTGGTTGCTTTTGCAGTATGCTTTGGTCATTGTCCATCTGCACTGTGAAGCGCCGTCCAATGAGTTCTGAAGCATTTGGCTGAATATGAGCAGATAATATTGCCCGAAACACTTCAGAATTCATCCTGCTGCTTTTGTCAGCAGTCACATCATCAATAAATACAAGAGAACCAGTTCCACTGGTAGCCATACATGCCCACCACCACCATGCTTCACTGATGAGGTGGTATGTTTAGGATCATGAGCAGTTCCTTTCCTTCTCCATACTCTTCTCTTCCCATCACTCTGGTACAAGTTGATCTTGGTCTCATCTGTCCATAGGATGTTGTTCCAGAACTGTGAAGTCGTTTGGCAAACTCTAATCTAGCCTTCCTGTTTTTGAGGCTCACCAATGGTTTACATCTTGTGGTGAACCCTCTGTATTCACTCTGGTGAAGTCTTCTCTTGATTGTTGACTTTGACACACATACACCTGCCTCCTGGAGAGTGTCCTTGATCTGGTCAACTGTTGTGAAGGGTGTTTTCTTCACCAGGGAAAGAATTCTTCGGTCATCCACCACAGTTGTTTTGCGTGGTCTTCCGGGTCTTTTGGTGTTGCTGAGCTCAACGGTGCGTTCCTTCTTTTTAAGAATGTTCCAAACAGTTGTTTTGGCCACGCCTAATGTTTTTGCTATCTCTCTGATGTGTTTGTTTTGTTTTTTCAGCCTAATGATGGCTTGCTTCACTGATAGTGACAGCTCTTTGATCTCATCTCGACAGTTGACAGCAACAGATTCCAAATGCAAATAGCACACTTGAAATGAACTCTGGACCTTTTATCTGCTCATTGTAATTGGGATAATGAGGGAATAACACACACCTGACCATGGAACAGCTGAGAAGCCAATTGTCCCATTACTTTTGGTCCCTTAACAAGTGGGAGGCACATATGCAAACTGTTGTAATTCCTACACCGTTCACCTGATTTGGATGTAAATACCCTCAAATTAAAGCTGACAGTCTGCAGTTAAAGCACATCTTGTTCGTTTCATTTGAAATCCATTGTGGTGGTGTATAGAGCCAAAAATGTTAGAATTGTGTCGATGTCCCAATATTTATGGACCTGACTGTACAGTAAATGAACATACTTTCCAGAAGGCCAACAATTCACTAAAAATGTTTTTTTTTAATTTGTCTTATGACGTATTCTAATTTGTTGAGATAGTGAATTGGTGGGTTTTTGTTAAATGTGAGCCAAAATCATCACAATTAAAAAAACAAAGACTTAAACTACTTCAGTCTGTGTGTACTGAATTTATTTAATACACGAGTTTTACAATTTGAGTTGAATTACTGAAATAAATGAACTTTTCCACGACATTCTAATTTATTGAGATGCACCTGTATATCTTTGCTAAAAGTGAATTCTGACGACGTCAAACTTAACAAACGGTATAAACCCTTATTTTTGACTTCATTAGGTCTTTAATAGTAATAGTATTCATAATAGTAATTTCAGGAAACCAGACCATTACAACAAAAGTTTCCTTCATTTCCTAAAACACTCTACCCCAAATACCACAGATGCACAGATTTATTTATTTATTTGTGTATGTATTTATTTATTTATGTTTAAATAAGAACACAGTCCCATTATTGGTATCAATAACATCAGAAAATCATTTTAAATAAGTCGCTTCCTGTGCTTTTTGTGATTAGTTTTTTTTCCCTCTTAAAGTCTAATATACAATTCAATGTTATTTATAAAATATAAGATATTTGGTTTTCATATTGTCTATTTTTATAAGTGTACTTTATATAAGTGTATGCTATTTACCCAATATACTAAATAAATGTGCAATATAGCCTATTTCTTTACATCTACACACACACACACACACACACACACACACGTATATATATATATATTTATTTTTTTTAACAATTGTTCAGAAATACAAATGTGACAGAACATATGTCAAGGAAAACAGCCAGGGGTTCAAGGATGGCCAAACAATACATAGCAATTACAAATCAAAAGAGAAAGAGTGAAAGAAAAATAAATAAATGAGAAAAAATAAGATAAATACAATAAATAAACAGATCACGTAACAATAAATATACTCTTCCCTCAAAACGTAAATTATCAAATAAAAATAATACAAAAACACCAAAAAGAGAGCATACATTTAAAGTTTTAGTTGCCTTTTTGTTACAAGACGTAGATAAAGATTTAATATCAATTTTAATATCTTTTTTGAAGTAAGAAAAGTGGGGGATAACTTTCATAGCTTTGCAAACAATATAATTAAGTTGCAGAGAAAATAAACATTTCCATATTGTTTCTCAAAAGTGAAAATTCCAAACAAAACATCCTTAAAGAAAAGCTCAAAGTCATTGTGTATGAAGTTTACAGTGAGCTGGCAAATGTCTTGCCAAAGTTTTCTTGAATGAAGACGATGCCAAAAAAGATGCAGGACAGTCTCTGGTTGTGAGTCACAAAAAGTACACATCTATGCTTAATTTGAATTTTGACACAATAAAGGTTTTAACAGGATAGTACTGATGAAGAAATCTCTTTAACCTTATTTACCAATAAATACTTGTTAGGAAGCGTCCAAACCTTTTTCCACAAAATATTTCCCACTGATCTTTCCCATTTTGAAACAGCATGAGGAGTGAGAACAAAATCATTAAGAAAAAGAAAGCGAATATTTATGTTATTTTTCAATGTAGATTTAAAGCATATCCCACCTACATACGTGTCTCTACATATATTTATATCTTATATTTATATCTTTTTTTCTCTCAATACCACGCGTCATAAACCATTAAACCTGACAGCTGTTTGGCAAAGTTCAATGTCAACTGATTCGTTGAATTTTGAACGAGATTTACGATAAATGCTAATCTAGATAAATCACAAACGCATTTGCCGCAAATGAAAATCTGCCAAAGAAACACAAAACACAAGCAACTTTGTGATTTTACTGCGTACACTTCTTCATCAACAAACGCTCGAGTTGAAGTCGCGAAAGTGCGGCAGCTGAAATCCACCTCGCGTTTCCATCCCGCGGTGATGACGTATTTGTGAACAGTCAACAGACGCACACACGGTCGGTCCGGACTGGAGCTACAGGGGCCAATATTTTCTCTTTTTTTCTGCTGTCTGTGCGTTTTGGCGATTTGTTTAACCTCATTCATTCAAGGTGACCGGAATAGAGTGTTTAGACGGAGCAAACGGGCCGTTTGTGGCGGTTTTTGTGGACGTGAGCGCGCTCTGGAGTGTGACGCCTGTTTTTATTTGGATTCCTCGTCTTGAAAGACACTTAAAAAGACTCGACTGGAGCGATAAACATGCTTTTGAGTGGCTTAAAGAGTCAGCTTTAGTACTTCAGTCGTCTTGCTGTAGGAGAGCAGGCCAGTGGAGAAAGCCTAATCATCATCATTATCATAATCTTCATCATCATCATCCGTTTTATGGTCTAATATTTCACATTTAAATACATCAGTGCTTAATTTATTCTTGAACACGATGAGAGGGAAGTAACAGTATTAATGGTGGACAGGGACCTAATAAGAACACTGTTGTCAACATGATCTGCATGTGAGATACTGTCTTTTAATGTGGATAAAACTGATCCAGATTGACTTTGAAAGATGTTTTAGGTGTTTGTTAGGAACACAGGATTGCTAAAGAAAACACTCAAGACATTGGACAGAGTGAATTGCCTTATGCAATCCTTTAAATCAATACTACAGCGAATTTATGAATGAATTGAGGTGCGGAAATAAGGTAAGGACCACCATTTAAAGCTATGATGTGAACTTTTAGTACGTGATGCACTTATTAAGGAGATTTCTTCCTGGGTTGAACTGCATTGTAGGTGACTGAGGGAACTTCTGCTGGTTTTTAGTGCGTGACAGGCAGTGGCGTGTGCTCCAGCTCCCTGGAAATGAGAAAATGAATTGCGAGGAACAGGCTGTAGATTTGTGCAATGTGTCTGACAACACTGTATCACACACGGCGGATGAAATCCTTCCCCGTGACGGCCTCTTGCCGATGGATGGAGATCAGGGGGAGCTGGACGCAGCCGTCCTGACCAGGTTAAAAGACGTCTATTCGAAGGACGATGATTCCACTGAGCTCAAAGCACCACATAGTAAAAACAACGGCTCCATTGCGGTGTCAGCCAACCCTGTTAATGGTTCAGCCGGCGATCTGAAACAGAATATAAGCAAGTTTGAGGAACCACCAGTGAGCAAGTGCTCTGCTGGGGATGAGAATGATGATGGTGAGATGGATATCGGTGTGGATTTAAGTCTGGATGAAAATGGCGTTTTGGAATTCGAGCCAACGGCCCAAAGTGAGGAAAGTGCCTCTAGTTGTGAGAACCCTCTAACACCAGAAACCGTCATAGAACTGTATTCACAGCAATCTCCGGAAGAACACAGTGAGGATGTGCCCTCAGAAACCACGTCAGCGGCTACAACACCAGGCAGTGGAGCCGGGAGTAAGCACGGGTCCAAAAGGGTGACCTTTCCGTCAGACGAAGACATCGTCTCAGGTGCGGTTGAGCCGAAGGACCCTTGGAGACACGGTAAGACCTTTACAGTTCTTGCATCACTTTTGAACCCTCAAATATTGAGTGCAGAGCTCATCTCCTGCAGTTTGCATTGTTTCTCCGCTCTGGAAGCTTTGCGTAATTGTGCTCCAACTATTCAGTCCCTGCTGATTTGAAGCCAAGGCTTTGAATGTGGCTTCTGTTATGCTCTGAGCGATTCCTGTGAAAGCCTCCTGTGATCCGAGTGACATTTGATCCGTAAGTCCTCCAGGGTCATTCAGCGGCTCCATAACAACTGCAGAGATCTGCTGCGATCCATCTGAGCCTCGGGCAGCTGTCTCGCAGATATGGAGAAACCTCTCGAACTCTTCCAGACGATGAGTGTTGCGTAAAGCACATTCTGAGACATCAGCATCTTGCAGGCCGAGTGCCGGTTCGTCTCTTGGAAAACACAGAGATCCAGTAAAGCACGTTGTTCTGCTTGATTGGCTGCGACGTGTCAGCCAGCAAAAATATAACAGCATGTTCTGTGCTTTCTAGGCCAAAGGTTTTCGAGGTGTGTCTCCTTTTACCCCGCAGGGAATCTCCTTTGCGTATATCGCACTGGTCAAGGTGTCGTCTGTCGCTTGTGTCTGTGGAAGCTCAAAAGTGAAACAATGGCTCTGTTGAGACACAATTAACATAGTGTTTTGTCTGACAGCTGCTGTTTGTTTACTTAGCAGTGTCACATTATGAAGGCACTTGCAAAATTCAACATGTTCAATAATATTTGTCTTTGTACACAGTTTAGCCTAGTTTTGACATAAATTATATAGTTACTGTTTCCAGTCTACGTCACCTTAGTGACACTTTACTTGAACTTGTATTATATACAGTATATATTATAATGACATAATGGGGACATATCTGTAATACATTTACATTGAAATATACATATACTCTACATTAAACTAAAGTTTAAATTAACAATTTAAAAATACATTGGTAACACTTTTTACAATAACAATAATATACAATATGCTAGTGTTAATGCAGTAAATATTGTGAACAGTAAACAGTAGTTTTACAGTATTAATCTTGGTTAGTTATTTAATACATATGCTGTCACATTTTTAACATTACAAGTTGCTTAAATACCATAATGAATAAACATAATGAATAATTATGTACATTTACATTATTCTGTAAAAATTCATTAACTAAGTTTAACAAATGTAATCATATTGTAAAGTTTTACCTGTATTATGCAGTGTTTGAAAGATCATTAGTAATGTTTATTAATTCAAAGTATTATCAGTTTACTTTGTATTCATTACATGATCCTCTTCTTGGAAATGAGAGCTTGAAGTTGCACAGTTTGTGCACATTTTAAAGGATCCAGGTCCGGCTATCTCAGGCTATTTGTGCTAATGGCCTAATGTTTAAGTATCTGATCTGAAAGGTTGCTGCTTCATTTCCAAGTAATGTTGTCCCTGGAGTTCCAGCGATCCCAATCCTGTTTCACCACCATTGTGCCTTTGAGCAGGACGCTTCAGCAGGACTGTCCTTGCAAATACTGTACTTATAGCTGAATTGCAATAGTTAGTTGAATTACTAATGTGAGTAAACCCTGATCTGAATTTGAAGCAACTTTAACATTTATTCTATACTCTGTTGAAGACTCTCTCAGCAGACTCATAGTTGTCACATAGTTCCCTGTGCATTTTTCTCACAGTTTTTCATTTCTTTAACTTGCTTTCTAATAGTCTTTTATCATTAACAATTATTAGGAGGGAAGCTTTTTTTTTCACAGGTGTTGGCTGGTCTTATTTCACAGTCACACATTGTTCTTTTGTTATTTAGGTATGAGGAAGTAGTTTAAGTCACCTGCCTGTACTGTACGCTCTATAATTTCCTTACATTCTGAGGCTGAACTTCCCACTTTTGTAGCTTGGTTTCCTACACCGTTTCCTCAGACCCAGAGGTTTGGTCTCAGAGAAACACTACGGTGTTTGAGTGTCTCCTATAAGTGACTTCATGAGAGAGCCAGTGGATCAGATTAGAAACCAAGCTGCTTGTTCTCTGTTGCTCGGTTGTGTTCACAGTGGTGACTTGTTACATTTTAAAATATAAAGAATATTTATAATTTACATTTATGCATTTAACAGATAATAAATAGAATAAAAATATTCTAATAAAAAAATTGTCAATTATTACTAGATTTTTTTTTTTCTGTCATTCAAAAGTTTGGGGTAAATTTTTTTTTTTTAAGGCTTTTTGTGTCTTATGCTCACCAAGGCTACATTTACTTGATCAAAAATGCAGTAAAAATAGTAAAATTGTGAAATATTATTACAACTTCAGTGTGAATATATTGTAAAATGTCATTAATTCCTTTGATGCAAAGCTGAACTTTCACATGAATCTACCGAAATCCATCTAAAATGCTAATTGGCTGCTCAAGATGCATTTATTATTGTTTTTTTTGTTGTTGTTTTGCATTTTATTATTGTTTTGCTTTGTATGCTATTCCTATAAACGTGTGTTTATGAATTTATGAAGTTACAGCTGTATAATTTCCAGCTCTTTGCAAATGTATTTTTGCCATTGTCACAGGATTTCGTTGCATAAATATGTGACAAACGATTCTTGGCAAAAATTTTATATGGCCGATAATTTTGTCAATCCATTCACCAGTTTACATCCTTGTATGTTTCTAGACATTCCTGAGACTTCTTTAGGACAGATATCGCTCATGTCAGACCTTCTGATTGATCATTAACAGGATTCCTCTCTAAATCAGACAGAAAACATGCCACAAAACTGTATCCTGCAGTTGTACCAATTTTTTGACATTTTACCATTTTATTTTTCCCCTTCATCTATTTAAAGTATTTATAGAATTTATTTTGTCTTTATTTAATTTGAAATTAATTTAATATGCTGCACTGATTGTTTTATAACCTCATATAGCAAGATATTCAAGAGGCGTTTTAACGCTGCTCGTGGTTTCATTCAGGTCCTTTTTGATGTGTCTTAGCTAGAGAAAGGGCATGGCTGGCGTGGGTGTGTTTTTCTCTCTCTTAACACACAAACTGGCCCCTGTGACCATGGCACTGCTGTGTGAATGACTTTGAGGTCCACTGGCATGAGGTGGTGTGAAGATCTATTTTGGAGCATATCGCTCAGATGTTACTGCCCCGCGGCGTCCTGAGAGCTCCACTCATGTTTGCCAGCGGCCTCCAAGGCCCCTCATGATATGACAGGGGGCTAGGGATATGCCTTTTTTGTCCAAAAAGTATTTATTTTTTTAATGATATTTATTGCATGAATACTTTGATCAACTTTGGAAAACTCATGGTGAAACATTGGGAAGCTTAGGCTACGTTTATACGACAAAACAAAAAAGTCTTTCCTTTGTCGTTTTGAAAAGTTTAGTGTACTGACGACAACGATCGCCATTCACAACAACTATGCTGTATTATGCATGCCAGGCCAATAGTTGGCGATGTCACTTTCCTATAGACTGAATATTATTTTCAAAAAACGTGTACTTTGAAACTCATTTTCAAAAGTTTGAATTTTCAGGCCCCATTCCATTTCCACAAAGAATCTTTAACATCTATGGAACCTTCCTTTGCACAAAATTCTTTGTAGTAGAAAAGGGTTCTTTAGACTATTCAAATTTTCTTCAATATAAGAAACAATGTTCTAAGAACTAAAAGGTTATTTTGGGGTTCTTTTATGGCTTGACTGAAAAACACTCTTTGGAATCATTTCAGATATTGAAAATTTTATACGTCTATCTAGTTGTGTTATTGTGTTATTTCTATTATGCTTTATAGTTTCAGGCCAGCTAACAGGCTAATCAGACAGGTTGGTTTGCTCTTTTCAAACAACAAAAAATGTGGCTGATCAGGTCACTGAATTAAAGCATTTCCTCATCATGAATGCAGTCAAATTTCGTCCTTTTACCAGTCCAAGCGAATGGCCTTCTTCATTGTAAAAGCCTGACTTTTGCTGTCACTGCAACCTTACAGCAATAGCAATGATTTCAGAGAGGTAAGAGAAATAGAAGATTGCTTTTCTTTTCTCACGCTTTGTTGGTCTGTGAGTTATTAGGAGGCTTACAGAGGAGATTGTAATTCATGACACAATCTCATTTGGTCTGTGGTACTTCGGCTTTGGGAGCAATTTTTGCTGAGTCCGAAACATTGGAGCTTTATTACAGCTCCAGCACTTTTCAAGAAATACTTGAGTGTTTTCGACTTTAGTCACTTTTATGTCAAGGGGTTAAACAGATTTCACCTTTTTGTATTATGGTCACCTCTTAACGGTCTTGGGAACTTTTACAATGCCTTCCTCATTAGTTTCCTTAGCCATTTTTTAAAATGGCTTTTATGTATTTACTTCTGTTCTAGACCAATCTTTTCTACTTTGCAGTTTTGTGGTTTATTTTTTTATTGTTTCTACCTGTACTTTACTGCTTGGCACAACTAGAAAAATGCATATTAATTATAAAAATATCTATTATAAGATGATTTTATTTTTTATTTTTTTCATTCTAAGCTTATAAAAACTTTTTCATATATATTTCAGGTCTAGAAATCACACTTTTAAAATTTGGCTACCTCACATATCCAAGTTTTCAAAGACCATGGAAACCCTGTTTTTATTATTATTATTATTATTATTATTATTATTATTTATTTTTTGAAGGTAAAATAACAGTTGAGTAGGTGAATTCAACTAAAAAAAATATTGATTTATTTTCTTTTTGTGTTTGTGGTTTTAGTTCATTTAATTCTTATTTTGTCTTATTTTAAATACTTTTCTTTCATTTTGATGCCTCCTGGATGAGAATCCTTGTCTTAGACTCAGGTTTTTTTTTTTTTTTTTTTTTTAATTTTAAAATATGAAAATATGTGACCCTGGACCACAAAACCAGTCTTAAGTAGCACGGGTATATTTGTAGCAATAGCCAAAAATGCATTGTATGGGTCAAAATGCTAGATTTTTCTTTTATGCAAAAAATCATTAGGATATTAAGTAAAGATCCTGTTCCATTAAGATATTTTGTAAATTTCTTACCATAAATATATCAAAACTTAATTTTTGATTAGTAATATGCATTGCTAAGAACTTCATTTGGACCACTTAAAAGGCCATTTTCTCAATATTGTGATTTATGTTTTTTTTTTTTTTTTTTTGCACCCTCAGATTCCAGATTTGTGTCTTAGCCAAATATTGTGCTATCCTAACAAACCATAAATCAATGGAAATTGTATTTATTCAGCTTTCAGATGATTTATAAATCTCGGTTTCAAAAAAATTTACCCTTATGACTGTTTTTGTGGTCCAGGGTCTCACATGATAAAAATATTGAATGATAAAATGATTTGATAAAGCTCTCAGATTTAAAACTGTTTATTTTTAGACCTAAACACAGTAAATATCCCTATATACCATATATACTATTTTAAAGGGATAGTTCACCCCTCATGTCGTTCCAAACCCGTAAATAAATTATGTCAGTTTAAATAAATTATGTTCCTTCATTTGTGACAAAATCAGATCCTTCATTTGTCACAATCAACAATTTTGCTCCTAATAAAGATTTCTGCTCTTGTTTATCAAGGACTGTGTGAGTAAAGCACTTGCTTGAGATCAAATATGAGACATGTGATGTGTGAAGAAAACAAACCACTGTTGGACATTGTTAGGGGACAAATGACTGTGTCAGTAGTGCTCATTCTGAAAACTGGCTTGTGTTGTGCATTTTGTCTCATGCCTTGAGCTGAGAGGAAATGAACGTAGCGATGTCTGGGCTTGTTTGATGGAGAAGGAGGACAGCGTGCCGTCTTGCTCAAGTGTGCGAGCGTTTGCGTCTGTACCCTGAGGGGCTCGATTCTGTCTGCTGACAGCACCTCACGTTAATTGCCAACATTTAGCTTTTGTTTACATATCATCCTTATCAAACGGCAGTGCGCAGTTTAAAGGAGCTGTCATTATCTTCGCTCTGAGGAAGACCAGGCCTTACTGTACTTTACAGTTTGAAGTCTTTGCAATCGCACTCCTAGAATCTGTTTAAACTGAGACCTAATTACCGTTCCGCCTGAAGGATGCACTTTTATAAACTTGTGTAATGTAACGTCTTGATCTCTCAAATGTTTAAATGTAACATTTTAACCCTGATCAGACATGTTTCATAAGTGCACACCTGGTATGGAATGAATTTCAGAAAGTATCTTTAGAAATTGGACTATCAAAAATTGACAAGCCAAGTTTAATTAAGAAAATGTAATAATTGTGTAAAGGCATTCATAGCATATTGTTACTCTAAACTTTAAACAATTCCAGTATATTCAGAATCTGTCATTTTATTTCATTTGTACCTTTTGTTATTTTGAGTAGCTAATTTTGGTGTGGACAGTTTTTGATATTAAATTTGATATTAGGGCTGCACAATTAATCGAATTTCTAATCGCGGTTATGATTATGGATGCCACGATTACATAATCGTTCAAAGCCGCGATTACAAAAATAAATAAACAATTAAAAATGCCCACTTGCATTATTCTGTGTGCTTAAGAGGGGTTTGCAGCGCGGGGTTTAACAAACTCAAACACAATGGATAAAAGACATTTTGTCTAACTGATAGTCGTTGTCACTCTGTTGTAGGGGTGTGAATCGGCACTGGTTTCACGATTCAGTTCGATTACGATTATCATGTCAACGATTCGATTCAATTCGATATCACAATGCATCACGATTATATCAAATTTATTTTGTGCATTTTTATTAAATTATATAAGCAAATTAAAATAATTGTTAATTAATTAATATATTAATTAATATGTAATTAATTATTGTTAAGAATTAAAAGTAAATATAGCTTCAAAACATACAAGCAAATATGAAGTAATAAAGGTGGGAAAAGACAATTACAAGTGATAAACAAAAAGCACTTTCAGTATCTGGGAGTGCTTTAAGTATCGAAAGTTTACAGATAATCATAGTTATGGATTTTTCTTTTTTCCTCAGCAGTATTGCCATTTGATTATTAGCCTACTGATGAGATCTAGACACTGGCAGCTTTAATAGACTGCATTCACACTAATGCACAGATCTATTTCCACATATCAGATGTTTTGTTCTGTTCTGAAAACATAACTGACTGTTTACATCAATTCCATATCATAAAAGTAGATGCAAGTGCATTTAACCGCACCCGCAAGCTTCACGACAAACAAGCACAAAGCGCATGTGAAAGTCTGCCAGTATGTGAGTTTCGTGCATCTGATACGTACTGCATTCTAAACGGCAGAAATGAAAGAATATCTAAAGTAAAAGCCTAAAATAACAGCGAGTGGAAGCGCTGTCAAGCAATGCGCACGTGTCTCGCAGCGCATATTCTGTGCAGTGAAGCCCGCCGCATTTGTCTCTAGCGTGCACACGTGCCACATGCGCGAAAAAGCCAAGCTCAGATTTTAAAATAGAGAGTGCATTTTTATACTCGTTTGACAAGCGAATGCGAATGACGTCATAGGCTATAATCGATTATGGTCTATTTAGGGCTGTCGCGATAACCGCAATACCGCGCTATTGACGAGCATAACCGCAGAGGAATGCAACAACCGCAGCAACCGCGATATTTGCATGTTTTCTTTTTCGTAAGGTTACGCCCTTCTCGTTTTACACTTTGTGCATGTGTACTGAATATCAGTAATGATAACATAATGTGTACCATGCTGATTTGTACAGAGGTTCAGTAAATTTGCATTTAACAAGCCTAAACAGACAGCGAATACCTGCATCTGTCCTTCAGGCTGAGTCATGTATATTTGTGAAAATAGGTTGTCATGTCCAAGGAAAGCGAAATCTGTCTTAGCATCACTAAGCTGGTCAGCTGAGCCTTTAAAAGTGGCGCTCAAAGTTAAAATGATTTCAACAGCGTGTTTCATTACATCTCTCTTTGAATGAATCAGCGTTTTTGAACGTGTAATTGAATGAATGGTTTAAAGACTCACTCAAAGACAGTCCCTCACCGCCACCTTGTGGCGTAACAATGAAACTGCACTGACTGACAGCCCTCCAGAACACGCAGGTGAAATATCAACAGAAAAAGTCTCTTTTCAGTCAGATTCGCGGATCAGAACTAACTGTTATTTATATATAAATAGGCTAACAATAGACTAACGATCTTATTGTCAGGTTTATGTTTTGTTATGTGGACCGTTATTTTGTCATTCTCTTCTGTTTACTTCACTTCCTGTTTCAACGCGATTTAGTTTCGGTTTCTGAATATGAATATAACACATACACACACAGATTATATATATATATATATATATATTTTTTTTTTTTTTTTTTTTTTTTTTTTTTTGGGGCAGTCGTGGGCTAATGGATAGAGAGTCGGACTTGTAATCCGAAGGTCGTGGGTTCGAGTCTCGGGTCCGGCAGGGAATACCACGACTGAGGTGAGACCCTTGAGCAAGGCACCAAACCCCCAACTGCTCCCCGGGCGCCGCAGCATTGGCTGCCCACTGCTCCAGGTGTATGTGCACTTGGATGGGTTAAATGCAGAGCACAAATTCCGAGTATGGGTCACCATACTTGGCCACACACCACTTCCCTTTCCCCCCTATATATATATATATATATATATATATATATATATATATATAATGCGGTAATACCGCATACTGCGCTATTGAGCCACTCAAAATTACCGCAAGGGAAATTCCTTCACCGCGACAGCCCTAGGTCTATTACTGCATCAATGCAGAATTTTCCACGTCTGCATATCGATGCAACGATTAATTTCGACACCCCTACTCTGTTGTGCATGATAGATAGCCTATGTTAAACGCCAAACGTGTCAAAAGCGGAACAAAATAGCGGTACTCATTTGAACTGCGCGCCACACTGACCTTTTATCCGCTCACCTCAAAAGAAAACAGCGCAGCGCGAGCTTAGAGCGTATGCGTTTTACAGTGTCGCGATCACGTACTAAACAACACTGTGAAATCCAGTAAGAAGCACTCGAGTTCAGCAGCAGGGCTCGCAAAATTTCAAAATCCCTGGTAGCCCTTCGGGCAGGTACTCTTCAGATTTTGGTAGCCCAAAAATTAATTTAACTAGCCCAAATAAAAAAGACAAATTTTTAAATATAGAAAATCATATAAGTCTAAATGTCAATCAAAAACATTTTAAATACACAAATATCAATGAAAGAATTTTATTTCACTATTTACAGGGTATCTGCAGAATTTTTAAAAATCAGTTTAAGCCAATTTATGAACCTTTTTAAGAGCTGCACAAGTAAAATGAACACTATATGAGTAGGGTTGGACAATGTTTATGGTAACATTTTAAGCCATATAATGACATGATTTACGGTTTAGATACAAGTTTTCACACACACACACACACACACACAAAAATCTTATAAAGTGGCATTTCAGGTTTAAAACCATTTTTATGAAAAGGGACAAGTCAAACATTATATTAATTTAAAACATAAATATTACTTAATTGTTTAGATTTTTGGAAGGCACATTAGCTTCTTTCACATTTACAACTATGTTTGCTGCATAAAAACCTGGGTCGATATTCGCATTGATCTGAACATAAGTTAGGTACACTGGAAATGCAAATTCACTCTCTGCCACGAGGTGGCGCTTTAGGAGCAGATATAGCGGCTTCTCTGGTAATGGATGTACACAAAGCAGCGCTGCGCTCATTTAGGCTGCTTTATCAGGCGTTTTATAGGCAAGATGAAATAAAAATGCCAACGACACATTTCTGACGACAGACGGTTCTCTTCAGAGACCCGTTCACATAAAGACATCTGCGCCGCGTTTTCACTTGAAACGTGCAGTGCTCATATTTATTCAATGACATCATTGCCTTTTGAAGTTTAATCCAGCTGTATCGACTCTTGTCTTTCCGCCCCCAACTGTAAGACCTCTTGAAATTGTAATTAAGACTTTTCTTATACAATTTAAAGTATTTAAAACTTTTTATGGCCTTAAATTTTATACAAGTAAATTGAGAGTTTTTAAGGAACCGCGGGAGCCCTGTATTTAAGGTAGCCCATCAGGCAGGGCAGTGATAAATTTTGGTAGCCCGACTGGAAAACGCAATAGCTCCGGGACGTCGGGCTAGCGATTTTGCGAGCCCTGCGCAGAGTTCTCCAGTACAATTCACGTCTTTTTAATTTAAACTAGTTTAAAGCCAAATAAATCGAAGCTGTTATTCTCATCAACACTGATGCAGAAATTAAGCAGCAGAAACAGTGCAACAACGATCCAGTTAGAAGACGTTTCAATCCACAAATCACCCACATTTACCATAGTTTTACTGTAGTAACACTAAGGTTAACAATGGTACGGTGGCAGAAAAGTAGTTTATTCATATTGAGTATTATTATATTAATATACTAAATATGTTAAAGGAGTAATGGAATATAATTACATTATTTTGTTAATTATTCTATCAGTTGATGTGTATTTGTAATTGACTGAATGTCTTTAGGCTATTGCTTTTCAATGCAAACACCATAGAAACCATACAGTTAGGCTACTTTTTTTTTACCATGGTAATGAGGTGCTGTACTTTTGGTTATGTATAAAAGATGAGGCTGTTACAGTTTTCACAATGGTACTGTCAAATGTACATCTGCATCCCAACTCAAGCTCCTGCTACTCTGAACTCAAGCTCCTGTTCTAATGTGCATTTCTAAGAGACAAAACTTATAATATTACATGTTCAGTGCTACCAGATCAGGTGCTGGTGCCACTGCTCTCGAATGGTAGTCTGGAGCCCTGATAATATAAATTGTACTGTAAAATGTTACTGTAATTTGAAATTTTGTCTGTTTAATTGTAAATGAAATATATAGCTATTTTTTCTTTTTCTTTTAGTTTTAGTATAACATTATTATTATACCATGCATAATTTTACCTTTTTTTGTTTAAAGAAGAAACCAAACCAATGTATAGTTGACATTTGAGGCTCAATGCTATAGAAACGCAATAAAAGTTCAGGAAGAGTGTTTTCAGCCTTTTTTTTTTTTTTTTTTTTTTTTTTTTTTTAAATATATAATTTATATAAAAATATGGCATGCAGCTTCAAACAATTGCATAAATCTGTTCAAAAATAATCGTTATTAATAATCGCAATTACAATCTCAAGGGAATAATCGAAAATTATGATTTTTGTCATAATCGTGCAGCCCTACTTGATATTGATAGTTTTTTTTTTTTTTTTTTTTTTTTTTTTTATATAAAGTCGTTGTATGTGGTTTGAGCTTGATTGAAATGGCCTCTGGCTTTGCTACCTTACTTATTAATCTTCTACAAACATAAATTTATTATGCAGTTAATATTCAGAGGCTTCAGGGCAGGCAAGTAGACTCTTCCTGAGAATTTCAGGGATGTATTTCACAGTAAAGTGGCACAGTTCATTTACACTGGCAATTGATATTCTGTGGTTAGCTTTAACCACTGCCTCCAGGACATGCTTTTTGTGCTCTGAATTATCATCAAGATGTGTTTAACTTGTGAATGACCTTCAGAATAGGGCTGGGCAAAAAAAAAAAAAGATTTTTTGATTAATTGTTTTTTAAATTTATGTCGATTCGATATCGATTCTCAAAAGCCGCAAATCGTTCTTTTCCATTATTTATTCCAGCAAACATTTAACACAAGATCTGGTTAACGAGAATCTTATCATTAGTCTTTTCCACTAGATGTCATCCTCTCATTTACCTTGCGCGATGTTACAACGAAAAGCCTGTCATTCATTCAGTGCTTTTCATGGCGGAGATACTGTTGACAAGAACAAAGCAATATGCGTGATTTGCGGTGCTCAGGTGAAATGCTATAGTAATACTACAAATCTGTGGAAGCATTTGACATCACGCATAAGGCGCCATGATTTCCGCAGTGAATGAATGGCGGATGGCGCAGACACACTGTTTTGTTTACTACACACATACTAAAGTGCTTACGACGCTCGCTGTGTTTTCAGCCTTTGCTGTCTCACTATATTACGATATGAACACACGAATATCATCTCCATCTGCTCTGAGAGTCACTTCATTAGCATTTTACCGTTTAATTTGAGAAAACTACCATCATATCACACATACGGCAGCTGCAAGTTCTTCACAACAACCCATCAAAAAAAAAGGTTTGGTTTAACGTTAAGAAACTGTGACAGAAATATATTTCTACTGTGCAGTCTTAAGACACAATGTAACAACAATACTACTACTAAATATTAATAAAACTTTTTTTTTTAAAGGAATAATCACATTTTTTTCTTTTTTATTTTTAACAGTAAACCTTTGTTGTGCAGCACTTTGTTTGCCAAAAAAATAAAAAGGGTTTAATTTTCATTTAATTAGGATAAATTAAATTAATGTTTTATGCCTTCATTTGATTTCCAATAAAAATAGGAAAAAAAAAAAGAATGTTTAAAAAATACAGCTCTTAATTTATTTTTATTAATTCACCATTTGTAAACTAATGTATATTGTTCATTTTTTAGAAATATCACTAGCATTTGTATTAAAACTATATTCACTGAATGTAATAAATTAAAAAAATCGAGAATCGAATCGAGAGCTTGAGAATCAGAATCGAATCGATACCCAGCCCTACTTCAGAACCATTGAGTTTTGGTGGAAATGTGCAGGTTTTGTCATCAACACCCCTGCACTTTAATGCCTTTACAATTTACAAGCTGTTCTATTTCACTGATGTTCACTGCTCTGACATCCGCTGTATACATTCAAGTAGGGCTGGGCGATATGGCCAAAATAATTATCACGATAAGGGTTTTTTCATATCAGTCGATATCGATAATTATCACGATAAATGTCAAATCTTTATTTCTTTCAAGTTTAAAGCCAGAATTTTGCTCCAAAGTGAAAGTTGTAGAAACCAGACCATTAATTTTTCCTTAACAAAATAAATATCTAACTAGAAAATTAATTTCTTAGATTCTTCTTGTTCTAATGAGTGATATTGTTTAAAATCAAGAAACAGGTTTGAGTTGCCTGATAAAATTAATAAAAATAATATCAATTGTTTGTCTCTTAGAAATTCACATTTGATAGTAGCTTGAGTTAGGATGCAGAGGTACATTTTTGTGCATTTTTAAAATCCGTAACATATGTAAAAATTGTAGCATGGTTAAATTCATTCTGACCAAGTTTTTTTTATTTTTATTTTTTTTTTATTTATTTTTTTAAATTAAGCATTGGTCTCCCATAGTAGCATACATTTAAATCATGATAAACACAGTTAAAACGACACACATAACACCTCAAAACCATGGTAAAAATATAACTATGGTTTTCAGGTAGCCTATTTGTATGAAAAACAGTAGTCTAAAAACATTCAGTATAAATGCACACATGCTATAGCTTAATCACAAATACATGCACTATAATTATATACCATTACTCCTATAATAAAATTAAATGTGAATATCCCACATTTCTGCCACAATACCATGGTGCAGTGAGTGTTACTATAGTAAATCCATGGTAAATGATGGCGATGTGTAGATTGAAAAGCCTTCTGACTGTCTCGTTGCTCACACTGTTTCTCCTGTCTGGGTTTAAACTAGTTTAAATCAAGTCATTTGTGTTGCTCGCTGAATGCAAGCGCTTCACACTGGATGTCACAGAGCGTTTTTTTTTTTTTTTTTTTCTGTTTTTTCGCTTGACCGTCTCATCAGCGAGTAAGCGAATCTGCTCTAGCGAGCTCGCGCTGCGCGGCAGTTTGAACTTTGATCTGAGCGAATAAACGGTCCGTGTGGCGCGATTCAAATGAGTTGCACCGTTTCGTTCCGCTTTTGGCACATAAACATTATATCTAACATTTATCAAACTCTTTATATCGTTTTATCGAGGAAAATTATATCGCGATAATTATCGTTATCGAATTATCGCCCAGCCCTACATTCAAATATGTGCAAGTATGCTTTTTTTACTGAATCAGATGGTAGTTAGATAAAGAGAAACTGAGCTTTCTGAACTGTGGATGCTGACAAGTACTTCAGTTATTGAAGTTCATTGAGTTAGTTTGTTTTATCTGCCACTGATGAAATTGATCTAATGCTTTGCAATTAGGTTACTGGAGATAATATTGTTTCAGATAATATGTGCTTGCATGCTGCTGTCTGACTTTGAGTAGTTCTTGTTTATTTTCTCCCTGATATTGTGCTTATAGGCTGTTTGAACTGATTTGTTTCTCAGCAGACTTATAACTTTTAAAAAGATAGTTAATCCAAAAATCAGAATTGTCATAATTTACTCAGACTAATGTCTTTCCAAATCTGTGTGACTTTCTTTCTTTTGTGAAACATAAAAGAAGTTATTTTGAAAAGTGACTTTTTTCCATACAGTGGAACTCTGTGTTAACTAAAACTAGTGGTTGTTTTTTGCCAAGGCTGATTTATTGGTCAATCTTTGGCATTTTTTAACTTGGCCAATAAGCCCATTTTCTATTTAGCCAATAAGAGTTGAAGTACGATTTCTACATTCTCTGTTGTCAGTGTTTATTTTACAGATTTATTTATAAATTCACATAATTTTTCAGTTGGGTCTTTGTCAAATTATTTATTTCTAATAATTTCAGTAAATATTATCTGAAATATACTAGGCATAAGACTGTATCAATAACAATATCATGCATGTATCATACATGTTTATTATTGTGATATATCGTATTATTTTATATTGTCAAATATAAAATAATACAATATATATTTTATAATATAATATCATTTTTTATTATATAATACGATATATAATATGTCTAAAATATATATTTAATTGCAGCATGACATGTTTACTGTATTTCAGTTAAATAGTGTGATATTAAATGTCATCTTTATATTTATATTGGTCACCCTGATAGCATCAGTATTGGCCATCAAAAAATACATTTCTGCAGACTGCTAATCAAAACTGTTTGATTACCAGCATTCTTTGAAGTATTTTCTTTGGTGTTTATTTCGTGAATTAAAGTCATTCAGATTTGAAATGACACAGGTTTGAGTAAATGTTGACAGAATTTTCAGTTTGTGTGAATTATGTTCCATGTTTCTGCATGCTTTTCTAGGATTGTGTACTGCAGTACCGCTCTTTGTGTATTGATTGAAGTGTAATGAGTTTTAATCTGAAGGTGCAGTCTTTAGTTTAGACGTCTGGCCAGCTCAGCAGCACACTTCAGTAAGTGTTCTCCACCGGTGCTTTTGGAAAGACGCCATTCAGAGGAATGCAGACCACAGGTTTCCCCAAAGGCTGTTTGCTGACAGACAGTTCCTCATTGATTCACCCCACTCTCATGATGATCTATATACATAGTGCATGTAGCGTTAGGGAAGGACATACTGATGCTTTAGCGTTGTGGTTAATCTTTATCACGGGAACATTTTCAAATACCATGCTGAAATCTCACCACTGTGCAGGGCTGTTTATCTTAGTTGATCTGGAACCTGGAAGTGGTAAACACATACACATGCTTTTGGATGTTTTTTCAGGTTATGAAACCTACCCAGATGGCGTGTCCAAATAGCTGTGCAATTTTGGTAGAAATATGAAGGCTACACTTTAAAAACATGCCTGCTTTTATCTTCTTTGAAGACATTTTATGACATGATTTCATCTAATGCTCAATGCCAGCACTGACACTGCTGAAGGAGCCAGCTGTCATGTAGTCAACATGTGAAAAGAGATGGCATTTATCTGTGTGCGTTTGGAAATATTAAGGATCATTTGGTACTGTTTTCCCATTTTGGGAAGTCTCTCTCTGTCTTTCTCTCTCAGGGAACGTTTACCGAATGCTTTTCCAAGGACATGCTGTACACAGAGTACATGGAGCACATTCAGTGCCCTACACAGACTCTGCCTGGTCTGACACGGCCCCCATGTCCAGAAAAAAAAAGGGAGGAAAACTAGAAATGTATGGTCAGCATCTTTTACACATTTTAAAATGTTTTTTGGTGATTTAGTCTTATATTTAGTCTTATTTAGTCCTGAGTTAGTCATGTGTCACAAATGTAGGGCTCTGTGATTTGTTTATTATTCTGTATATAGTAAAAAATATTAATAAATTATAAAATTGTTATGAGTGAATTGAAAAAGTTTTTTGAATTCAGTTGATTAGACATGCTTTTTGATTACTGAAATTTAATTCAACTATTAAAACAGAATCCAGAAAATAAATAAATAAATAAAACAGGAAAAATATTGGGGAAAAATTAAATGGAATTTGGGGGAAAATAAAATAGATTTTTCTATATATGTGTACTGAAGAAAGGTGACAGTAAACAATGTTTCTTTTTTTTTATACATTATTCAAGTACTTTCTCCTGTCCAAGATTAAAATGCAGAGATGGCTATAACTGGTGTGAGATTGCGTTGGACATTCTGTTTGCACTACTAATAGAGAAAGACAGCTGGGATGTTTGAGAAACCAGTTTGAAAACAATTTTTTGCAATTAAATGAATGGTGCAGAAATTACACACTCCTTTAAAATCTGTACTGAACAGTGTGTATGGGACACATGCAGCCTCTTGTCTTATTGTGATTATTATTGATCAGTCAAAGTCTTATGAGGTTGAAATGGTTTGGCTGTAATGGCCACATGACTCCTTAACTGACCTTTCCCCCAGATAAACGATTCCCAGCATAACTTTGCTAGTTTCATAGCACTCCATGGTCTCTGTCTTCTCACATAATTAATCCAACTTCTTTATTTATTTAGTTATTTATTAATTTGTAGCCATGTAATACACAGGATAATGACGATCAGGACCATGTCCCCTTGGCTTCTATACTTGAGTACCTCTTTACTAACAAACGCTCATTAAATTGCGATAAAACCACATAATTGAACTGTTGAATATTGACCACTATCACTAAGAGCAATGTTCACTAGTAATGATTATTTCCTGTGATAATCTATGTGGGTAGTTGTACTAAGTGCACTCAAAAGACCTAATTTTCCTGCAGTTTTTGTCTTGAGTGTGCTGTTTTATCAGCTGCTGTGGTTGCTTGTACTCAATCTGATTGGACTGTGAGCAATCAAGGAGCCGTTCACACAGTGTCTAAAAACGCAAGACGCATCGCTCAGGAGTGTGTGTGTGTGTGTGTGTGTGTGTGTGTGTGTGTGCGCGTTTTTTGTTTTTTTTTGTCTTTTTTTTTTTATATAAAGCGCAGCACAGAACGCAAGGGTCTGGAGACATGATGCAATAATGGAAGTATTTCTCTCCAGGCTCTTTTTTAAGAAACAAACAGGTAGTGATAATCACTTGAAGAAATGTTATATATTTCAGGGTATCCTGACACAGCCACTATTAGTGCCACCGCCGCCATATTGCTGTCAGATAAAACAGTAACACATGATGTGCAAACTTACACCTCATCTTTGTCAGATGTCTGCTGTTAATGGTTACTATTACGGCAGGTCTGTGAGTAAACAACGGATGATCATCACAGTTTGCAAACTTTCAATTGACCAAAAACGTTTAAGCACTTTGTACTGCATTGTAGTTTGTGTTGTAATTATTGAGCTTTGGTTTGGTGTTGCTTACATATTAGATACTGTAAACTGGATTAAAGAAGTTTTGCTGAATCACTAGAAGGTGTTCCAGATCTCCGCTTATGGAGAATGAGCCATTGGAAATCTTTTAAAGCAGACTTTAGTTTAATTAGACTGCCTGAGGAGAAGATGAAAGACTCATGATGCACTCTTAGCCGAATCGTTCAGTTGTTCGTGTACTGGCTTATATTTATAGCCCATTTTAGTGATGTGGTCGTGATTAGTCTGCAGCTTATTAGATGATAGCAAGCGTGGAAGGACGGCATCCATGTAATTATCATTAGAGTATCAACCTAGCACATCATCTCTAGCCAGTGGTCCTCTGCTGTGTTTGTATGATTATATGTGCAAAAGATGTGCAAAAAACAAGCAGAATCCACCTTTGCCTTTTGCAATAATTAAACATTTAAAATATGCTAATATAGCAGTTTTGAAAGCCTGACAGTCAGTATAACCACATCGATGTAAGCATGACACAGCTTTATTTTTGAAGTCCGCATGAAATCAAATTTCAACCTATTATTAAACAAAAAGTTATATTCAGTCTTTCAAGTCATGCCATCTTAGAATTGGTAAATAGTTTAAGTAAATTAAAATATCTGCAAAGATAACCAGAAGAGACATTGAAGATGTGATGTAACTCTCTGTGAATCATTGTTACATGCAGCTCTTGTTACAAAAACTGGGGTGGTTTAGGGGTCATTTTTAGTAAAGAAATTCAGTACAAATATTGAACAAAGCTTAAAGCACTGAAACACAAACTTTACATTTCCTTGTCAACCCTCAGGCCTGCAGAGCTTACATTGGGATTGTGTTTACTGTAAACATGCTTCCCGTTTGTTTATGCACACAGAGGGACGAGTCGAACTTATTGTCATCATGAAATTATTGGTAATCAACAGCTGGTTTACATAAACATTAGGGTGAAAATGACCCAGAATTTTTCTTTCCACATGTAATTATCTGTTAGGTTTGTTGATTACAATGTGAAATTGATGAAAAAGAAATACAGATGATTGCTTTATTACTAAAAACAATAATAATACATTGGTGACACTTTATTTTATGGTGTCCTTGTTACACGTTACATGTATTTACTATTATGATAACACTTAATTATGCATAATTACATGCAAGTAACCCTAAGCCTAACTCTAACCATATAGTAAGTACATGTAGTTCATTAATGTTACTCCGTACTTAAATGTATAATTACACTGTAACAAGGACACCTTAAAATAAAGTGTAACCAATACATTATTAATATTATTATTATTGTTTTTATTATTGTATTGGTATAAATGTTATTAATGTTATAAATATTTTCATAATTAAATGTTATTTAAGTAGTAATGTGAGTAGTAATAAGTAGGACTAATTACTGTTATTACTGCAACTAATAATAATTTTCATGATGCATATGTGTTTACATTTATAATAGAGATGAATAAAGAGTTAAACATTGTTTCCACATATTGTTATTGGATCTGTAGCAGTCATAAAAAACAATATTTTACAGAATTACTTAAAATATTTTTTTTTTATATTAAGCATGTGAGAAAAACATTTTAAATTCTATAATTTTCTCTGAGATATAGTTATGTTAGCAATGCTTTATTGCACTTAAACAGTCACCATGTAGTAATACGTCATGCATTCATTCTGAATTGCTTTTAATGCTTCCTTTGCTTTATTTTCATGTAATGGTTAATATGTTTGCATAACAAATGTCACTGTAGTATCACCGCAATGCAAATGCAAGTGAAATGTCTGTGCGTGCGTGCGTGCGCGTGCGTGTCTCACCTCAAAAACAAAAAGTCTGAATGTAGTCATATGACTGTGGACAGCGCTTAAAATGTCTAGACCGCTTGGTTCTTTGAGTGTGTGTGTTCATGTGCTACATAAAGGCCCTCCTGAGAGCGCTCAAGAATCACAGTGTACACGCGCTTCTCTCAGTCTCCCCAAAGAACCTGCCTACGAAGGCAGTATTCTAAGGCATCATCGGAGCAATTGCTGTTCCAAACATAGAGAATGAGATGAGCCGGACTCAGTCTTTAATTTATGGCCGTAGAGAATTGGTTGCATTTTGTTGCATTTTCTGCATCGTGTATCTTTGCATGACCTTTGACCTTGTCTTTGTGTGGTTTTGTCTCTGCAGCCCAGAATGTGACAGTGGAGGAGATTCTGAACGCCTACAGACAAGCGTGCCAGAAGCTCAACTGCAAACCAATCCCTAAAGTGCTCAAACAGATACAGGTAACACACATTTATTCACTCAGTCTCTCACATCTGCAAAAACAGCATGGAAATTCTCAAAACATTCATTCAAGACTAGTGATGCAACAAAAATATTCATCTGAAAATAAAAATGAAGGGCTGAAGTCATTGACCGAAACGGTGATGTTTAATTAGCGTTTCTCCGATGGCGTGTTTTGACTCTGTTAGCGGCTATTTTTTGCACACAGTGTGGATATGCTAACAGGTAACACCTGTGTTGAATCTTGGACTGATTGACAATATTGATTTCTTCATTTTGATGAACTGAGGTCTTTTTTCTATACTGGTTTGCATTAATGTGTGAACAAAACTTATAAGCCAGGGCTCTAGATTAACTTTTTTTCTTAGGTGCACCAGCACAAAAGTTAGGTGCACCCAAATTTTCGACCGCATCGCATTTAACACTGCAGTTTTACAAGTTCACTTTTATTTTTTTATTTATTTATTTTTTTTTTAAATCGCTGTCCATATAGGCAATATTGACTTGTAAAACGATTAACTAACAATCTGGTCAACATAGATGTTTTATAGATGCATTGTGTTTTTTCAGCGTTTCAATTTGAAATGTATTAGAACCAGTCACAAATGCACTATTGCCGGTGTTCTGTCGTTTTGTGCTACCCTGTCAGATTTTGCTACCTCCCATTAAAACAGTGGGTAGTACAATTCGACAACGAAAAATGCTACCTGTCAAATTATGTTTTATTAATGTCTACACCTACCACAACCCTAAACCTACCCTTAAAGTAATGCACATACAGTAATTACATGTTATATTCGCGGCTGTGGATAGAAGGGATACAGCTACCGGAAACCAACAATAAATAAATTTTTCTACCTATTAGATTGTGTTTTATTAGCGTATACACCTACCCCAACCCTAAACCTACCCTTACAGTAATGCAGATACATTAAATATTGTTGTTCAGCGTGAGAAAAAGGATGCAATGTTGATGTGCGCATGCATAGTAAGCCGTGGTAGGAAAATCTGATGTGTAGGATAAAATGTCAGGACACCGGCCATGGTCTTCCCACACTCTTTACAGTAAATGCAGTGCATTATATTATCGGCTTTACTGTATCTTAGCCAGGGAAACTGGTCAAGCCACTCTCTTCGAAATGTATACACTTTCCCCGTTTTAATTTCAGTGGGCTCTGGCTCGGACTCGATTGTATGTGGCTCATTATCTAAATGCCGTCTCCAGACCAGGGCTTGACATAACCTGGGAGGTTGATGGCTCCGTTTCAGAGGATTGGTAATGATTTTCGGACGGATCAGGCCTTAACTTAACATTCTTAACGAAAAAGTTGTCAATCGTTCTTTTCATCTTCTCTCATCATCCACGGCTACATCCACTCTGTTTATCTGACGGGCCTTGGCTACTCACTTCTCTCTGTCTGACTGCAGCACACGCATTTTCAAACGTACCAGGGTTGCCACGTTTTCACAGCAAAACCTGCCCAATTGCTACTCAAAACTAGCCCAAAACTAGCCCAATCGCTTTTCGGGGGGATTCCCGGGAAAAATAGTGTTCCGGTGGGGTAAAATACACGTTTTTTTTAGCGGGGTTCCCCTGATAAAAGTCGCATTCCAGGGGTTAAATATCATGATATTGGAGTCGCTTCAACCCACAGACATTAAAAACAACCTGCGGAAAGAGCGTTAAAAAGGAGGGGGGGTCTTCAACCACACACTCAAAACAGTCCTGCGACCCACCAGTTGAGAAACACTGACTTCAGTTCATACTATATGTATTTACCTCAGAAAAGCCATTCAGCGTCTATAAACTCGTTAGTCAGCTAGAAGAAATTAACTTTAGAGGAGTGTTTTGCTAAATATACGCACTATATTACATATTCATTATTTTTACTTTTTTATTTTTTATTTTAATTTGTTGTATTAATTTACGTTTAAATAAATTTTAAATAAATCTGTCATGAAAGCAAGTTTTTATTTCAGACACTTTATATTTCAACAACAAATTGGAGTGGAAATATAATTATATTAATATAATTATAATTATATTATAATTGAATGTAATATAATAATTATGTGCAATTTAAATGTTAACATACAACTCCATTTTTATTTGAGTGTTGATTAAGTAATTTTAATTAATTAGTTAATTAGTTGAAAAATACTTTAGTTTCAGTTTTGGTTTTCAGTTAAATAAAACTTTAATCTCGGTGTTTCGGTAAAAATGTCAGTGCATCACTACTCAAGACCTTGAAGTTCTGCTTGAGGTCATAAAGTGTTAAATTCACACTTACAGAAGAAAAGGGAAGTTTGATCGTGCACATTAGTAACCTCTACTGTATCCTCAGTTGGCCTGTTGCGCTGGATTACATCTGTACTCCGTTCACAAACGTATAACCTCACCAACCTCAGCGTCCATACAGTCACATGCCTCCTGACTCGCTCTGCCTGCATCACGCTCACTGAAAGCCTCTTATAGACACAGCGCTGTAAACATTCCATACTGAGTCAACAAACGGTCACGGCTTCCTGTCCTGACACACACACACACACACACACACACACACACATTCAAAGTCAAATTCCCAAACATCAGGAATTTGCATATAGCGTTTTATTGGTTTGGTTAGAGCTCAACGTGAACATACCTGTTTTCTGTCAGTGAACATTTAACTACATGACTTCCTAAAATAAATAATTATGTGTTCTAATTTCTAATGTTATGATTTTCAAAGGGTCAGATTGGTCGCGTACATAATAGCACAAAGCACAGTTACATAAGAGTCTTAATGGCTCCGCACCAAAAATGAGCCTGCAAAGTATCAGAAAGGGAGAGAGGGGAAAAAACAAAAACCTTCAGTAGTATTATAAATGAAGTACAGGCAAAAATCAAAATGGTGAACATCTATGATATTTCATTGTAATTTTAAAATGCTTTAAAGTTACAATGAAACGGTACTAGTGACAGAACTTTTACTACATATTGTGACATATATGGAAACTTTGGTATTGTAGATTATAAATAACTTTTTAGGTAACGCTTTATTTTAGGGTCTCAACTAGTTGCTTATTAGCATGCATATTACTAGAATGTTAGCCATTTATTAGTAGTAAATAAGCACATATTAATGCCTTTTTCAGCATGACCTTATTCTACAGCCCTAATCCTACCCAATACCTAAATTTAACAACTACCTCACTAACTATTAATAAGCAGCAAATTAGGAATTTGAGGGAAAAGTCATAGTTAATAGTGAATGTGTTCCGTATTCTTAAGTGTTACCACTTTTTATTATTGAGTGAATGCACAACAATGTTACTGTTATTACCATGTTATTACTACGTTTACCCCTTTTTATTTAAAAATCAAGAAATTATTTGAAATTTTAATGCATATTTTTTATATGAGTAAAAAAATTGTAATTGAATATAATTTATATTTATTAGAACATGTAATCTGAAAATGATTAGTTTTAACTCTAATTGAAATCAGTTGATTTAATTCACTTCCTTTGAACTCATGGCTGCCCAGTAGATAAATAGATAAATTTATGAAACCTGCATATTCAAAACAACATAAATAGTACTCTGCAAACTTAAATAAATAAATAAATAAATAAATTTAAAAAAAGTTAATTTTACTTGCACAACTTTCACATTGAGGTGGAAAAGATTTCATCAATTTTTCTTGTCTATTAACAAAATTCAGTCCCAAAAGTGTGTGTGAGATAAAGTCTCTGTATCATTATGTAATGCCTCAATTAATACCTGACTCAAAATGCACCTAAATGCAAAAGTTGTAACTTTTTTAATGGTTATATCTCTTCAAAACCTCAAAACTATGCATATTTTGATAGTCATGACTTACTTCCAAAGGGAAAAAAAAGCATTTTGTAGAAATTAAGTATCTCATCCAGGTCCTAACAGACCTCAATGCAGTATGACAGTTAGATGATATACAGGGTGAATTTTCATTTCATGCTGACTTGAAAAATGCATGAAAGATTTCAGATGAGACAGGAGGATAAGTGCATGCCTGCTGAAGCAGATCGATGCAGAGAGAGAGCAGTTTCTCCCGTCTGCTCCTCGCTGAGTCACTGAAACAGACAGACAGAGAGAAATCATGTTATCGTGGCCTGATGTTTCCACAGAGATGCCAGCTAACACCCACAATCACTCACCAACCAGCACATGCTGCCGCTCTCCTCCCCTCGTTCCCTCCGTCCACATCTCCCGCTCTTTTGTGTTTCCCATCTGTTACCTTTCCACTCCTTTAATTTTCTCTTCAAGTATAGTTCATTTTTGTGCACCGCGCATGTAATGTGTTTTTGTGCAGTATGTGTAACTTGTAGTTGTCCAGAAAGGCATCAGTCTGTTAAACACTTCCAAGGGGATAATGGTAAATTTCCACTGGGAGTCCCCAGGGCAGAAAATAGCCGGTCATTACTGTGTGCGTGTGTACGTATGTGTTTTTCCACCACCTCAGTCTGCGCTTGTGTTCCTCTCTCCTAATTGCTTAGTCACCCTTGGAAAAATGACTTCACAAACAGGCCTATAAAAGAAATGCGCTGAAAAAGGAAAGAGAGAGAGAGAGCTCCTAAGAAGATAAATGCTTCTTTTATGTCTATTTACTCTACACAGATGATATATATTATATATTATGTAAATCCTTTCATTTGTGTTCATGATTCCCATCTCTCATGTCTGTGATAAAACTGACAGAAAGACCCACAAAAAAATTGTTAGACTAAAAACCTGTTGACTGTAAATGTATTGTTGTCTTTGTGTACCAAAAAAGTATATTTAAAAACCTATTTATTTTCTTTGTTACAAAATATATTGTAAGAAATATTTTATTTTTAATATTATTTTAAATATTTAATAAGCATTTGACCCTTGTGCTGGGCTGAAAAAAATCCTTTACCTATTTCAGTGTTCCCAGTCAAAAATGAAAAGCCTTTAAAAAATTTGCTAGTAAATCTCTCATTATGCTATATACTCACCTAATCTTGGATTCAGATATGTATCAACTTGTTTTCATTCAATCAGCACAAATTTGTATTTCTTTTTGGAACTGATTGATCATAGGCCTCGTTGATCTGAGCACATGCACCTCAGTTTTTGAGTGATTAAAGCATTATTTGTGGATAGTTTTGTTAATGTTCACTCAAAAACTGCAGTGCATGAGCTCAGATCAATGAAACCTATGATCAGTCAGTTCAAAAAAGAAATGCAAAACCTGTGGTAACAGGGGAAAAAAAATGCTGAAAAGATTTAAGCCAATATTTGGTGATAATATAGCGTAACAAGAAATGTATCAGCAGTTTACATGCATAACAAGGTGGTTAAAAAAAAAATAGTACAAAAATCATAAAAAAAAAAAAAAATCAGTAAATTGATTTTGGGGAAGTTGTACCCTGTGTGGCAGTATGTTTTAGTCCAATGCAATAACATTAACTGGCATTTTTTGGGGGGAAAAATCCTCTCTGGGTCAAAATGAGAGGAATGCAGTATGAGGGTTAAATAAAAAAAAAAAAAATAATACTACATTTAATACAGTTTTCCTCCTCCCCAGTACGAATGCGGTCTGTGATTGGTGAGTAAAGATGACCGCAGGTGGCTTGTGTAACAGCAGAAACACAAGGCTCATTGAAGTCACATTAGAAAGCTCAGGGTCAGATGCTGCTTGCATGGCAGCGTTAAATGTCAGGTGCTGACTCTGAATGCTTCCGACTCTTTGCTGATCAGAGAACAGGTTTAGGGCCGCTGCCCCCTGGTGTTTCACCACACTGACATCATAGTGTTTACACAGCCTTCAGACCTATCAGTTCAGCATTTATACTGGCATGCTTTCAGCTCTTAGTGCGTTTGTTTCACTGTGTGAGACATGTTACAGTGCGCACACACACACACACACACAGTATCAGTCAGTGTATTTATTGATTCTTGTTTCCGTAGTTGTTGATTTACAATTTTGTGAGTTTGGTATTTTTTTTTTTTTTAAACCACTTGTCATTGCACACAAACTTCTTAAACTAAACTATCTTAATGACCAACCTGTCCAATAATATTCATCTCTCAGTAGTAAACTCTCTCTCTGTATTTTTTCACTAGGACTTAAAAGACCCGACACAGCGAAACGAGTGCCTAGAACTCAAAGGTGAGCTAAAAAAAAATCTTCTTATCGCAATGTTCAGTGTCTGTACGGTCATTCAGAGTTCAGGGAATTATGAAACTGTATATTTCCAGTCTTGGAAAAGTCATAGAAATTTAATCAAATAATGGAAAGTCTTGAGAATGAGTTTTTCTTGTTAGGCTCCTTTTTAAAATATTCCTTAAAATATTTTTAAATATTTGAACCAGCATTCAAAAAAAAAACAAACAAAAAAAACTCAAAACTCTATTTTTCTCCACTCCAAATTGTAATTAATAGTTTTATTCATCAAGGACCCATTAAACTGATCAGAGGTGACAGTAAAGACATTTATAATGCTGTTTTTTTGAGATTTCTATTCATTTGTGAATCCTGAAAAATAAAGTGTCACGGTTTCCACAAAAATATTGGGCAGCACAACTGTTTTCAACATTGATGAATCTAATCAGAAATGTTTCTTGATCAGCAAATTAGAATGATTTCTGAAGGATCATGTGACACTGAAGACTGGAGTAATGATCCTAAAATTTCAGCTTTGAATCACAGCAATAAATTACATTTTAACATATATTCACATAGAAAAAGAGTTATTTTTAAATAATGATATTTTTTTTTTTAAATCTTACCAACCACAAGATTTAGAATTTTATGCATATTATATACATTTAATTTTACACAATCCATGAATTATGAACAGTTAAGTCATGGGAATGCATTGAGAACCTGTTTCATTCACATTTCATTCACTCTCATGCACACACACCCTCACGCAGGTTCTCCGTTGAGTTCAGCCTGTTAAGACTGGTTTGTGTCCTTGTTTGGTTTGTGTATTTAATGGGTGTGTGTCCATAGACAAACTGATCTCACCATCAGATGATTCAGGTTTACTGTAAACAAGAAAGTAGCAGAAAAATCATCACTATGTGTTTGACTTTGATCTGTGTTTTCACAAAATAATAGAATATAAAGAGTCATATCAGGGCAAAAGTTGAATCTGATATCTTTTTGTCTTCTTGTGTTTTCCTCTGTAGGAGAGAAGCTGGACTATAAATCATGTGAATCTCTGGAGGAGATCTTTAAGAGGGTGCAGTTTAAAGTGGTGGATCTGGAACAGACAAACTTAGACGAAGATGTGAGTATTTCTCTTTTTTTACTTCATTGAGTTTCTTACCCATCTCATTTCCTGACCAGCTTTATGACCGCAGGGTCATTCTTGTTCTTTCCATCTTTAAAACCGTCTGATCTTCTGTTATGACGAGTGCGGCGCTCTGATTTCATTTATCGATGAAAATGCTTGTCAGCCCTCTATTAGCATCTGATTAGTGTGTTTGGTTGAGGCTTGTGTCTCTGTGTGTGAATACATGTGTGCGGTTCTGATACGGTTTGTGTTTGTCCAGCATAAACACAGATATCAGGAGCTCTGGAGACATTAATTCAGTCTGTTTCTAATAGGTTACGTAAGCTCACTCCTGGCCTCTGACTACTGTGCTTGAGTTAACGCAATCATTTTGCCATAAGTCATAAGTTGGGTGGATCTCAGCATCTTCCATATATACAAACACACTCACTCCTTAACACCACAGTTTAAGGGAGTGTCATTTTTTTCTTTTGAAATAAAAGATATGCTATGTACACATATTTTAACAGTCACTATTTGTGTGTATATTTATTTGTTTGTTTGCATTTATTTTAATGGCATTGATTTTAATGTAGATTATTTTTGATTTAGATTTTTTTATTTTAATGTAATTTGAAAGTTATTTTTATTTAGATTTATTTGTATTTTAATTCATTCATTCATTTTAAATAAAAGATGTGCTATGAACACATATTCTAACCATCACTATTCATTTGTCTATTTATTTGTTTGTTTTTATTTTTTATTTATTTTATTTATTTATATTATTTCAATTTATCTTAATTTTATTTATTTATTTTTGCAATAAAAATGTACTTTGTACACATTCTAATGGTCACTATTTATTTATTTATGTATCTATTTATTTGTTTTTCATTTATTTATATATATTTTTATGTAATCATTTTTTGACTGCATTTCAATTTATTTCATTTTATTTATTTTTATTTTATTGCCCATAACTGCTGATCTGGGATCTGTTTCTCTTGCCTAATTCCAACTACTCCTTTAAGTGTTGTTGGATGTTTGTCTGGCCATAGCAGGTTTTTGTCCTCTGCCTCAGTACCATAATCAGCATGTTTTTGTTTTTCTGTGTCTATAAGTATTTTCTGCACACCTGCTGCTTCTAATCTTCTTTACCTTTAAACCCTGTTTATGAACTGCTTTGTACTAGGGGTGTGAATCGGCACTGGTTTCACGATTCAATTCGATTACGATTATCATGTCAACGATTCGATTCAATTCGATATCACAATGCATCACGATTATATCAAATTTATTTTGTGCATTTTTATTAAATGATATAAGCAGGCTACTTTTTAAAATAATTATGTTAGTTATTTAATTATTTAATATATTAATTATAATTAATTATTGTTAAGAATTAAAAGTAAATATAGCTTCAAAACATACAAGCAAATGTAAAGTAATAAAGGGGGGAAAAGACAACTACAAGTGATGAACAAAAAGCACTTTCAGTATCTGGGAGTGCTTTAAATATCAAAAGTTTACAGATAATCATCATCAGCTTTAATAGACTGCATTCACACTAATTCACAGATCTATTTCCACATATCAGATGTTTTGTCTTGTTCTGAAAACATAGCTGACTGTGTTTACATCAGTTTCGTATCATAAAATAGATGCAAGTGCATTTAACCGCAGCCGCGAGCTTCAGGACAAACAAACACAAAGCGCACGTGCAAGTCTGTCAGTATGTGAGTTTCGTGCATCTATTACGTACTGCATTCCAAACAGCAGAAATGAAAGCATATCTGAAGTAAAAGACTAACATAACAGCGAGTGGAAGCAATGTCAAGCAATGCGCACGTGTCTCTCAGCGCATATTCTGTGCAATGAAGCCCGCCGCGTTTGTCTCTAGCCCGCACAGACAAAAAGACAAAAAGAAAGCTCAGATTTTAAAATAGAGAGTGCATTATAATTACTCACGTGACGTAATTACATGCAAATGACGTAATAGGCTATAATCAGTTATGGTGTATTAGTGCATCGATGCAGAATCGTCCACGTCCGCATCCCGTTGCATCGATGCAGCGATTAATTTCGACACCCCTTCTTTGTACTTATTCTTGTTTTTTGGGTCCTCCAGAAACGTTGAGTCAATCCCGCCTTGTCTGTGAGAGTTCTTGTATACAGACATTGTGTTTATAGGGTGTGTGTGTGTGTTCAGGGTGGAGCTCAACACCATACGCTGCTCCTCAGCAGAGCTCTGATCAATTAAACACCACTGAGTTTCACTTCTGTCCTCATTCTGTATGCCAGCAGAGTGTGAATGTGGGCCAGTCTGTCACAAGCACATGCAGAACAGTGCAAAATGTTTAGCATTATTTTAGAAAGTGATCATCCTTATTTTAAGTGTGATGACCTGTTGAACTCAGAAGACGACATTTTGAAGAATGTCAGTAACCAAGCAGCTTCTGGTTCTCAGTTTTAAAATATTTTACAAATAGTTGGGTTCAAACAAAGATGACATTTTGAAGAATGTTGGTAACCAAACAGTTTCTGGTCTCCATTGACTTAATAGTAAGTAAGTGAATAAGTAAATAAATTGGATTATACAATTTTATTTAAAAAAAAAAAAAAGTGTATGCATAAACATTCTGAAAATTGTTACTTTATAACTGATTATTGTTTGGAAAAAAAATGCAAACACTTATGATGTCTGTTTGATTGTAGTGTAGCATCACTGAGTGTGAGTTGCTTTTTGGCTGTCTGTCTGTCTGTCTGTTTCTTCCTTTTTCTGTCCCAACATTAGCATTAGATGCGCTCTGTCTGTCTCTCTCTCTTTTGGATGTTTTGTCTCGTCTTGTCTGAGATCAGCGTGTGACTCATGCTGCTTAGAGGACAGTGTAAATCTCTAGTGTGAAGATGCTGGAAACAAAACCATGTTTTCTCTTGAGACACACATATATACATAGACATGTGCGCATGTATAGACATGCAGACTAATTCTCAGCACTTCATATGGGACACATTCTGGCACTTCATCCAGGATGACATTAAAAACCCACAACTAATCATCTTCACACATTTATATGAATATTACCATATCGTAAAACAACAGTTGGACGTCACCTTGGAAAAAAAAAAATATTATAATTAATTTATAATATATAATTTAATTTAATATGTATTTTATATATGTACCATAATATTCAGTAATGTCTTTAATATTATATTTAACATAATTTTGTATATAGGAAATGAACCGGCTGAAAAAGCAGCTAAGAAAGCACTTCAGTTGGAAATGACAGAATGCCAAATACCAACATCTGATGTTAAACCTATTCTGAATATGTACATTCATGATATATTGCAAATGGAATGGATTGATTACATACATAACAAATTATATGAAATGAAGCCAGTGCTAAATCAAGGAGCTAACTGTTATTATTTTGAAAATAGATGTGACCAGGTTGTGTATACGTGTTGTCGAATAGGTCACACAAGACTATTGACAGTCTATTGATTGTGATTTGTGATTTATGTAAGAATCTTTTGAGAACAAAACATTTTAATAGACTATTTAAATGACTCTAGACTACATTTTTATTCATAAAAATATATTAATGGACATTTTTAAAAAGGTTTCTCTAAAAAGTTTGTCATATAGTAAGTTGACTTATATTATAATTCATTTATTTATATATATATATATATATATAAATCTCAAATGTAAAATATTCTAATAGTTTGAGATACTGCATTTTTGACTTTCATGAGCTGTAAGCTCTAATCATCAAAATTAAAACAAAAAAAATCAGTCACAAAAATGCAAAAAAGAGGGCTACTGGGATGCAAAACACTCGTCTATAAATCTTTGTTGCAAAGCCAAGGCACTTGAGAATTTATATTAAAAAGCCTTTATTATTTCATGGCTTAAACACTAAAAACAAGTCACAGATGACCACACACCTACGCGTTGCGGCTAATACGCCTTCATCAGGGTGTAGAAAACAGACACTCAGTGTCTCTTTTACAACAATCAACTGATCACATGACAGTCACATGGAGAAAGAAGAAAGGAAATGATGCTTCCACAACATATTAAAAAATCATCATAAATCATTCATTAAAATCAGCTTTGAATTCAAAAAGAAAAATTTTATATATATATATATATATATATATATATATATATATATCCATACTCATAAGTAACAGTATCAAAATATAACAAACAAATCACAAAAAAGGTGAAAAATCTAATTCCCCATTCAAACCAGGAAACTGATTTGCTCTCAATGTATAGATCCAAAACGACTCTCTCTGTTGTAACTTTTTTACCCTATCTCCTCCTCTTATTGACTTAGGAATGTGTTCTATACCAACTATTTTCAATGTACTAGGACTGCCGTGATTTTTATCTCTATAATGTACAGCCATAGGGTACAGAGGATTACAAACACGAATGGCATTTTTATGTTCTGCTAATCTGGTCTTTAATTCCCTATGTAAAAGCAACCACAAGGACACTCCAAACGATACACGAAAAATGAGGTACTGCAATTAATAAATGATCTAATCTTGTGGAAGCTCTCTGCTCTCAAAATAGTATTTCTGTCAGTATCTTTTCTAAAAATAGTAGTATGCAATTCACCCATATTATCTTTAGATATTTTTAAATCTAGAAAATTAATCTGAGTACATGAAAACTCGAGACTAAACTTCAAATTACTGTTGGTATTGTTTAAATAAGAATGAAAAGCTTACAAATCTACCTCAGAACCAGACCATATGAAAAAAAATATCATGTATCTGCCCCACCACTTCACGTTTTCTAAATATGGGTTAGAATCAGAGAACACAAAATTATTTTCCCAAAAGCCCAAAAACAAATTTGCATAATTAGGGGCAAAACATGCACCCATTGCTGTAATCTAATTTGTTTGTAAAGTTGATCTTGAAACAAAAACACATTATTGTTCAAAGTCCATTCTGCTAGCTGTAAAATAAAACATGCAGGTGGCATTTCAACATGTGATCTCATATCAAGATAATATGATAGAGCTTCAAGACCCTCTCTGTGGTCTATATTCCACATCCATTGCTACCAAGATAGACGATTCAATATTATCCATGTCTTTAATAACGTTCAGAACATGAGTAGAATCCTGAATAAATGAAGGGAGTTCACCAACCAATGGTTTAATAAAGAAATCTATAAATTTTGAAGCTGATTCAGTAACAGACCCATTCCCACTAATTATAGGTCTCCCTGGTGGATTTTCAAGATTTTTATGTATTTTTGGAAGCATATTAAAAAGTAGGAATCCTAGGGTCCTTACAAAAAAGAAAATCATATTCATTTCGTGAAATCCATCCTTCACTCATAGCATGTGATATGTCAGTCAACTCAGCTTTAATTCTTTCCAGTGGGTTCAGTTTCAACAGTTGATAGTACTCGCAGTTCTGTAGTTGTCGCAAGGCTTCTTCAATGTATTGCTCTCTCCCCAATACCACTACTGCACCTCCCTTATCCGCCCTTTTAATTACAATATCCTCATTATTTGAGAGCCAGTCCAGCACTTCTGATTCTTCTTTTGAAAGATTATATAGTTTTTTTTTTTTCTTTTTTTAGTGAGAAAAATCTTGTCAATATCATACGTTACTTTCTTAAAAAAAGAATTCAGCGTTGGGTTGGATAAATGTGGCATAAACGTAGACTTGGGCTTAAAGGGTGTGATCTTCTCACTGTAAGTATGTGTAGCTGCATCAGTCGAATAATACCACACTTTAAGTTGAAGACTCCGATGAAACTTAAATAAGTCCACTTTGGTCTGAAACTCCTGGTATATTCATCGGGGCATAAGTAAGACTTTTTGATAAAACAGATGTACAGCTTGTCGATAATGTGATATTAGAAATATTAATCACTTCATCTCTCTTGTTCGGCTCCTGGTGAATCAGATCTCTCAGACTTGTTTTTAATGTTTAAGCCATGAAATAATAAAGGCTTTTTAATATAAATTCTCGAGTGCCTTGGCTTTGCAACAAAGATTTAAAACAAAAAAACTTTTGAAATGTTTTACTTTACGTGTAATGAATCTAGAATATATGAAAGTTTCACTTTTTGAAATGTTACAATAATAAAAAAAAAAATGAACCTTTTCATGATATTCTTATTTTTTGAGATGCACCTGTATATGTGTGTGTGTGTGTGTACAGTTTCCCCCCCCCTCATCAGTTTCTGAGCAGGTGCATCAGGTTGTCGTCTTGGTAACTCAGGTTGTCTGCATGTGTTTGTGTTTTGCATCCCTATCATAATCTCCTCCTCCAGAATAAACACAAAACAGACTGCTATTAATTCTGAAATGCTATACAGAATCAAGAGCGTGTTTCTTTCTGTCTCTCAGGGAGCATCTGCTTTGTTCGATATGATAGAGTACTATGAATCTGCCACTCATCTCAACATCTCCAGCAACAAGCACATCGGCACACGCGGATGGCAGGCCGCCGCACACATGATGAGGAAGGTGAGGCTTGAGTTATGCTCAGTTCACAGTTTTATTGAACAGTCGATCTGCTCATCCTAATTCTTCATGTGTCTGTGTGCCTCCAGACCAGCTCTCTGCAGTACCTGGACGCCCGAAACACCCCGCTGCTGGACCATTCGGCTCCGTTCGTGGCCAGAGCTCTGCGGATCAGCGGCAGTCTGACTGTCCTGCACCTGGAGAACGCCGGCATCTCAGGACGGCCGCTCATGCTGCTGGGTAATTAACGGAAAAACAAGTAGACATTAACCCCATAAAACCTACTGTATCATATTTGATACACCAATATCTAAGTGCTTTTAAATGATGACGATAAAAAACATGATAAAAAAAAACCTGTTAATCTACTGCATGTCCTCTGTCGTCTAAGTGATAGTTTGTGCTTTTTTTTAGCATGGAAAAGGCCTTTTACGATAACTGTATATATAATATACAAAAATATATATATATATTTTTTTATATTTTTATATATACATATTTATATATATATATATATATATATATATATATATATATATATATATATATATATATATATATATATATATATATATATATATATATATGTATTTATATATATATATATATATATATATATATATATATATATATATATATATATGTATTTATAAAAATATGTATATGTAGTGTGTATATATACACTGCCGTTCATAAGTTTGGGATCAGTAAGATTTTTAATGTTTTTTAAGAGTCTCTTATGCTCATCAGTGCTGTATTTATTTGATCAAAAATACAGAAAAAAACAGTAATACTGTGAAATATTATTGCACTTTCTAATATTGTTTTCCTATTTTAATATACTTTAAAATATAATTTATTTCTGGGACGCAGCGCTTAATTTTCATCAGTTATTACTCCAGTCTAAAGTGTCACATGATCCTTCAGAAATCATTCTAATATGCTGATTTATTATCAGTGTTGAAACTGTTGTGCTGCTTAATTAATTTTTTTGGATCCTGTGATACTTTTTCTTTGATTATTTGATGCATAAAAAGTTAAAAAGAACAGTAATTATTCAAAATAGAAATCATTTATAACAATATAAGTCTTTACTATCACTTTTTATCCATTTAACACATACTTGCTGAATAAAAATGTTAATTTATTTTTTTTGTGTATATTATATAGTGTATATTGTAACACAAAATTTTTATTTTAATTAAACAGTTTTTTTTTATTATTATTAGTAGTAGTATTTATTTATTTTTTAAAGAATCCTGAAAAAAGTATCACAGGTCCCAAAAAATATTAAGCAGCACAACTGTTTCCAACACTGATTATAAATCTGCATTTTAGAATGATTTCTGGAGGATCATGTGACACTGTAATGACTGATGAATATTCAGCACTGCGTCACAGGAATAAATTATATTTTAAAATATATTAAAATAGACAATGTTTATTTTAAATTATTATTTTAAATAATTTATTATTTAATTTAAATGTATAAATATATACATTTTTAAATATTATATTTTTTAGAATATTTGTCAAAAACCCTGTACTTTGGTACCAAGTCGGTACTAAAAAAATTAAAACGTTACGGTACCGGGATTTTTTAAGTACCGAGTTGCCAGAAAACCCGGTTCTTGATGCGCTATCCGAAAGCTGCGCAGCGCAGTGTTTTTTTATTTATTTTTATTTTTTTTTATGTTGCAAAACTTGTAGAAATATACAGAAACAGGGAGCGAGACATGAATATATTCCAACAAAGAGCAATCATAAAAATAAGAACAGAAAACAAATATTCTGGATTTGTGTGCATCAAATTATGGTATTATCTATATATACAAGTACAAAAATAAAATTACGTCCTTTTAGAAAAGTTGTCAAAATAAAAAAAATTGGCACTCTTTTTATTATTTGTAAGTCTAAGAGATGAAACGAGAGTCCAATTCAACAAGAAAAAGGGGAAAGATAAAGGTGATTTAAGCCACTTTTGTTTATGAATGAAGAATTTTGCATTCAATATAAGAAAATTAACAACATATTCAGTAGATAAAAGCTTTGGATTTTCATAATAAAAAATAACATCTTTGAGGACGAAGGTATGGGTCACATTTGTAAGGTTAGAAACATAGGTGCTTAAGTCAACCCATAATTTGTTGGTAACACCACAATCAAAAAACCAATGGGCACCTGTTTCTTCAACAAAACCACAAAAAGAGCAAGACTCATCAACATCAGAATATTTAGAAATAGACAAATTAACGGGATAAATTTTATGAAGGATTTTATAATGAATCTCCTGGTTAGATATGCAAAATTTACTTGGCAAAAGCCAGACCTTTCTCCAATTTATATGTGTTATAAAGGAACCCCACTGCGCAGCGGGTTGCCTCCTCTTCATAAAAGCACTGAGACGTGGCGATCTCAAAAGGAGGAAACACATCAAACTAATAAAACAAGTGGCAGTAATGCAACATTATGGATGCCAGCTGCCGTAAAAAACACCAAAGAAGAAGAACTAACAAAACACCTTAAAGACCGACACCCGGATCAAATGAAAGAGTGCAAGCAGGTAAGTTTCAATTTAATTTTTAATATTTACATATGTTATTTTAATATTCATACATATTTTAATTTGAATGTTGGATTGAAATAAACACCGCCGTCAGCGTAGTTAATCATTAGCGTATGCTAACACTAATATAATGAGCATTAGAATGAAGTGTCTTTAACTAATGCTCCTATAACCATTATTACTGTAAAAAAAAAACAGAATGACATAATGGTATTCACTATTTTTATACACCAGAGGCTTTTAAATGAACTGTGTATCCAAAATATGCGTGTAGAGAATGTACAAATGTATGGTTAACGGTGTTTGTCATATCAGTCCGTCAGAAAAACAGTTCTGGGCTTAATTTTATTTTATTTTTTTTAGTTAGTTGTTATTCTTGACTGGATAACTGTAGCAGGTTTTAAAAGCCCTTTAAAATGAAATAAGAGCACAGTTTGGATGAAATAAAAGTACAGTCAAATTTTATCTCCTGTATAGACTTCACAATGACTTCGTTATTATCTAACATCAGCTTACAGTGAGTGAACAATATATTTTTTACAACATTAATGTTTGTTAATGTTATTTATTACAAACTCTTGATCATTCATGTTTGTTCATTGTGCATTAAATAATTTTAACAGATTGAATTTGTGATTTATATATTAGTAAATTTTGAAATTAACCCCAAAAAGAATGATTGCTATATAACTGTTTTTTTATTGTTAAGTCATGTTATCTTAAAAATTTAACCTTGTTGTAAAGTGTTAATACTAATGTGTTAATACTACAGTATCCATCTATTTGATCACTTAATATATGTAATCAATCTAAATTTATTATAAAAGCTGAGGTTTGTTATTTACTGAAAAGTTATATTTTATCTAATGTTGCATTTGGTCAGACTCAGCCTGACCACTACTTAAGTATATTATATTTTCCTTTTGCAGCTGCAGGCTGAGGAAGATCATGAAACACCCCAGCAAACTCTAAAACAGACAACAGTTTACAGATGATTTTCAGCGGCAGGAGAAATATGACAAAAACTTTTGGGTGAAACTTGTTTACTTTTTTTCATACTTTTATTACTTGTGGAAAAACTTGAAACACAATTTTAAATAAGTATAAAGAATGGCATTGGTTTTGTACATTTTATTTTTGTTTAACGTTATTAATAAAAAATAATGTTGTTCAATTAGCATTGTGTTTTGCTTTGGTACCGAAATTGGTACAGAGAACCGTGGAATTTCACTGGTATTGGTACCGAATACTGAAATTTTGGTACCGTGACAACACTAATTTGTAATATTTTAAATATTTCAGAAAATTACTTTTTTTTTTTTCTGTATTTTGATCAAATAAATGCAGCCTTGATGAGCAGAAGAAACTTATTTTAAAAACATTAAAATCTTACTAGATAAACTACAGTAAAACTTTTATATATATATATATATATATATATATATATATATATATATATATATATATATATATATATATAAAAGTGAGAATATGGAGGAAAGAACAGCTCAGTTTTATTCAGAGAGCAAAAATTTGGTGCAGATGCTGAGATTTATAAGATGTAAGATGATATTTAAAATGGTTAGTCTGAAAACGTATAATGCAGTGCAATACAGTAATGATAGAGCGATGAACAAATTAACATTCCTCAAAAGCCTGATGATCATATTTGAGACTTACTGATTTTTCTAAAAAATGATGGACAATCAAAAGTACAAAAGTAAAAAAAAAGTTACTTCAGTCTAGTAAGTTCATTTTGACATATTAGTAATATATAAGTTATTCTTACGTTTACTTTATAAAAATCAGTAAAGATTTGACAGCAAATAGACATGTGAAGCATAAGCTGAAGGTGGACGTTTGTACAATTACACTAAAAGGCCTTTTACTTGATAAAGTAAAAACTATCAATCAGACGACAGAAGGCGTGTAAGTAAATTTTGTACAAAAGATATTAGAGGCATTAAAATTCATGCATCAGCTACTACAGAGTAGGCTTTATGTTAATCATTTTCACAAAATGAAATGAGAACGAAGCAGTTAAAAGGCAGTTTATTTCATACGTGTGTTCAGCCACAGCACTGAAGATGAACATGAACCTCAGAGAGCTGTATTTGGCTGAAAACAAGCTGAACGGTCTGCAGGATTCAGCTCAGTTGGGGAATCTGCTGAAGTTCAACTACAACATCCAGATTCTGGACCTGAGAAACAATCACATACTGGATTCAGGTCTGACCTCTTCTGCTCTCCAGTTGATGTCTGTGTCTGATTATTGGTCTCCTGCTTCAGTAATGTTTGTACTTGTCGTTTAACCCGCTGTATTTGCTTTTGCTCGTTTCCTCAGGGTTGGCGTATATCTGTGAGGGTCTGAAGGAGCAGAGGAAGGGTTTGGTCACTATGGTGCTCTGGAACAACCAGCTCACACACAATGGCATGGGATACCTGGCCGCCGCTTTGGTAAACACACACACACACACACACACACACATGCAACTGTGTCACAAAAGTTTCCATGAGCAAATCCGTATCTTTAGGGCTTACTCAAACCAAGAGCAACACAACAAAGGAAAGCGAATCGCCAACGGATTTTGTGCCAAAACTATTCACACCAACTATTCAACATAAATTTGTTTGTAACAAATGTGTAAACCTGAAAGAAATAGGGGTTACACTTTATTTTAAGGTGTTGTTGTTAGTGTAATTATGCGATGAAGTACCAAGTAATATTAATTAACAACGATAGGTTGTTTTAAGCTTAGTTGCACGCGATTATGCATAATTTCTGGTATTACAGAAGTACATGCAAGTTGTAACAAGGAAACTAAAATAATTACCGAAATAGAGTTGTGCACTACATAACATAAATATTGTTGATTAAATGCTTGAAAATAAACTAATCATTTAGTAAGACAAAAACTGTAGTAATTTATTAATCAAGTAATTGATCATTACATTTGAATGACAATTGACTGTAAAATATCTAGTTCATAATTGGGCTGTATCTAACAATTATTTTTAATCAACTAATCTGACAGTTATTTGGATGATTAATCGACTGTAATTGGTCATTTTTCTGATCATTGGAAAAACATCTTAACTGACTATACTAACATGCAATTGTCCATTTACAAACAATTATTTATTTATTTATTTATTTTATTTTTTTTAATGATGTTGAATAATCATTTCAGCCCTATTTTAGTAATGGTTTTCCTGCAATAGTAATATTTTTACTGTTGTAAATAGTGCTGCAAATTAGATAAACCTACAGTATTAGCTATCTATCATAAATGTTTTTGGTGAACAAAATGCAAAAATCAACCAACAGGACAGAAGAAAATTTAACTTTTGGTCCATATTAAGCATTATTTTGACTAGAAATCTTTTCATTGTGAAAATCCACACTCAAATAGTTGTTTAAACTTAAAATAAAACTTGAAATAGAAATCTTTTGTAACATATAAATGTTTAATTCCACATTTGATCAATTTAATGAGTCCTTGCTGGATAAAAGTATTAACTGTATAAAGGTGTTAAAATATCACTATATTCCAAAAAAAAAAAAATCTGTTTTTAACATAGATAATAATCAGAAATGCTTCTTGCACAGCAAATCAGCATATTAGAATGATTTCTGAAGGATCGTGTGAAACTGAAGACTGGAGTAATGATGCTGAAAATTCAGCTTTGATCACAGAAATCAATTACATTTTAACAGATATTCACATAAAAAAACGGCTATTTTATATTGAAATAATATTTCACAATATTACTGTTTTCACTGTATTTTTGATCAAATAAATGCAGCCATGATAAACTTAAGAGACTTCTTCTTTCCTTAGTGAACAAAACAATAGCCTCTTATGCCCAGTTGTATAATGACCCATAATACAGCACGTCCATCCCAAACACACGAGAATGAGATGAAGACGAGAGCTCGGCCCCATTCAGTCAGATGGTCATTAAGTAGATTGGATGCTGTGCGTGTCTGCCAGCTGCTGACCGTGCAACGCTTGTGTGTAATTCACTGCATTCTGTGCTGGTCTTCAGAACAGAGTCCATGGTTTTAAAGAAGTGCCTGAGTGTGTATTCACACACTTCACCGCAGAAGATGCCTTTGCAGTATAATCATAAACACATCTCACACTGCAGAGCCAATCCAGTTTCAGTTTCTTTTTCCACCTCTCTCTGCTTTTACCGATCCATCTCTTTTGCTCTCTGTTGCTGTAGCCTTTCACTCAAAGTTTGGAAACACTGAACCTTGGTCATAACGCAGTGGGGAACGAAGGAGTGCACAAACTAAAAGACGGACTCATAGCAAACCGGTCCATCCTCAGGCTGGGTCTGGCCTCCACCAAACTCTCCTGTGAAGGTGAAATGTGAAGTTGCTGTCATATAAATAATGTATTTGTTTCTTCTAATGCAGATGATGTTGAATTTTAGAGCTCAGCTTATGTTAAGTGTGTGTGAATGTGTAGATGATCGGTGTGTTTGTTCGTATGATAGGAGCGGTGGCTATCGCTGAATTCATCGCTGAGAGTCCGAGGCTCCTCCGGCTGGACATGCGGGAGAATGAAATTAAAACCGGAGGCCTCATGGCTCTCACGCTCGCCTTTAAAGTTAACACATCGCTGCTCCGACTCGACCTGGACCGAGAGCCCAAGAAAGAGACGGTGAGTGTTTGTTAAATGGGAAGGGGAAGGATTTAGCTTAATATAAGATCAAACTGCATATATTTACATTCATTTTGCTGCTGCAACACTAACATGTCACAACATGTTTTTATTTGGCTGTTATATTCCAGTGTCATTAAATTAGTTTCATGAACCTTCATCTCACATTATACATTGTGCATGAAAGTGTTAAGACAGATAAGACCATTTTAATGGAGTCTCTGATTTGAACTTCAATAGCAAAAGCGAGATCAGATATAGTTCAGTTCATTTTTCTAGTTCTTTTGAAATTTTTTTTTTAAACTAATTGAAAATCAGAAATTCTAATTGAATCCTTCATGTGGCATTCTTCGTGTCTTTAAATGTTTTAAGATATACAGTATGAAGGTAAATATTGCTGTTTGTTACAGTATAATGTTATATCAAATTAAATGTTCAATTTAAATGTTCTATATTGCTCTATAATTAAATTCTAGTGGGAAAAATAACTCTGGAAATTATATATACACTACTGTTTAAACATTTGAGGTCAGTAAGAATTTTTGAAAGAATAAATTAACACTTTTATTCAGCAAGGACACAGTAAATTGATTCACAGTAAATTCAAAAGTGTCAGTAAAGACATTTATAATGTTACAGTGGATTTCTATTTCAAATAAATGCTGTTCTTTTGAACTTTCTATTCATCTGTGAATCCTGAAAAATGAAATGCATCACAGTTTCCATAAAAATATTCAGCAGCATAACTGTTTTCAACACTGATAATAATCAGAAATGTTTCTTGAGCAGCAAATCAGCATATTAGAATGATTTCTGAAGGATCATGTGACATTGAAGACTTGATTAATGAAGCTGAAAATTCAGCTTTGATCACAGAAATAAATTACGTTTTACCATATATTCACATAGAAAACAGCTATTTTAGATTGTAATAATATTTCACAATATTTGATCAAATAAATGCAGCCTTGGTTAGCAGAAGAGACTTCAAAAACATTTCAAAATCTTACCAACCCAAAACTTTTTAACCTGAACTGTATGTACAGATATACATATAAACAGATACATTTTTCATTAACTACACTTAATTATATACCACAGTGTTCACCACATGCAGCTATGACCTTTTTAATGCATAACTGCACTGTATGTATTTTTCTCTCACAGGTGAAGAGTTTCATTGAGACGCAGCGCGCCCTGCTGGCAGACATTCAGAACGGCTGCAAGAGGAACTTTATCCTAGCCAAAGAAAAGGAAGAGACAGAACAGAAGATGAGGCAGTCGGTTTCAATGGCCGAAATCGCCACAGAGGACCAAAATCAAGAGGATGAAGATGCATCTGCTGAGAAAATCGAGGAAGAAAACACCACCAGTCAGGGAGATGCAACCGATGAGGGCAGTGTATCTGAGAGCCAAGAGGTCAAAGATCAAAAACCGACACTACAAGACGACTCAGACTCAGACACCGAGGATGAGGACGCAGCCGAGGAGCTCAAAGCTTCTGCAAACACCACATCTCCCATACCGGTTCCTGCAATAAACGCCTGTAAGGCTGTGCCCTCGACGCCTCCGCTTCCAGGATCTCCAGCGGGAATTACAGTGACCGAAGCCAGCACTGTCTCTGGAGCCCCACCATCTCCTGGACGCTGCTTTTCAGTGTCTAGTCCCGGAAGAGGACACAAAATATTTATGGTGACACGTGTGGAAAGTCCTCCAGAGCAGCAACAGGCAACTGCACTGGAGAAAGGCATCAGCGAGAGGGCAGCAGAGAGCCAAACATCCACACAAACTAATATAAAAGCACCTGAGCAGAAACCAACAGCATCTGAGCTCACATCACATACAGAAACAACACCAGCACCTGTTGAACCGCTCAATACATCTTCGCTTGCAGATAAGCAGGAGAACCTGAAGGAGTCTCAAGCATCACTATCAGATCCTGCTATGCCATTTGAAACCAAGGACGCTGTCCTTGCCGATCAGACTCACTTAGAGCAGCAGTTGACTGTAAATACAAACACAGAAACATCGCAAGAGACGCAAAATGTAAGCAAGAAGGACCAGACATTCTGTTCTCACACTGAGCAGAAATCGAATCCCATCCAAACAGAGCCATCTGTTTCAGGACAATCCCGGGATGAAACACTAAACCCAAAAGCCGAGCCCTGTCCAGAACAGCTGCTGGAAGTTGAGCCAGGTGGTAATGGAGAGAAACAAGTGCAATCTAGTGAGCAGCAACAGGCCTCTCAGCTGCAGGAGGTCACAAGAGGTCACGAACCCCTCGATGAGGAAGACTGCAGTGCACGAGCGGGATCTCCTGAGCAGATATCCACAGAAGAAGATGAAGGTCATCCCGCTGTGAGTACAGGAGCAGCGCTGCCCAACGGGCTGAAGCCAGAATTTGCCTTTCACCTGCTCGAACCTGAGGGACCCAAACCAGCCAGCTGCATTATGGAGCATGGTGAGTTACGCTGGATTATCCACTGCATCATTTCACAATATTAGAGCACATTTATTTAGATTAAAATACATTTACATTGTTCCTTAAACCTGTTCACACCAGTTCTGATGCGACTAGATGACTTTACCAAATATTCCCAGACAACATTATACATAAAAACATGATTTTTTTTGTGTAAATACCTTGTCTAAATAAGAAATGTAACTACACTTGCTTCATTTTGAGATGGACATCACTGGAAATAATGATATCAACATGCAGTTCAAGTGAGTCATATTTATTAAAAAATGCTCATTCAGTGTAAGAATTATTAGGCTGATTCAAACCAATAATTTTTGAGGGTTTCTGAGAGGTTCATGAAAAACCGGCTCATTTTCTATTTAAACATTTTATTTATTACAGAAAAACTCTCTGCTGCATATTTGTATATTTAACTACTCTTGCTTCATTTCAAGACGGACATCACTTGAAGTAATGATAACATGTTGTTTGTTCATTTGAAAATTCATTAGGCTGATTCAAGCCAATAATAATAATAATAGTGATTCATGAACTAGCTAATTTTCTCTATATGATTTATTATTAAAAAAAAAAACAGTATTGTGATTTTGTATATTTAATGACACATTTCATTTTGAGACTGATATCAATAACGATAACATACAGGTCATTATTTGAATCATTTTAATTCAGAAATGCTCATTTAGTTTAAGATTCATCAAGCCGATTCAAACCAATAACACCTGAATTTTTGAGACTTTCTGAGTGATTCATGAAAAAATGGGCCCAATTGTTTATTTTAAAAAAAAAAAAAAAATCTCAGTTGTAAAAGTCTATCTATTCTACCTTTGGTATTTACACTCAAAGCAGACATCATTAAAAGTAATAATAATATGCAGATTATGAGTGAGTCATGTTTATTCAGAAAGGTTTCATTCATTGTAGGTTCATCAAGCCGATTCAAACCAGTAACACCTGAATTTGTCTGAGTGATTCATGAATAAACTGGCTCATTTTCTGTATAATCATGTATTATTAAAAAAATCTGTTGCAGATGTGCATCTTTAAATACACTTGCTTTATTTTGAAACGGACATTACTGAAATTGAATCAGCAACAGTTTGTTTAGAAACAGTTCAGTGGAAGATCCAAACAAATAACACTTCAATTTCTGTCTTTTGGGGTTATTACTGAAAAAATATATATATATATATTAGTTAAATAGAAAGAAGGGTTTCCTAGCTATTAATGCCTGTTCACACCAAGGCTAATGTTAAGTGCAATAAACATTTTAAATCTCTGTGCTGAACATTTGTGTTGGTTTGAACAGGAGTTTACTTTGGAGTATTTCTTTGTTTCATCTTAGCATGTGCAACTCATACTCTAAGCTCAAACTTATATATATATATATATATATATATATATATATATATATATATATATATATATATATATATATATATATATATATATATATTAGGGCTGTCAAAGTTAACGCAAATTCATTTTAACGGCACTAATTTTATTAACGCGCGATTAACGCAGTGCGTATTTTCTGTTTGACCCGTGGCTTAACCCGTAGTTGGAGAAATGGAGATGCACAGTGTTGCCAACTTAGCAACATTGCAGACCACTTTAGCGACTTTTTTAACCCTTCCCTTTTCTTTCCCTTCAAGCGCCCAAACCTTATTTAGTTGAGAATCGCCGGTACTGCCGCCGCACGAGCGCGAGGTCTTGCTTTCCCAGCGCTCACGCGCACACCTCTCTCTCTCTCTCTCTCTCTCTCTGTCTCTCTCTCTCTCTGCGTCTGCTCATTTTCTGTTCAGCGCGCGGCGGCGAGGAGCAGCGCTTTCAGTTAAACACAGATATTATGTTGCTTCTCTAATTTTACATGCAAGTATAGCCGAAATCACAGCACAGCTATTGTCTTTATCTTATGTGTATTTGATTTCATCAGACGACGGCTCAATTATAAATCAGGATTTTTGTGCAGATTAACATCTTGGAAGGGAGAGCTGGTTATGTAGTCTCAATGGGTCGCGTTTCAGTCACTATTTTATATTCATTCCGTTGTCTGACAACAGAAACAGTAAAATATATCAATGAAAACAGTTTTATTGAGAATTTAGCTGCATCAAAATACAGTCTGTGGACACAGAGAGGGAAACAAATGTAATAATAAATAATAAATGTACATTTTGCATGTTCAGAAGAAGAGCTGCCCTGTAGTGCAAAAATGTAAACGGGTTTGTGTAAGTAAATTGCTCAGTGCAAAAAAAAGAGAAGTAATGGGAACCTGGTATTTCTTTTTTTCATGTGCCTAATAGACATGAACAAGTTCTTTGAAAAACATTGATGACCTTTGTAACATGTCTAGTCGTCATGCTCTATGTTGACTATGGTTTCAGTAATAATAAACACACATTTGCATAAAGCATCCATATTTGTCCATGCCCATGTTGATTAGAGTATTAAAAACTTGAGTATTAATTTAAGGTACATTTAGAACAAATAAAAATGTGTGATTAAGTTGCGATTAATCGCGAGTTAACTCATGACAATCATGCAATTAATCACGATTAAATATTTTAATTGATTGACAGCCCTAATATATATATATATATATATATATATATATATATATATATAAGTTTTTGCATCATTCAGTCGTATTGATGGTGATTTTGAGCATGCAGAGAATGATTCGATGTTTGTGTGTGTGTGTGTGTGTGTCTGTGTGTCAGTGAGCGTGACAGCAGAGCTGAGCTGTGGGCAGGATTTAGAGGAGCTTCTCCTTGATGCCAGTCTGGACACCAGCAGAGATGCACCGTAATGCTGTAATCAAGGTAATGCAAGATGGTAATCCCATCTTTATGAAGGAATTCCTGGAATAATAACTTAACAATGTGCTTTTAAGTAAGTCTAGTAGGTTAAGTTAACCCGTCTTTGTCTCTTCTCAGGATCCACACATGCAGAGAGAATCAGAAGGGCCGGTTTGTTCTCGCCACACAGCATCCGCTCATATTCCTCGGGTCTCTTTCCGTCTTTCTCATGTCTTTTCCACAAATTTTCCAAACGTTGCATCAGAACACAGAGGACTCACCTTCCCTCCAGTGTTCAACTTTTATTGAAATTAGGAAAATCTCTTCTGTGATTCAAACATTATATGTCCACAGTGTTACCAAAGACGCTCATGCAGAGAAACACACACACACTTGCTAACCGGCGACCTTCTTCTGTTCTTCCCCGTTACGCTGTTGACTCTGGTGCATCGCTGCTCACACTGGTGGACTGGAGGTTATAATGCAGTACAGAGACTGATCGACTGGAACATGCAAAGACTTTTCATTGGTTTTGGCTTTCCGATCTCATCAAGCAGGCGGACGTTGTTACGTGAGAGTCTCTGTGTGCATTTGTCATTATTAGTGTCTCGTTAACACAAAAAAAGACTCGAGATCTGCTTTCCGTTGGTTCCTGCTGCTGAGGAATCGCTCAAAACACCCACTTCTGATCTCAGATCTCACCAGGTTCCCTTCATCAACCAGCACTTCTGAAACCTGTGTGAATGTGTGGAACAATTAAGTGAGTCATCTGAATGATTCGGACATCAGCGAACGAATGAGTTGTACGATTTTCACTCTCTCTTACGGTCTCAAACACTCATTCTGTCTTCCATCTGTAAAACTCCGTGTGTCACCATACGTACCCATCCGAAGACAGGACAAGACACGTTTGCCTTTAAACCTTTTTTCAGCTCTTTATTCTGGCTGCTTGGCTGAATCAGTTTGTATTTATTTTAAACAACCCGAGTCTGTTGTGTGATTTTTTTTTTTTTTTTTTTTTTTTTTTTTTTTTTTCTTTTCCTCTTCATGTTCCCCATCTTTTTTTAAGCTGTTGTTGTGGGATTTTTCCCCTTTGGTGTATATTTTCAGATTCTATAAAGAGCAAATATTAAGTTTAAAGTTTTCCTAGTTTGATTGGTGGGGGTTTGGGAAAGGGGCGGGGCTCTGTGGATTGATTTATATAAATAGGGCTGGAGCTCTGGGAGAGTATATAATGTAAATTGGGCGTGTGTTTGGGCGTGAAATGAGGCAGGAGGAGTGCCAGAGCACAAGACTTCATAAAGAAAACACTACGCTTGTGTGAAGCTACTGCCGCTGGAGACACTAGAGACTACACTTTACCTCGAGAGAAGAACATGTGATTCTAGGGCAAACGAGACGCTTGTGACATCGAAGCGAGGCTTGAGCTGATCAATGTAGTACTTTCCACCATTCCAGGCTCTGTGGTTGGTGCTTTTCAGTTTCTCTCTCTCTTTAACGTCTGGTCGATGTCAACTCTGCCAGGCTTCAGAGAAGCTTTGCCTCTACATCCAGATTGTCTTTGACCTTGAAAGAAACACTTCTGTGCTGCCCCCCAACCCGATGTTTGTAATGCTTTATTTTTAGTAATTTTTAAAATGACCTGTTAAATTAATTGAACTGTACTGGTAAACACAAAGAGATGTGTATGGCTTTTCCCTCTCAAATAAATGCATGCAATGACAAAAATAGCATGTGTGGTTTTTATAAAACAACTTTCCTAATTGCGTTTAGGATTTACAGTTGTATTTGACACCATTCAGTATGAAGTAATTATTTAAATTATTTAAAAAGTGACCTTACTTGCCTTATTTGTAAGGTAGGAGTGGATGCAACCATTTTTAGCTTGAATGTGCATGGCTTTCTTGTTGTTTTAGCTTTACAACAGATCCCTAAGCTGCTTGATATTGCAAACAGGTATCTATTAAATTTTAATGTTTTATCGTAATCCTAAACAAACTAGTTTGTAGTGCACTTTGTTCTTATATAGCCAGCTCCGCCCCTTTTCAGCGCTGCGTTCATTGTCTTCAGTTTTCCGTTTGTATTTTCACAGCGTGAAGGTAAAGTCGTTTGAATTTATGAATGAAGCGCTTGTTTCCGGCATACTGACATTTGACATTTGCTTTGAACATTAAAATGATCACGATAACTTTTGTAAACTCTACAATAATAAATCCAAATCTTAATCTAAAAAAAAAAAAAAACGGAAGTTCAAAGACAAAATTCTCAGGATTTTGCACGCTTGTTTCTTTCACACGTAAGGTCTATTTAGGATTTACTTTGGAAATCAGAAATTACTAGTAAATCTCAAATAATTTCAAAGAAATGATGACACATTAAATTAAACATGAAAAGACCGAAATAGCATTTTCTTGTCAAATGTATGACAATAATCATTATTTACAGTTGTTTATTTACACGTTCGCATACTCACAAGACATAGGCCTACTTCCATGTCAGTAAATAAGGTGGATATTACAGCTTGTGAGAAAACATTTGTTGTCTAGAAGTTGCATTTTGTATCACAATTATAGTTTTGGTATCAAAAGCAGTTGTATATGCTGGTGTTCATTATCATGAATGGCCGAAATGTGAACATGACATTGAAAAACAAACACACTGATAATGGGAAAAACCTCTGAAAATGGATGAAAACTTTGAAGAAAATTCTCTTTAACTCTCAGAATATTTGTTATTTTGGGAAGAAAACCTTTATAAGCATATAAGAGTAAATTTGGGCCTACGGATAACCTTAGAGGGGTCTGTGAAGAAAATAGAAAAATGAATCTCATTTCATTTGAGGTTAAACTTACCCATTTTAATGCAATAATATTAGTTAATAAACGCTGAACGTTTGAAGTGTTGAGGATCTTGTTGTTGGTTTGCTGGGTTTGCACAGGTTGAAGCCCCTGGTTTTTATGAAAGCAAGCGGCGCGTCAGGTGGTCTGGTATGTTACACACCCTCAGATGGATGCAAACACTATCAAACAGCCCTGCTGCATGAGAGCAATATGTTTGAGATTATCAGGCTTCTGTTCAAACCCTGAGCACAGGACATACAGAGACTGCAGTAATACACCAAAAACACACCCATGTCTTGAGAGTGTCATTAAAATCATATTGAGCTTCTGTGACATATTTTAAATCATTATTTCTTCATTATGTAAAAGCCATTCAGTCGTGCTGTACTTTGGGATGTTCGGTGCCGTATAGAAGGGATTTTCAAGGTATTTGACTGTTGGAGCTTATTATTATTATAAATCTACTTTGAAGGAATTTCCATGTAATCCTCAGTGACTCGCTCTTACATAAGAACAGAGAGACCTCAGATGTGTAGACCATCGTTAGGTAGATAGACTGTTTGTCAAAATTTTATATTTAATTCAGTGTTTCTTGCAGTTTCTTTGTAATTATTTGTGAAATGTACTAGAAATTGCAGCATTGCTACTACAACATTTTTTTTTATTTATAGATTGATATACACTAAAAAAAAAAATCAAAGTTGTATATAAAACAGATTATTGGAGTATGTATTTCAAGAAAATACTATTTAAAATTTAAAAAAGTTCACACTTTATTTTAAGGTCCAATTCTCACTGTTACCTAACTATTAATTACGAATTTGCCTCAATAAACTCATACATTGCTGCTTATTAATAGTTAGTAAGGTAGTTAAGTTTAGATATGGAGTAGAGATTAAGGGACCTAAAATAAGGTCACGCAGAATAAGATATTAATGCTTTATAAGTACTAATAAAGAGCCAATATGCTAGTAATATGCATGCTAGTTAATAGTGAGAATTGGTCCTTAAAATGAAGTGTTAAAAATATTTAAAATGCAGTTACTTTATAATTATTTGTGAAATTTAATAGCAATTTCTTTGTGAAATTTCATTTCAGAGAAAACCCTACATTAATTTGTATTTCAGTGTAGTCGGAGATATATTGTTTCTGAATTTTTCTTCGTCCACTGTCCTTTGAAAGTCAAAACATTAGACACTGAAAAGTTGCCATCAGCTTTTGTTGATCAAAACAGGGGTGCAAAAACAAAGAATAAATGTGTTTACAGGAACTTGTACATTGACTCCTGTTAGTCATAAAGATTATTACAGTATTACAGTCATTTTCCACAATTACTGATCAACCTCACAACTTACCCGTTAACTGTTAAACCTGAAGCGTGTAAGCTAACACAGGCTCTGCACTGCTGTGTTTTAGCGCTCAGGTAAGAGCTGCGTCTGTTGCATTCAGGCTGTGTTTTGATTGTGGCCTGCTGTTGGTTTAGTGCTTTAAAGAGCCTCTCGGTTGTCAAACTCAATGTGACGTGTTAGTTTTTGGCCTTCTGTTCTCTGTCAGAGCTGTGCGAGGATTCCCTCAGGCACAGAGAGAGTTAAACAGAGCCTCAGCCTTTCCATGTGAATTCCATTCGTGGACATTTTTTTTCTCTGCATATCAGTTGGAGCTGTGAATGCAGTGAGAATGTGAGGTGAGCTGCTGTGGAAGTGCTGCGCTCCTTCAGCTCATCAGCTCTGCTCTGGAGGACAGAAGATCCTCACATGACAGCGCTTACAGACCGATCGCTCTGCTGAGCTACAAACTCACTCTTTCACATCCCATCCTGCTGTGAAGACTTTCCTGTGGCGCTCAGGACATCCACAAACAGGTAAATGCTGATTTTTCTGATTTATACACCAGTACACTGAGTGAGAAATTTTCTGTTTTTGCAATATAGCATTAACTGCAAAAATAAGTAAATTCTTTTTTTTTTTTTTACTTTATATCTCAGTTTTGATTTTTTTTTCTTCTTCTTCTTCTTCTTTTTTTTTTTTTTTTTTTTTTAACACTTTTTAACCCCGGAATTATTTTAACTGCAAAAAAAAAAAAAAAAAAAAAAAAATTGAAAAATAAGTTGTCCTTCCATTTTTACGTAACTTTAACAACCATTATTTAATTACATAAGGATGATTAATGTATGTAAAAATATTTAGAAAAAAAGTTTTGAACCTTGATTCAGATTATAGATAGATAGATAGATAGATAGATATAGCAATTCAAACCTCAGTTTATTTGTCTAAATTGTTATTTTCATAATTGTTGATTATTTTTCATTCCATTCATTATTATAAGTAATTATATCTATCTATCTATCTATCTATCTATCTATCATCTGAATCAAGGTTCAAAACTTTTTTTTCTAAATCTGTCTGTCTATATAGTAATTATTACTAAGAAATTATAATAATCTTCACCCAATATCTTATTGAAATCAGCAAAAATTAAAGTACAAATGTGAGGGCAATTAAGCATGTCTAATTGCCATAAAAAGAATGTCACAAAAAAAAAAAAAAAAAAACCTTATTCATATATTTTTAATGTATCTGTTGAGAACAGATTAAATTCAACAGCTTATTAGTGGCAGTTAATATAAGTGTTAATACCTGTTTAATCCAGCGTAAAGGCTTTACCGTCTCTCCATCCATTCCAGGCTATAAGCACATAATAAAGCTACAGTAGCTGTTGTACCTTCACTTGCTGCTTTAGTGAGTGTTTTGTCCAGTCCAGGGTTTTTATTGTAGTTCAGGTTGGAGTTTTTCCAGAAAGAGCATTCCGTTGATTTGTACAGTCTGAATGCACTGAAGTCCTGATAGAGGTCATGGCAACCGAGCCTCATCTTTGACACTTAGTATTCAGCTCGACTCTGTGTTTGTGTTCTGTTTCTCTGCAGCAAACCCCACTTTCTCAAATGATCACTGTAAAGTGGGGAACATCAGGATACCAATGAACTTTAGATTGAACCAGTGTGACTTAACCTGATTTATAACTGATCAACTGAGCTTTACGTCTAGCAGTTTTGAGTTTATTTTCTCAGAATTCTGACTGAATTCTGAGTTTACATCTGGCAGTTTTTACTTTTTTATTTATTTATTTATTTATTTATTTTTTTGGAATTCTGAGTTTGCATCTCACAATTCTGACTTTTTTTCTCAGAATTCTGAGATTATATCTCACAAGGCTGATTTTTTTTCTCTCTCTGCATTTTCAGTTTAAATTTAGCTGCTTTTATTTTATTTTATTTTCTTTTTTTCTTTTTTTCTTTTTTTTTTTGTTTACTTTTTTCCTCTGAATTTCGAATTGACATCTTAGCATTTTGTCTTTTTTAATTAGAATTCTGAGTTTACATCTAGTAATTTTGACTTCTTTACAAATAAAGTTAAAAGTTTACAAGTTTACATATCACAATTTTTATTTATTTATTTTTTTTGTATCTGAGTTGTGAGTTTACATTTTTCGGTTTCTTTTCAGAATTCCTCTCACAATTCAGACTTTTTTTCTCCAAATTCTGAGTTTACATCTCACAATTCGGACTTTTTCTTTGGAATTTTAACTTTTATCTTCTTTTGCTTAATCTGTTCATCGAACTTTTATAATAATAAAAGGATAAGACTTTTTTTTGTTGTTTTTTTTTTTGTTTTTGGTTTTTTTTTTAAGAAGTCTGAGTTTATCTAGTAATTTTGAGTTTAATTTCTCAGAATTTTGACTTTTTTCTTATAATTCTGAGTTTACATCAGTTCTGACTTTTTTCCCTCTGAATTCCAAAATTACATCTTACAATTTTGACTCTTTTATTGGTATTCTGAGTTTATATCTTGTAATTCTGCCATTTTTCCTTATATATCGCAATTTTTATGTTCTTGCGATTTTTGATTTTTTTTTTTTTTTTTTTTTTTTTTGAGTTTACATTTTGCAATTTCTTAGAGTTCCTCTCACAATTCTGACTTTTTTTCTGAATTCTGAGTTTCTCTCTCAATTATGACATTTTCTAGGAATTCTGAGTTCACATTTCGCAATCTTTTCATAATGCAGTGTCAAAAAAAGAGTGCACTTGTGAAGAAAGGTTATAAACACTCCTGGATTTAACTGTGACTTTAAAATATATCTTTGCTTGTTATTGTGCAGGTGCGATGGCGAGGATATCCAGCTCTTCCCACATTTGCGTGCTGGTCTTGACCTTGGGGTTCCTGGTCTTTGAGATTGTAGTCGGTCAAATCTGCAGATCGCTCCTCGTTGCAGCGGACAGCTTCCATACGCTCTACGTTTTCATAAATCTGGCTCTATCATCATTAAAGCATCATCCTAATTCTCCCTGCTCACCTGATACCTCCACGACCGCTGGTCTTTCTCATCCAAACGTCTCTGCTTCAGGAGGTCTGAGTCCTCCAAATGCTGAGGACTACAGAAGGATGCGTCTCAAACCCTTCGGCATCCTGATCTCAGCTCTGCTCATGGCATCTCAGTGTGTCTCCATCAGTCTGGAGATTCTCACGCATCTCGTGCAGCCAGAACCCATTCAACACCCATTCCTTTCTATTGTGGTTGGAGGAGCCAGTCTGATAATCAATATACTTGTGTTGGTCTGGAGAAGAAGCAGCAGAGGGAGTGATGAAGCTGAAATGAAGCAAAATGACCCTCATTCTACATCAGAACGCAAAGGTGTGTTTGAATAGAACCATCTATTATGTGTGGAATACTTGTTTCTGATTGGTCAGTTGTGCCATTCAACTTGAAGATAATGTACAGATAAAACTGCTGTTTAACAAATTTCTTGTCCATCTATGGAGTGCAATAGTTGAGTACCTGAATTTAAAACTCTATTAATTTTTTCCATCGGGAAATTGATTTTGAGCGATAAACTATACACCGTTAAAGACAGACCTACTGTGAGCTATGCAGTTTTTAATCGATGGTGTGATTTGCATTATTTCAACTTATTTTTAAAATAATTGTTTAACAAAGGATTTCCTGGTGAAAAACTACATCAAACATGATCCTGCAGAGAAACCGCCAACAATCAGAGGCTTGCAACTAGTAAATGCTCCAAACTATTTAAATATTTTTCTCATAATATGCATATTATTTAAAAAAAAAAAAAAAAAAAAGTAACTTATGTACATAATCAACATATTTAAATCAATAGTTTTATATTCCTCTATTGTTTTTAATTTGATTATGTTGGTCACAATGCCTCTTGGGATTGTAGTTCTTTCCCTCATGAAAGCTGTTAAGTACACAGTCTTGACTTTTTGTCAAATTTGGAATTGTTTATTTTTTAATTATTTATTTATTTTTATTTTTTTGACAAAGACTTTTAAAAATCCCAATGGGAAAAAATGAATGGGGAAAAAAAAAATACTTCTGGAACCAGTGCTGCTGAAAAACTGGGCGCACTGTTGCACTCTATTTATTTGGTGGAAATCAGCTGATAACTGTATTTCAATTAGGTAATGATAATATTTTTCAATGGGCACAATTTCATCTTTAGTGTGATACAGCTGAGATGCAAAGTAAACTAGAAGACAAGAGGAAAGCTGGTTTGATTTCTCTCTAGAGCCTTGTCTGTTTTTCTTCATGCTGTTCCTTAAAAAGCTTTTAATTCATTCTTTTAATTCTTACCATTGGATGTGACCTCCAGGTTAAACAATTAAAGCACATGCTGAGAAAGATACATGCAGTTACAATCAAAGTAGAAGGTCATTCATCTTCACTGCAAAACCAAACTGGGAAGGTTGCACAAGATGCCAACCTTTCCTGCTGAATGTCTTCACGTTTGCCCTAAATTGACTCAGAATCCAAACCAAAGGCTCTAAAAATCTGAAAATGAAAACATTTAGTGGAAGAAGTGATTAGTTTGGTTGTGCAGTGATGAGAATATTTGTCTGTAATGAATATTTTCATTGTCACATGAGTTATTCTCTTTGAACTGGCTGTGAACTGCTCTTATAATCCCAAAGGCAGTTTTGCATTCCTTTAGTGATACAGTGCAATCATATTTTATTATGATCAGTAAGGTTATGCATCTGCTGCAGAATGGCTGTGAGGATCTTGATGATCATTGTGTTGTAGGAAGTGCTCTTCAAGATGATGCACTGATGTTCTGCAACCCTGAAGCATCTAGTGTTCTGGATCCAGATCAAGGCTGTCAGGATGGCTCTTCTGAGTTACCAAATCCCAGCATCTCTGAACCAGTTCAGTCCAGCCACGCTCAAAAGTCTAATTCCAGAATCAGTGAAAGTTCTCAGGAAATCATTCAGCCATCAGAGCAACTTCCAGAAGAACTACATCACTCCACCTGCAACAAACCGACCGGTGAGTGCATGTTCATTTAAGACGACACACAAATACAGTAAAAACAGTAATGTTGTGAAATATTATTACAAAAAGAACTGTTTTCTATGTGAATATATGTTAAAATGTAATTTATTTCTGTGCTGCGCAGCTGAATTTTCAGCATCATTACTCCAGTCTTCAGTGTCACATGATCCTTCAGAAATCATTCTAATATACTGATTTGCTGCTCAAGAAACATTTCTGATTATTATAAATGTCGAAAACAGTTGTGCTGCTTCATATTTTTGTGGAAACTCTGATACATTTTTTTCCAGGATTTCTTTTCCAGAAAGAACAGCATTTATTTGAAATCTTTCGTAACATTCTTTACTGCCACTTTTGATCAATTTAGTGCATCATTGCTGAATAAAATGAAAACATAAAGCAGCACAACTGTTTTCAACATTGCTAAAAGTCAGAAATGTTTCTTGAGCAGCAAATCAGCGTATTAGAACGATTTCTGAAGGATCATGTGACACCTGAAGACTGGAGTAATGATGCTGAAAATTCAGCTTTGATCACAGGAATAAATTACTTTTTACTATATATTCACATAGAAAACAGCTATTTTTAATTTTGTAATAATATTTAACAGTCTTACTATTCTTCCTGTATGTTTTATTGAAAAATGCAGCATTGATGAGCAAAAGAAACTTCCATCAAAAGCATTAAAAATAAAATTATTTCAAACTTTTAACCACTTGTGTATCTATAGAGATGTTCATATGATTCCTAAATTTCAGCATGCCACACTATGTATAATTTGTTCATTTTTAACCCAACAGTTTCCCAGTGTTTTCCTAAAGTATCCAGGTTCAGAGGTCAGCAGCTCGGCTCCATCAGTATGGACCTTCTGGGTTCAGTCCTCATTTTGACTAATGGTCTGGTTCTCCTGCTGTCTGAAGCGCACTGCCATCGGTCTCACTCGGACTGTCATCTCCTGGTCTATCTGGACTCAGGTTTTTCCACAGTCTGTGTGCTGGTCTTGTTATCCACCGCCCTGCCGAAGCTGCGCCGCTATGGGCTGCTGGTGCTGCAGGCGACGCCGCTGCATCTCTCCGTCGCTCAGGTGCGGATGAGCCTCACTGAAGTCTCAGGCGTGCTTTCGGTTCATGAGCTGCATGTGTGGCAGCTGTCAGACGCGCTGATGGTGGCATCGCTGCATGTTCACTGTCCAGACGGCCTGAACGCAGAGCAATGTGAGGATCTGATGCAGAGGATCAGAGCAGTGCTGGCCGCTTTCGGCATCAAGCACTGCACCGTTCAGCCAGAGTTCATCAGGAGCGGCGACTCAGGACAGTCGGTCTGCAGTTTGCGCTGTGGGCAGGAGTGTGTGGAGAAGCTCTGCTGCTCCCCTCAAGTGGACAAAACCAGCTGTCCAAACACAGAAAGTCCCGTTTGTGTCCAGGAGGAGAAATCCTGCTCTCCAGCGTCGCTCAGTGTTGATGAGATTAGAGATGTGGTTATTGAGAACACATATCTGTGATTGAAAGTTGTTGGTGTGTTTGTGAACTGACAACACTTGCATGACAGAGACCCTGGAGCACAAAACCAGTCTTAAGTAGCACGGGTATATTTGTAGAAACAGCCAAAAATACCTTGTGTGGGTCAAAATTATCGATTTTTCTTTTATGCCAAAAATCATTAGGATATTAAGTAAAGATCATGTTCCATGAAGATATTTTGTAAATTTCCTACCATAAATATATCAAAACTTGATTTTTGATTAGTAATTTGCATTGCTAAGAACTTCATTTGGACAACTTTAAAGGCGATTTTCTCAATATTTAGATTTTTTTTTTGCATCTTTTTATCCAGACTTTTTTTTTTTTTTTTTTTAGAAAAATCATGTTCAAATGTGAAGATCATTAGCCTTTTGAGAAATGTTATCTCTCAATCATCATTGTATTGCACTGCATTATGTTTTGATAGTGATGACTGATGTTTATATCATTTTATGTTTACTTAAGCTAAGTAGTCTGTTATACTGTTATAAAGATCTCATTGATTTACATTACAAGCATCAGAATTTCATCTCTTTTTGTCCATATAAATATCCATATAAATAAATCTTTCTGCTCAGTTTGGGCATCTGACTAAAACTGAGATGTTTGTTTATCCTCGTCTCCGATGAGCTTCATATTCTTCATGAACATAAAACCTGCCTTTAAAATTAATTCCAGGAGGAAGGTATTGAAAAATTGCACCATTTACTGTTGTGAAGTTTGAAACATTGAGCAAACTAAATGTAATAAACCTCAGAGGCCTTCTGATAGTAATAAATTGTATTTAAAACACTTGGATGCATTCAGTACTTTAGCTATGAAAACATTAGGAAAAAAAAAAACAGGAATGTGATCACATCTGTTCAGAGAGCTGTATGTGATGAGGGATGGAGTTCCTATAGTTCATAACACATGCACAGAGTTATGATGACATGCAGATAGCAAAAGTGGTTGAAACACAAAAACTACAATTTTTGACAGGTCAAGCCTGCAAAAGTCACCTTAGAAAGTGAGGACCATTGCTGAGGCACCAGCTGCAAACCAAATAATGTGAGGTCATTCCTAAAGCTGATGAATTATTTTTAGTCTTTGTTAGTTAGTACTGATATCTGGGTGATAATGTCTGCAGCTGGATTTTGTTCTACCTTTCTAATTAAAGGTGAGAGATATGCATGCTTACATTCCTCTAGGGCACATTACTAATGTTGCATGACAAAAAATAGTCAATCGGTGTGCTAATGAAATTATTTAAATAATTACGTTTCTGATTGCAATGTTATTGTTTGTACATCTGTTGTTGTACACTGATGCTCTGACTTCAAAGTATGCAAATAATCAACTACCAACCTGCTCATTTGACCCTGTTTCTATCAGAAGAAACTCTTGAACTATGCATTGATTTTTCCCCCTCTAGGAAATGCATAAAAACAAACATCTTATGTTCAGTGTTGTGCTTGTTACTCAAGGAATGTAATATATTACTCATTACTAGTTACTCCTTTCAAAAGTAATATTATGTTACTGATCACTTACTAATTACCTCTTCTAGAATGTTACTAACAATATATTTCTGCCTCATCATTACACCAAACTCCACACTGGATCGCAGTCAGAAGTTATTACAAACACTCAATAATGATTGATAGTGACATTCAAGTAGAAGTGTTGTATTAATCTCATTAATTGTCAATTGAAGCTAATTGTAATTTCTCCATTACTCATATACAATTATATTTCATTATGTATTTTATCAAATCACATAAGTTTGTAAGAAACTCTTTAATTTTCCAAAAAGATTTTTAATGATAGTGATATAATGTACCACATGCTGATCAGAGGGATGTAATGCCAGAGTAAAAGTACAGCCACAACTTACACAACCGTGATCCGATCATCTTTTTTTCCTGACAAAATCAATATAATGCAATATTTCTATCTGCTGAGTGTAAGCTTTTCCATATTCCAAGCTCGTCTGCTGCACTGGGGACATCACATGCATGTGCGAGGCCTGAAAATTATGAAAATAAATCTAGGAATTATTTGATTGTTGGATTTTAAATGATGAGGCATCAAAAGTAACTAAGCTGTTTTATGGATGGTAACTGTATATTACTGAAATCTTATTAGTAGTTAGTTACACTACTAGTTACTGCAAAAAGTAATATTATTACAGTAACTAGTTACTGCCCAACACTGCTTATGTTGCTTGTAAACTACTTCAGCTGAGGAAGACGAGGGTTTATTTAGGCTTTTATGAGATTAGTTTATGGACTTTTATTTTGAAAGTCCGCGCATCTCCACTTCCGCACGAACTATTCTGTTACAACTTCCGCCGTTTCCTTACTACGGCTAGTAAAATTAAACAGCTTTTTATTATGAATTTATTATTAATACCAACTTAAAAAGCCGATAAACTATGAATGTTTTGTTTTAAAAGCGAAAACTATGGCGAGGATTGGCGACATCATTCATCTTAACGTTGGGGGCAAAAGGTTTTGTATTAAAGCAGCTGCACATCCTGCTCGAAACAAGCCACACTTTATTAAGACTCTCAGATGTGTTACTTTAAAACTGTTACTTTACATTAGAAACTTTAATGTAGTCATAACTGTAGTGTTTTAGTATTGCTTTTTATTTATCCGACTTACTGTAAGTAGCAGCAGACAGTAATAAACATCTGCATACCTTTACAAGCAGCTGCACAGGCCCTAAAAGAATTGGAAATTGGTTTTTATTCCTCTTTTTGGCTGAAAGTGTTTTTCTTTTTATGTTTGGGTGTATAAATCCAGGTTCAGTACCTCCAGACAGACTCTGACATGGGTTCCTGACTCGTTTTTCTCAAGGTTTGTGTGTTTCAGATCAGATAAACTTAAACTACAACAAATCCTTGCATATTTTATGCATATTTACAATTTAAGTGCTTATAACATAAATGAGGTTTTATAATAATAATAACAACTGAACATATGGGTTGCTGGTTTGTTTTTCGACCTATAGGTCTTAGAACAGAATTGTTTGTACATAATAAATAAATGTGTTTTTTATATTTATAGTTTATTAAGTGGACGGATATCAACACTTAAAGATGAGACTGGAGCGGTAAGGTTTATTCTATTATACATGCTAATAATAATAATACATGATGCAGGGTTTTAATGTAATATTTGTCCTGTTTAGATATTCATTGACAGAGATCCGTCTCTGTTTGCTCCTATTCTAAACTTTTTGCGCACTAAAGAGCTTCACCCGAGGTGAGACTATATTTTTGTGAAATAGATAATTTAAGTGTCTTATTTGGGTTTTAAATGGCATAGCTCTGTTTTTATGACAGGTCCATAGATGTGCACTTATTAATGCACGAGGCAGAGTTCTATGGGATCACTCCGCTGGGTAAGATCAGGCTGTGCCGGGATTATTCTGATGCTTTTAAGCCACATAATAAATTGCATGTTTATTAAATGGTGGTTTTCAGTACAGTGCCCCATCTAATCGTGTCTTTACCTCTTCAGTGCGAAAGCTGCAGTTGTGTGATGAGTTGGATCGCTCCTCCTGCGGGAATGTGTTGTTCAATGGCTATCTGCCTCCTCCAGGTACAGAATAAACCCTGAGCACTGAGACAAGATTCAGCACTATTTAGAGAGACAGCATGTTTCAGAGAGACTCATTGTGTGTGTGTTACAGTGTATCCGGTGAAGCGCAGAAACAGGCATAGTGTGGCAGGGCCCCAGTTCATGGGGGGCCGTTCGGGGCCGGCGGAAAGAGCCCCTGTGAGGAGGAGCAACACAATGCCGCCTAACCTGGGCAAAGCTTGCATAGAGGAGAGAGTCACAGGTCGGCCTTTCTCTGCAGTTCCTTTGAGTATGCTATTCTACTCTAATTTACTTGTTCCATTCTATTCTGTTCTGCACTACTCAGATTTTCATCTGTTATTTTCTATTCTACTTTGCTCAATTCTATTCTGTTATATTCTACTCAAATGTAATTTTTACTTTTATTGTTTTCTGTTCTGATGATTTACTTTGGTATGTTCTATTCTATTTTGTTATTATATTGTACTCTTATTTACTCTAATTTATTCTGTTTTGTTTTCTGTTTTATTCTGCTCAGTTCTGCTCTAATTTGTTTTATTATATATGGTTCTGCTTATTTCTACTCTGATTTATTCTATTATTTTTAAAGGGGTCATATGATGCAATTTCAAGTTTTCCTTTCTCTTTGGAGTGTTACAAGCTTTTTGTGCATAGATAAGATCCCTGAAGCAGCAAAGACTAAAGTCTCAAAACCAAAGAGATACTCTTTATAAAAGTTAAGACTCGACCACGCCCCCCTAAAACAGCTCATTCAAACACGCCCCCACATGTCTACGTCACGGTGTCGGGAGATTTGCAAATCACCGCCCAAATGAATACGCAAAGAAAGAAGGCGGGACTTTTATTTTCGCTGTAGTGTTGTTGCTGCCGCTGGCGTCATGTCCTGGAGATGCTGTGTTTCATTGTTAAAGCCAAACTACTTTGTTTGGGCTTCCAAAAGAGGACACAACAAGAAATCAGTGGTTAAGTTGTGTTTACAACACTGTTCCAGAACAGTTCAACCCAAATATTCGAGTGTGTGCAGCACATTTTACAGAGGACTATTTCCTGAACTTGGGATTATCCTGCCAGCTGTGCTCAAAGACTGTTTCTATAAAGTGGGGCAATTCCAACTTTGCAAGGACAGTCTGGCGCTTCTGACTCACAGCCTGTAAGTATGTTTTCATATTTAAAGAATTTGCCACTGACTATTCAAACGCAAGTTTTGAGCTGTGTAGAGTAGCACTTGTTGTTTGTAGTTTCTCCGATCACAAATGCAGACATGGTAATGTTTACGGGGCGCGATGCAACGCGACGCGTAAAAAGACAGTATGAGTCATTATAATCAGTAATTATGTCCCTACTGGATTGCAACAAATGCCTCGTTTGTAATGGGTTTTATTGTTTTTATGTCGTCGCGCCAGGACACGGCATCACAATACAGTAAGGGGTGTAACATTTCTGTCTCACGCTTGAGGTATTCGGCCAATCACAATGCACAGTATAGCTGGCCAATCAGAGCACGCCTCGCTTCTCAGAACGATTAGCTTTGTGAAAATCGGCGCGTTTCAGAAAGGCAGGGCATAGAGGAGCAACAATAATGTACAGTATGTGGAAAATGTGTTTTTTGCATCTTAAACCACATAAACACATTGCATTACACCAAATACACAAAATAATGTTCTTTTTACCAACGTCATATGACCCCTTTAATTCAGTTCTTATCTGCGTACTTCTGTTCTGCTTTACTCAGTTCCTATTGATTTCTACTCTGATTTTATTCTATTCTGTTTTACTTATTTTTACTCTGGTGTATTCTACTCTGGTCTACTCTGCTCTATTTTAGTCTGATAATTTGTACTGTGGTTTATTCTGTTTTATTCTGTTTTACTCCACTCAGTTCTGCTCCTCTAGTCTGATTTGTTCCATTCTATTCAGTTTTGTTATACTCTATTTTGCTGCATTCAGATCTATTATATTATACTCAGTTCTACTCGTTTCTACACTGGTTTATCTTATTCTGTTTTATTCTACTGATTTATGTTATTCTGTTTTATTTTACTCTTCTAATCTAGGCTATTCTATTCTGTTTAACTCTAACCATTTCTACTCTAATTTATTCAGTTTTACTCAAATTTCTACTCGGATTTGTTCTACTCAGTTTTGTTATATTTTACACATTTCTCCTGTTTATTTTGTTATTTCTGTTTTTACTAAATTCTACTAATTTCTACTGTTCATTTTCTTCTGTTCTATATTACTCAATTCTATTCTACTCAATTTCTAGTCTAGTTTATTCTTTTCTATTTTATTTTATGCCATTCTACTCTGGTCTATTCTATTCTATTCTATTCTATTTAATTCTAGTTCTCTTGGTTGCATCTTTAGTTCATTCTTCTTTTTTCCAGAGTGAAATAATAATTATTAATAATTTCTTGAATCATGTGATCCGTGTTGTTTAGGTCCAGTCTCTGATCCAGGCATGGTCAGAATCATATGTGGTCATCATAACTGGATTGCTGTGGCTTATGCCCAGTTTGTGGTCTGTTACAGGTAGGGCTCCTCTTCGAATGACACTTATAGTAATGACTGGGATGTACATGTGTTTTTTTTTTTTTTTTTTAAATAAGATATCTCTTTCTTGTGCTCAGGGTTAAAGAGTCGACTGGATGGCAGCAGGTGTTCACCAGCCCTCGGCTGGACTGGGTGATTGACAGGGTGGCTCTCAATGCCAAGGTCATGGGCGGTTCACTAGGAGACAACGATAAGATGGTTGCTGTGGCATCGGGCACAGAAATCATACTTTGGGCAATCTGTCCTGATGGAAATGGCAGTGAAATTGGTAAGCTCTTGTTTCATATAATGCTTTTGGATCTTTTACAAATGTTTGGAAACCAAAGTTCTTGTTTGTTCTGATCCGCAGGTGTGTTCAGTTTGAATGTGCCAGTGGAGGCTTTGTTCTTTGTTGGAAATCAGCTCATCGCCACCAGCCACACGGGCAAAGTGGGAGTATGGAACGCTGTCACTAAACACTGGCAGGTAATGTCAAACTGAGAGATGCATGACCGTTTGTGATTAAACAGATCATTTCTGCATTTGTTCCAGTGTCACATTTTAAATGAAATCGATTTCTTTATATTGAAACAAGTAGAAGTGCTCACTTCCTGATTTCTTCACCTCTCTTTATGCAGAACCAGGATGTGGTTCCTATTAACAGTTATGACACAGCCGGATCGTTCCTCATTTTGGGATGTAATAATGGATCTATTTACTACATAGGTAAAGTGACAATCATTCCTTAATTCTGTAATGTATTATGTTAAAGTTTGATTTTAAGTATCATGTATCTTTAATTTTAAAACCTTTAATTCTCTTGATTAAAGCGTTGCGTCAGGGTTATACAAATATAATTTGCAATTTATTGTTGAATTTGTACCTAAAATACCTATATTGTGATACACTGTATACCATTCATGCGATTTATAATTTCTTAAGCTGTGAAAACATTTTTTTAGATACATTAAAGAAATATTGCCCACCTCTTCTGTGTGTTCATGATCATTCAGATGGTTGATCAAGCTGACCACTGACACATCATGCATGTCTGCGTCTTTCAGATGTCCAGAAGTTTCCGTTACGGATGAAGGATAATGATTTGTTGGTGACTGAGCTGTATCGAGATCCCAGTGAAGATGCTATTACTGCTCTAAGTGTCTACCTGACGCCCAAAACAAGTAACTCCAGCCTCTGATATCATCTCACACTCCTATCACACACACCTAGACTAGTGTCATACCACACACCAGCCATCAGTGAGCGCCAAACCATATTCAATTAGCACGCCAGTTGATCACACAATTACAACACACCCCTTGAGAAAAACAATTACACTTCAGCTTACTTTTGAAAAGAGAGTTTATTACAGAAATAATATACTTTAAAAGAATATACTTAAGTGCAAACTGAATGTAATGTTTTTAATGGAAATAATTGCATGTACTGCCAAAAGTACTGACAAGCATTTTTAGTAAACTAAAATACACTTTACTGTTATTTCTATTAAACCATGTGTGTGTGCTCTTGTGTTTGTTCAGGTGACAGTGGGAACTGGATCGAGATCGCGTATGGCACTAGTTCAGGCACAGTGCGAGTCATAGTGCAGCATCCAGAGACGGTGGGATCCGGTCCTCAGCTCTTCCAGACCTTCTCTGTTCACCGCAGCCCTGTTACCAAGATCATGCTGTCTGAGAAACATCTCATCTCTGGTAAAGAGTTTTCTTCTCATACACTCATTTATGTGCAGAATATAGTGGGGAACAAATATAGTGAGATCAATAGTAAAAATATTTTACTTAAAAAATAATAATAATAAAAAAATAAAAAAAACCCGTAAAATATAATGATATTATGTTGAAAAACAAAAACAGAAACTTCAGAATTTCACAAATTTGCAAAAACATTAAATTTTTATTACATTTATTCAGTGACCTAGAAATATTTCTTCTTCAAACACTGTCATGCTCATTTATGTGAAGAATATAATAGGAATCAAAAATCTGAAATCACTAGTAAAGATTAAAAAAAAATTAATAAAAAAAATAATTAATTAAAAATGACAAAAAAATATTAATATTGGATTGAAAAACAAGAACATTAGTAGTTTTTAAAAATTGCAAAAAAAAACATTGTTTTCCTACAAACTCATAAAAATCTGTATATTTTATTAATATTGAATTGAAAAACAAGACTTTCAGTATTGTTTAAAATTGCACCATTTATTATAAATTACATTTATAAATAACATTTTTCATACACACAAAAAAAATCTATACAATTTATTAATACTGAATTAAAAATAAAAACAGAATTTTTAAAAATTAAAAAAAAAAAGACATTTAGTTATTACATTTAATAATGATCAAAAGGATGAGATCACTAGTGTAATGTTAATAGGTGATATTTTGCTTTTTTTAATTCAGCATAAATTATTATTAATACTAAACTGGATAAAAACAGAAACTCCAGAAATTCTTAAAACATTTTTATTACATTTAATTAGTGACCTAGAAATATTTTTCATTTAACATTTATTTTCAAAATGCTTTATTTCCATATCTAAATGAAAAAAGGTAATTAATGAAAGATCTTCCTTGGTACAGTGTGTGCAGACAACAATCACGTCCGTACCTGGACGGTGACGCGTTTCCGAGGCATGATCTCCACTCAGCCTGGTTCCACCCCTCTTACTTCCTTTAAGATCCTCTCACTGGACGATATTGATGGCCATGGAGGCTGTGCTGCTGGCACTGAAATAGGTAAAAATGACTCAAAATGGCAGCATGAAGCCTCATTCCTTTAGAATAAAATCACACTTATATTTATTTAATGGTTCATGGGCCATAATATGTTGACTAATGGTTGTGTATTCAGGTCCATATGGGGAGCGAGACGAGCAGCAGGTGTTTATCCAACGTGTGGTTCCTGACACGGATAAACTCTACGTAAGGCTCTCCTCCAACGGAAAGAGGTCAGTAAGACAAACCAGCATATTTGAACAATAGAGCACCTGACTAGTTAAATTAACTGGTGTTAACTGATTAAAAAACACCCTTGAACAACATACTGACTGACACAAATATAGATTCTGCGCTCTGAGAGAGTGCTAAGCTTGATGTGTGTCTCATCTGAAGGGTGTGTGAGGTGCGTTCAGTGGACCTGACGTCCATCACTGCGTTTGTGGTGCATGAGTGTGAGGGATCCAGCCGCATTGGGTCCAGGCCCCGCCGGTACCTCTTCAGCGGACACAGCAACGGCAGCATCCAGATGTGGGACCTCACGACGGCGATGGAGATCGCAGGGAAAGTGGATATCAAAGGTGAGAGTGGAGGAATAAGTGAATGTGAAATTCATTACATGTGCAGTAAACATAAGGTGTTTAAGGAAAGACGATACAGGCAAAAACAGAATTGTTTTTTACTTGTGTGTTAAAGCTCTTGGCGGTCCTACTGAAGAGGAGTTACTGGAGCTTTTGGACCAGTGTGATCTGGCACTGACCCGAACACCAGACATGAGCCCTGCTGCGTCTCTCACACACTCCTCACGCAACTCCATGTGCAGGTACACACACCTCTAGTCCTACACCCTCAAACTACATAAAATCACACATACAGTAAAGATCTAAAGAAAACTTAAAACATTATACATGTTAACATAGGCTTGTTAACCTATAGTTATCACTTAAATATTAACCTACTGCATTTTACAGAAATTTCATCCTTTTTTATCATTTGAAATGTGCTGCAATTTATATTCCAAAGAAATGTTTGTAATGCAATTAACATCAAGTGCACAAGGTGTACACAAATGTGCATACATGCATGCAACATTAGTTCATCGCAGTCTATCCATCATCAAACTAAATGCAGTCAATCAAACAAAAACTGGTAAATAGAGGTCAACACAACAGGTCAGTCATTGGTGAATTAATCGCTGCTGATTTGTGCATAAGTACAATTTATTTATTTTCATTTTTTGTACTTGTGGGTTTCATTTTTTCTTTCCTCAAGTAAATCTTTGTACTTCTGAAGATAATAATTAAATGTGACTTATCTTTGTTTTTTCCCTCTCAACAATGCAACTTTGATCCAATGTGACTTATCCAGTTGTGACTCTAATCCTAGCTTTCTCTTTTCTTTTTCTATTCTATCTACTTGTTTTCTTTTTAGTAATTTATATATATATATAAAACCTTGCTGTGTGTACTGTGTTAGGCTAACCAAGACTTGTTATAGCACTTGCATATCATTGCTCTTTTTTTGTTGATTTTGATTGATTCTGTTGTCCTCATTTGTATGTTGCTTTGGATAAAAGCGTCTACTAAATGACTAAATGTAAATATATTGTAATTACAACGTAACACCATGCACTTAATATATGGTTAGGGTTAGGATTAGGGTTTGGCTTAGGGTTACTTGCATGTAATTATGCATAATTAAGTGTTATTATAATAGTAAGTACATGAAACGTGTAAAACAGGACACCTTAAAAGTGTCGCCCTTATTTATATTGTCTCTCATGTCTTCCCCACAGTCTTCAGTCTCAGTTCAGTGAAGGCGGTCGAGCTGCTGCTGGTTTTCGGGGTCCGGTTCCTCTGAGCGGCAGTCTGCCCCGTCAGGCCCCGCTGGTTCCCTTCAGCAAACCTCGCGAGCTGCCGCCGCACCTCGGCCTCAGCCAGTCGTCTCTGGCAAGCAGCGGCAGCCACAGCCCTCACCCCAGCCGCGGGGCTCCGGAGCGGGACGGCCTCGGGGCCATCCGCAGGGGCAGCTTTGTGGAGCGCTGTCAGGAGAGAGCCAAGAGCTCAGACTCGGCCGGTCTGGACACGGGCAGACGGAGTTTAGCTGTGTGCAATGAGCTCGAAGCACGACTCGGCCTCAGAATGCAGTCGTCATTCTCTGCTCTGCCAGCGGCGTGTTTGTCCACACCTTCATCATCCTCATCCTCATCCTCAGCAGCAGCAGCATCCATGAGAAGACCAGCTTCAGCTGCACCAAGTCCTGCTCCTTCACCGCTCAGTCCAGCCAGATCACAAACGCCCGCTTCTCCAAGACGACCTCTGACCTCTCCCACCAGTGAGAGCCCGTCCAATGAGAATGTGCCCGAGGAAGAAAGCCCCGCCTCTTCATCTTCCACCAGCCCCAAACCTCATCTGAATGAAACCAGCTTCTGAGAGTAAAGTCAACTCAGCTGACACAGGAAAAAACTGTTTTGATTGAATGTTCTACCTAGCAACAAATTCAGAATTATGCAATTATTCATTTTTGGTTTTTTTTTCACAAAAAAAAAATTATATAAATATATGTATGCTTCTTTTAGAGCAATATTCTCAATATCAGAGAATATATATATATATATATATATATATGTGTATATAATTCAGAATTTTATTCATTTTTGAGAATAAATTGAGAATATATATATATATATATATATATATATATATATATATATATATATATATATATATATATATATATATATATATATATATATATATATAATTCACCAAAAATGAATACTTATGAATATGAAAATTCTGAATTATAAATATATATAATATTAGTACATAACATTTACAAAATATACTTCTCTTAGAGCAGTATTCTCAATATCACAGGGTGCCTTAAAATATAGAATGTGGAGTTATTATGAGAATATGGAATATCACATGATGTAAATGAGGGAAAAAAATCCCATTCCACAAGACTTAAAAAAATATACATATATATTCTTTTTTTTATTTTTTTTTCCGTGTTAATATACTTCTCAAACTTATGCAACTAAAGACACCTAAACGTCACTGGAAAGTCGAAACACTGTCTCTGGTGCTGTTAAAACATTGATCAGTTTCAGCATTTGCTCAACCAATCGAGTGAGATTGGGGCGGGGCTGTGTGTTTAGCCAGCCAATGACAGGATAGGGGTGTGTCTAAGCAGCCTATTTGAAAACGGTCATTATTTAAGTGATGCAGAAGTTAGACACCTCGTCATCTTGAGACTGTGCTGTGTTTATTGTGTCACACTGGACAATAATAAAAAATGTGTATATATATCAGACAATTATCAGCCTGATATCGCTGTAAAGAAAACTCATGGTTTATGACTGTAATAAGCAGTTTACAAGTGGTTCTTCAAAAAGACAAAAAAAAATTACAATTAAATTGTACATGTTAATAACTAACAAAACCATGTGTAATGCAGTGTAAAGCAGAGCGGGAGATGAAGAGGACATTAGTAGTGTATGTAATGCTTGCAGCTCTGTTACAGGCAACACAATGTATATAATCAGCAAACATTCAGAACAATTTCCACAAATACACACACAAGTACAGACCGCAGTTGAGCTGGCCGTTTCTGTTACGCCTGAGAGGACTGTTGTGTGTAAATGCAGACAGTCTTCACTGCTGTCGGAGGATCAGTGTGCCTTTGAAATGGTAAACAGGGGCTATTACTATAGTAAAAACATGAATTACACCTAAACATCAGCTCGAACTCGATTGCTTTAGTATATGAAGTCTGAATGTTCACTGTATTCATATCATCTTGTTTTTTTTGTTAAAATATGACCTAGTATTTTGCCCTGTTTATGACAAAGCTTGAAAATTTGGTATCTCTGCCAGGTATTATGGTATATTTGTTGTTACATTAACAATATCATCCCTAAACAAATCTGAAATTCTTCTGGCGATGAAGTTGTGAATGCAAAAAACCTTACTGTGTTTAACGAACCATTTAATAAATTATAATTGCTTTTTTACTGTATTCCTCCTAGAACACTGAATAAAACTTTTTGAATTTATTGTGTTTGTGAATGCACTTATTCAGATATCAGTATCCGGAAAAAAAAAATAAATAAAACAATGTAATTTTTAATTAATTTTGTGTTACTGATTTTCAGTAAAATAAATCATAATAACTTAAGAGGTGATTTAAATGAATATGTTAATAAATAATATAATACTTAATAACTGGTCATATTTAATAATACATTTCATTTTTAATAGTTTTGAATTATGATATATTTTTGTCTTTTATATATAAAATTTAATTTTAACATAACATGATATAATATATATATATATATATATATATATATATATATATATATATATATATATGTATATATATATATATATATATATATATATATATATATATATATATATATATATATATATATATGTAAATTAATTAGTGTTACTGATTATCAGTAAAACAAAAATGGATATTAATATATAACAATTAATTATTCTTTATTATTTTTTTATAAAAAAATGTTTATGTCTGTTTATATATACAATTTAATTTTAATGTAATATACATTTTAAATTAATTTTGTTACTGATTATCAGTAAAATAAAAAAATGAGATATATGAATACATAATATAATATTTAATTATTCATTATTAATAATTAGTTTTGCATAATAATATAATATTTTTGTCTGTTTATATATCAAATTTAATTTTACCATTATTTTTAATTATCTACATCATATTATAATAAATTTATATTATATATGTACAGTTTTTCTTCCTAGAACACTGAATAAAACTTTCTAAAGTTGTGTTTAAATGCACTCATTCTTTTGTCAATACCTGGAGAAAAAAAAAAGCACTCTGGAAAATTCCAAAAAAATAATTTATTCTCATATAAATAACAGCAGATAGGTGGCATTTGTAATAAATTAGACAATAAATAAAAAAGGCATATTGCTCAATAGCTTGACAATGTACTGCAGACTATTTGTGTTGCTGTTTATGATGCTGATCGCCAGAACTGCTTTGCGTCTTCAATAGTAACCGAATTCCCAAATCTACACTGACAAACCTCTACAGAATAAAAAATGAAAAACATTGATATATCATGTAAAACTGAAAAAAAAAATTGCTTCTAAACTATTGCTGACACCATATCAAATGATAATCTCTGTATAAATGAAATAAATAGTAAAAGATTGTGCTTCAGTGAGACAGAGAGCGATATGAACCTCTCATCATCAAGTGCAGTTTAGCTGCCAGACTGGTTTAGCTGCATTAAAGGGATAGTTCATCCAAAAATGAAAATTATGTCATTAATGGCTCACCCTCATGTCGTTCCAAACCCATGAGACCTTTCATATTCAGAACACAAATTAAGATATTTTGATGAAATCCGTGAGCGCTCTGACCCTCCATAGACTGCAAGGGTACTACCACGATCAAGTCACAGAAACGTAGTAAGGACATCGGTAAAACAGTCCATGTGACATCAGTGGCTCAACCATAATTTTATGACGCTATGAGAATACTTTTTGTGCACAAAGAAAACAAAAATAACTTTATTCAACAATTGATCTCCTCCGCATCGCCCTAGGGCGCCACTTTGGAGAGTATCACGATGCATGCGCGCGCTTTGATCTGAACGTAAACGCGTTGTGTGATACTCTCCAAAATGGCACCCTAGGGTGACACAGAGGAGATGATTTGTTGAATAAAGTTGTTATTTGTGACCCTGGACCACAAAACCAGTCTTAAGTAGCACGGGTATATTTGTAGCAATAGCCAAAAAAATTTCTTTTATGCCAAAAATCATTAGGATATTGAGTAAAGATCATGTTCCATGAAGATATTTTGTAAATTTCCTACTGCAAATATATCAAAACTTAATTTCTGATTAGTAATATGCATTGCTAAGAACTTCATTTGGGCAACTTTAAAGGCCATTTTCTCAATATTTGGATCTCTTTGGACCCTCAAATTCCAGATTTTCAAATAGTTGTATAACGTCCAGATATTGTCCTATCCTAACAAACCACACATCAATGGAAAGCTTCTTTATTCCGCTTTGACCCTTATGACTGGTTTTGTGGTCCAAGGTCATATTTTTGTTTACTCTGCGCACAAAATATATTCTCGTAGCTTCGTAAAATTATGGTTGAGCCACTGATGTCACATGGACTGTTTTACCTTTCTACGTTTCTGTGCCTCGTGGTAGTACCCTTGCTGTCTATGGAGCATCAGAGAGCTCTCGGATCTCATCAAAAATATCTTAATTTGTGTTCTGATTATGAACGAAGGTCTCACGGGTCTGGAAGGACATGAGGGTGAGTCATTAATGACAGAATTTTCATTTTTGGGTGAACTATCCCCACGTGATTACCCTGATTTCCACGTGGAGGCTGAGCTGCTCTATTATAACCCTCAGTCCTGCTCTAGATCTTGGCGTCCAGCATCTCCAGGAAGAGTTTGTGCATGGGCACGTGTCCGTCGGTGTGCAGCCGGCTGAAGCAGCGCACCGCTCTGAGTGCCGTCTGCCGCAGCAGCGGGAGCGTCATCAGCAGCCGGCCGGCGCGGTGAGCTTCAGACGGCCGCTGGCTGCTCTCATAGTCCTGCAGAGCCTCGTGGAGCACGTCCTGGAAGCGCTGAACGGCTTCGGCTCCCTCCACGTTCTCTGCGTCTGAAAGAAAAACAGCAAGGTCATACAAGACTCCTAAACAAGCACTCTAAACCCTCTGTTTGTTACCCATTGTTGGTGCTTAATGGACTGGCTGAGGTCTATCTGGTTACGCTCTTTAGGTTTTTTTTGTTTTCTCGGTGTGGTCTGACTGTAAACGCCCTGCGGTCGGATGCCGAGACGGATTTATTGATCTGTGCTCTCAACTGCTCTATCCATATTGATTGGTTTTTCTTGGCCAGTGGGTTTGAGACTGAAAATGGGAGCTAAAATAAAGTGGAATGAACTCCTATCACACAAAACAGATATAGAGTTTAGGCAATCCCTCAACATTACTTAAGAAGCATCAATCGAAGCACAAGGATCACGAAAGCAAAATAATTAACACACAACCTCTTTATACATATACTAAAGTCAAACGTTTTGACACGCTAGTGCATTTATGTTGCTGATAATCTCAAAAATCTTTTGATCCAAAGGCTAGCGATTAATTTTGTATAATAATATATTGTGGTTATAATAATTTTCTATGTAAAAAAATCTATTTCTCTCTCTCTCTCTCTCTCTATTGATATGAATTTAATATTTATTATTATTAATAAATTATTTTCTATAATAATGCAATATTTTACTAATCAGTTTCTATAAATATATTACATATATAAATAATATATTAATTTTACATATTTTTACTATATTTTTACTATTTACTATTAATTCGTTTTCTTTAATAATATAATATTTTTATTAATAATAATAATTTAAGAGGTCATTTAAGAGGGTATATTAATACATAATATAATATTTTATTAAATATTAATAATAAATTTAATAATACAAGTGTGTGTGTTGTTAAAATTTAACATTCTATTATGTTATTATGACATTTTAATTAATTTAATTTGACAGGTAATTTAAGAGGGCATATTAATAAATAATATAAGATATTCATTTTTTATAATTGCGTAATAATATTATAACAATGTATTATGTATTATATATATATATATATATATATATATATATATATATATATAATTTTATTTATTTATTTATTTTTTTAACACGCTTACACTTGACTTTTGAGATGTAACTGAAGAGGGTGTATACATATACGTACCTGAGTTGGCCAGAGCCATGGCTTTGAGAGTGAGCACCTCCTCCTGGTTGAGGCCCATCTGCTGGTATTTGCAGGTCAGGTGTCTCAGAGCCGTGTAGAGATCATGCAGTCCTGCAGCTCGACACTGGCTCTCCTTCAGTCGCAGGTTCTCCGCAAACTGAAGCTCGTCAGCCGAACCCTGAGATCGCCAAACCACATTCAGCACCAGCGTCTCCATCCAGCCGCTCTGCAGTAGCGCCATCTGATCCACCAGCGAGAGGCCAGTGAATCCTGCAAAACACAACCAGCAGCGTTCTTAATTCAGCACACCTGGATGAGGATTCAGCAGTGTATAAAAGCATCAGAGCAGCACTGGCTATGTACCTGGTATGTGTTTGGCCCAGCCAATCATAACCAGCAGCTCCCTGTTCAAAAGGTCACATAAGGTCAGCAGCGTTTTAAGGTCACTGTCAGGGGTCGCGGGGTCAGGGGTGGCTCTCAGAGGAGCCGGTTCAGATACCAGGAGCTGAGAGATCACTTTGTTTCCTGGAAAGGAAAAGATGAGGATGTTTTATTGATGTTAAACCGTTAATCAGGTTAAATCCTTAACCACTCATAATCCACTGATGACAGTTTCTAATGCTGGTCTTCATGCTCAGGTCCTCAGGTCTTTTTTTAATATGTTCTGTAACTTGAATGAAGGCTGTTTTAATGGATGTTTGTGGTGAAACTCACGGATTTGTTTGCTGGGATGAGCGTAAGGTGTTTTGGTGAAGAGAGAGAGCGCTGAATCCACTCTGCGCTTGTACTTCTGTCGGCCTCCTCTCACACGGTCCAGACGCACCCCTGAACACACACACACACACACGGAACATAATGTGTCATTAGAAGATAAATAAACAAAATAGAAAGATATACACTATGTCCAAACGTATAGAAGCCCATTTCCATCAAGAAAAAAAAAAAAAAAATCATACTTTGGTAAGTTATAACTAAGACTTTAAAAGTCATAATTATAAAATAAGTCTAAATTATGAAATAAAAGTTCATAATTAAAAAGTCGCAATTAGGACCTTAAAAGTCAAAGTTATGACATATTAAGCCACAAATATTAATTTTTTTTTTAACTTTTTATCTCAGAATTCTGACTTGTGTACATCATAATTTCAACTCTTTTATCTATTTTATCTGACATCATAATTTTTTTTACTTTTGAAGTAATAATTTCGACTTAGTATGTCAATTTCGACATGTCATAATTATTACTTTTTATGCCATAATGTTAACTTAATATACCATAATTTCAACTTTTTTTCATAATTTCGACTTGTTAATGGTAACTTATGTTACCATAATGTAAAATGTAAAAAAAGAAGGTAAAAAGCCTTTTTTCACCTTTTTTATCTCAGAATTTTGAATTAGTATGTCATAATTTAATCTTTTTATATATATATAATTTTGACATAATTTGTCACAATTTCAAATCTTTAACTGATAATTGACTTATTAAATCATAATTTCAACTTTTTTATTACTATTTCAACTTAGTATGTCATACTTTTGACTTTTTATCTCATAATTACGACTTAGTAAATCATTTTGTTTTACTTTTAAATTAATAATTTCAGCTTAGTATGTCAGTTTTGACATATCATAATTATTACTTTTTGCCAAAATTTTGTATATCATATTGTATATCATAGTATATCATAATTTCAGCATGTTATGTCATAATTTCGACTTGTTAATGCTATTTGATGTTACCCTAATGTAAAATGTGTAAAAAAAAATTAAAAAAAAAAAGGTTTCAGAGGAGCTCACCCTCTCTCATCATTCCAGCACGCAGGCACTTCTGGAAACGACATGCTTGGCATGATTTCCTCCGTCTCTTAGTGATCTCACAGTCATTCACCACCGGACAGCTGTACTCGATGTTTCCTGAAACACCAACACATCACACCAGATTTACAACAGACATACAGCACTGCAAAAAAACACAAACAAAAAAAAAATAAATAAATAAAAAAATAAAAAAATAACGTACATCTTCCTTTTTGGGCAGTTCATACATTTTAGTCAGAAGAAAATAAAAAAAAGAGAGGAGGGACAGCATCAGGAAAGACTACAGACTAGATTCAAACTCATGCTGCCTGTGTGAGCACCACAGCTCAATATGTAACGCTGTTACTGAATTCCATTAATTCTTATTTATTTTTTAATTAAAAAGCCATAAAAACAGATCCTCAGTTGTATGTACAGAGAGCTGTAGCTCCACTAAGTGTGATATATCTATCATATGTTTAATCAAACATAAAGTCCATTTGTCCCGTGCTCCACAAGCTGAGCTTTCACACAGAAATCCATAGGAGTCCAGACAGAGTTCAGTTATTGATTTTCACAGCCTCATAATTTAATAATCATGGCAAGAGGTAGAAAGTTGGTGCTTTCCCAGAGGCGAGAGTATTGACGACTGTTCAGCACTCATTAATGCCCAGAGAAGCAAATCCACGGTTAACCATGATCAATAGATTTGTCTAAAACACGACGCTGTGGGATTAGAGCATCCATTACGTGATTGAACACTTCATCAGTATATTGATATGTTAACACACGCTTGTGCTCTGTCTGCTCAAGGCCAAAGCCAATAAAAACACTCCATCTGCGTCCATCACAAACCTTTACAAAACTCCCCCATATATTTATTTAGAGTTTTGTAAATGGTTTTCATGCCAACCATAACATCACAGCCAGATTAGCCTACATTTAATGCATATAATGACAATATGTGCCAAGAGACAGCAATATGATTTTATATTACCCTTGCTTTTACAACATTTTTCACAAAAAATGAAAGAAACTTTAGAAAAATGTAATAAAAATTCCAGTGGTTAATTATTAATCATTAGCAACAGTTCATCAAATAATAATAATAATAATAATAATAATAATAATAAAACTGCATTTTAATTTGGTATTTTGTAAATACCATCCTAAACAATCAAAATTAAGACAATTATATTGACACGGTGCTTTGATTAAAACAGCAGCACACTGAGTCTTCACACACAAATCAATTTCAGACAGATAGTTAACTCAAGTCATATTGATCATCGCATTCATTAACAGCACTGCTGCTTTAAAAATGCACCCACACACTTGAACACTAATTTTCATTACTGTCATTGTACATGCTGTGCAAATCAGTCATTTGTTCAAAAATGAAAATGCACACATCTAAGTGTCACATTATTTTTATGTGCAAATTTTGTAGTACAATGATTTCGTAATTAATATTTATAATTAAAATATTTATAAGTAAAAAGATTGAAACATTATTGCACTATATATATATAGTCAAACTGTATATGTACAGTCAAACCAAAATTTATTCAGACACCTTCAAAATTTCTCACATTTTCACAGTTTATTTGCTATAGTTTAAAAAATGATAATAAAATATGACAAGAACTTAAGACTTACAGTAAACTGTGTCAGAACAAATTCATATTGATAATGTCAGATAATTTTGATAAAAAGATATGTAACAAAACATGGTCTGGTCAAAGTGTCAAATCAAATTTTTGGTCCCAAATTTTTATCAGTTTTACTGGTAGTCCACTGTATGAAGAATGGTTGGGTATAATATGTCATAGTTTACTTTATTTTACCATCCTCACTTACATAAATGAACTATAGTGTCCTGCACCCACTAGTGTAAAAAAATAAAAAATAATAAAAAATTATATCTGGTGTCTGAATAATTTTTGGTTTGACTGTATAGTTAGTATGAACTTAAATAAGCTGAATTATTCAACTTATTTAAATTCATATTAACTTCCATTAATATGTTTTGTGGTTGCAGTCGTTACCTTGAATGGTTCTTTTGAAGAAGGCCTTGCACGCCTCACACGACGCGACGCCGTAGTGATAACCGGACGCGAAGTCTCCGCACACCAGACACAGGCGCTTGGGCCCGGGGTTCAGGGACGCGATGTAGTCGCACCTGAGCAGGGACTCTGTGTGACCGACGGGCTGGAAGAGAGCCGCAGTGCTGCTGCTGGAGATGGAGCTGGAGCTGATGGGGGAGTCCGGGTTCAGAGACGGGTTCCTGGAGAAAACGCTGTAGCCGCTGCTGTCCGACGCGCTGCCGGGGCTGAACGGGGTCGCGCTGCTGTCCAGGCCGAACGAGGGGCTCAGCGGGTCGGCTTTGACCGGTGCGTCGGTCGGGGATGGAGGGTCATCGGAGGTGGACGGATCCAAAAGACTGATATGAGGTGGAGCAAGTTTAAAAAGTGTTAGTTTGTCTTTTAATTACATTTAAACTCATCTATAAGATTCTAAAGTGATTAATTATCATGTCATAGGGCTACTTTTTAACAGTTCGTTAATGTGATATAGGCTCTCTATGTAGCCTATTCAATTTTGTTTATTTTATTTTTTTTTTAATGTAGACCCCTAGTAAAAAAGAAAAATATTTATATATTTATTTCATACTAAGTATACTTCAAATCTGTTAACATATTTACTGACATATCTCTCGAGACTGATTGCATGCACTACTGACCTGTTAAACAACATATAATATTTATGAATTTTATAGGTTATTAATTAATGACTTAGGTTATTTAGATTATTAGGCTATGTAGTGTTACAAAACAAAATGCAAAAAAAAAAAAAAAAAAATGCTTTATCTACTAATTTAGTCAGTTCAAAATACTTAAAAGTGAAATAAAAACATCATGCCAGTAAGCAGTTGAGATTAGAAACTGTATTTTTAAAGAAAAAATTTATAAGCATTGCATAGTGCACTGCACAATTATGACACATAAAGCATTATTTACATATTTGCAATGGCATGCAATCTTCAAACAGACTTGTGTCATCATATTACACACCACAAATGTTTCAGCACATTAAAACTGTAAACTGAAGCTTCATTACTGGCATTTTTAGTCAAATCAAAGAGTTGCAAAGTTACAACCTGCACGAAAAGTTAATTTTGCTTTTTAAAAACTTTGAGCTGAAACTGAGATATAGTTATTTTTTTAAAAAAGAACGTTTTAAAAAACTGTCAATTTATTTACTAATGAAAACGTTCAGCTGAAACAGTTACTACAGAGTTTAGGTCTAAAAGTAATAAATGAAAAGGCATTTGAATTTGTAACAGTAATAGTGCTGCTTACTTATGCTGGTTTAGAAACTGGAAGTTGTCACTCAGGCAAAACTCCTTGAGGTCCATCACTACTGTTCCTCAGGGACTGTGTGTGCTGAAGGGAACGGAGCTGCACACTGAGCAGGAGCTGCTGAGCGTCAGGTTTATGTAAGTGATGCACGCAGTGGGCGGGTCAGGCCTTTAATCCAGATGCATGCTGATTAAAACCCTATTGATGAGCTGTCATAACTGACGGGTCAAATCCTCAAAATCGACAATACAAGCAGGCCAACTGCAAATCAGTTGTTTCGTAAAGCAACGAATTTAATGAAGGCATTCTTATGGGCTTCAATACATCTGTGGAGAGTTATTGAGATGATGCTTTTTCATTATTTTTACATTTTCTCTTTGTTGTACGTAAATAAATATAAAGACATTCCTTATCTGCGGTTAGCTGCGAACACCAACAAACCACTCCTGCCACATCAAATCTGCTTCATTTCCGTGTTGCTGCCTCCGTTGTTGATGCTCAAAACAGACTCTAATCTGAGGTCTCTGTACTGGAACTACAGGATCTCTGCTAGCTGAAGTCCAATCAAATGTCACTCAAATCATTGATTGATTTTCAGTCCATGTCAGTGTAAAGTTTGAGAATACTGGAGTTGAATGATAATTCTAATTCAGCTACTACAGTAAAAACCTTTTAGTTGACATCCACAATGACTTTTTTAAGTGGTTTTTGAGAGAGAAAATTAGCAACACTTTACAATAAGGTTTCGTTTGGTAACATTACTTAATGCATTAGCTAACATGAACTAACAATAAGCAATACATTTTCTACAGCTTTTATTAATTTATTACTTTATTGCAATTTATTGATTCATTTATTTGTTAATAATATTAATTCATAAAATGCATAACTAATGTTAACAGATACAGCTCTTGATTTTAAAAATGTATTACTAAATGTTAAAATTAACATTAATGAATATTATTAAATACTGTAGAAGTGCTCTTTATTGTTAGTTCAAGTAAACTTATTTTAGTATCATTGAAATTCTATTATATTTTTTTGTCATTTTAAATGAAGTTTTATTATTATATTTTCTGTTTTCATTTTAGTTTTAGTTCAAGTTTGTCATTGTCGTGTTTTTGTGATTGTATTAGCTTTTTTAAATATGTCTGTGTAGTTTTACTTCAGTTTAGTTTAGTGCATCTAGGTAAACCAAATGAAAATGAGAAAAGTTTGAAACTAGACAAAATAAAATAACTTTTATTTCAGTTTATTTAAATATTTTTATTTTCTAAAAATCTTTGTTTTATACTTATTTAAAAAAAAAAAAAATGTTTTATATTTTTAGTTTTAGTTAACTATAATAACCCCAGTCAAGATAGTGTAAAATTTTAATTGAAAATTGCACTGGTTTAGGCTAATTTGTTAAAGTTGCATGAAAATGAATTTGATTAGTGATCAGACACAGGTTTATTTCTGGTAGTGGTCAGATTGGGAGCGCGGCTGTGGATGTTCAGTCAGTAGGTCAGGATTTGTGCAGATGCAGGATTACATGTGATGCAGCCATGATGCCTGAAAACTGCTGAGGCTCAGTATTCAGCTGCACTCTTTGTACTCCAGTGACCTACTATGAGAATCATAAACCTGTCTGTCTCACACACTGTGATGCAATGCTTATGTCTGCGTAACCTTATTACATGCAGTGCTTCATTATGGAGAGAGATACATTTCTAGTCATTACTACATGTAAATATACAAACGATTCAGCACAAATGATCGTCAGCACGATTTCAGTGAAAAGTTGAAAGATCCACAGATTTGTGTACAACCTGGCTCTCATTTTCATGCTTCAGTGAAAGAACAACCCATCAACGTCAATGTCACCAATTTGATTAGTGACCTAGAAATAGTGCAGAATCTGAAATGTTTATTATTCATTGTACTCTATAGAAAAGTGTATAATCTTTGTTTTAAGATTATAAAAAGATTAAAAAAGTCATAAAAATATTATATTTCCAGTGTTAAATGGCAAAATGAATAAATAAAGTATTGGACTCTGATGTCCAAAAGCAATATTTGGAGCAATATTTGCAAGGTTATCATAGCTAACTAAAACTAAAATGAAGATAAAAAAACAAAAAAAAACAACTTGACTGAAAAAAAAAGTTTAACGTAATGTACTAAAATAACTAAAACAAATAAAAATGAATAAAAACTATACAGATATATTAAAATGACAAAAGCACAAAATTACTAAAACTTAAAAAAAAACTTGCATTATTTGAAATGAAATAAGCTTTAACACAATTAAAATATAATGTAAAAAACATTTCTCATTTTTAGTTTACTTTGATGTTCTAAAATAACTAAAACTGGAATAAAAATGAATAAAAACTATGTAGATATATTAATAAACTAATAAAAATGACAACAGCACAAAATTACTAAAAGTTTCAAATTAAAAAAAGAAAACTTGCATTATTTGAAATTAAATAAGCTTTAACTGAAATGCAATATAATATTAAAAAAAAAAACATTTCTCATTTTTATTTAGTTTAACTTGATGTACTAAGAATAACTAAAACTGGAAAAAAAAGAATAAAAAGTATATATATATATATATATATATATATATATATATACATACAGTATCTCACAAAAGTGAGTACACCCCTTACATTTCGGCAATCATTTTAGTATATTTTTTTAAGGGACAATATTATAGAAATGAAACTTGGATATATTTTAGAGTAGTCAATGTGCAACATGTATAGCAGTGTAGATTTACTGTCCTCTGAAAATAACTCAACATACAGCCATTATTGTCAAAAAAGCTAGCAACAAAAGTGAGTACACCCTAAGTGATAACAGCTATACGTCGTTTAACCATGCAAAGCCACATGTCCTACTCATCATGTTCATGTTTTTGTCTGCTTGACAGGACTATAGGTTTCAGGTTTCAGAGCAGTTAAAATTTGGTGCTTTGAGTACAATTCTCTTATACTGACCACTGGATGTTCAACATCACCTTATGGCAAAGAACTCTCTGAGGATTTGAGAATTAGAATTGTTGCTCTCCACAAAGATGGCCTAGGCTATAAGAAGATCAGTAGCACCCTGAAACTGAGTTACAGTACAGTGGTCAGTGTCACACAGAGGTTTTCCAAGACTGGTTTCACTCGGAACAGGCCTCGCAAGGGTCGATCAAAGAAGTTGAGTCCTTGTGCTGTGCATCAGGTGCAGAAGCTGGCTTCATTGCTTTAGAGGTTGCAGAAGTGAAAGGTCAGCTTGTCAGTGCTCAGACCATACGCTACACACTGCAACAAGTCAGTTTGCATGGCCGTCATCCAAGAAGGAAGCCTCTTCTGAAGCTGGCTCACAAAAAAGCCTGCAAACAGTTTGCTGAAGACAACCTGTCCAAGAGCATGAATTACTGGAACCATATCCTGTGGTCTGATGAGACTAAGATAAACTTGTTTGGATCAGATGGTGTCCAGCATGTGTGGCGACACCCTGGTGAGGAGTATAAAGAAAACTGTGTCTTGCCTACAGTCAAGCATGGTGGTGGTAGCATCATGGTCTGGGGCTGCATGAGTGCTGCTGGTACTGGAGAGCTGTGGTTCACTGAGGGAAACATGGATGCCAACATGTACTGTGACATTCTGAAGCAGAACATGATGGCCTCTCTTCAGAAACTAGGTTTTCCAACATGATAATGACCCCAAACACACCACCAAGATGAGAACTGCCTTGCTGATGAAGCTGAAGGTGAAGGTGATGGAGTGGCCAAGTATGTCTCCAGACCTGAAACCTATTGAGCACATGTGGGGCATCCTCAAGCGGAAGGTGAAGAAACACCATGTGTCTAACATCCAGCAGCTCCGTGATGTCATTATGGAGGAGTGGAAGAGGATCCCAGCAACAACCTGTGCAGCTCTGGTCAATTCCAAGCCCAGGAGGATTAAGGCAGTGCTAGATAACAATGGTGCCCCTACAAAATGTTGACACTTTGGACACAGCTTTGACATGTTCATTTAGGGTGTGCTCATTTTTGTTGCCAGTTATTTGGACAATAATGGCTATATGTTGAGTTATTTTTAGAGGACAGTAAGTTTGTACTTCTATACAAGCTGCACATTGACTACTCTAAAATATATCCAAGTTTCATTTGTGTAGTATTGTCATTTGAGAAGATATACAAAATTTTTTGCTGAAATGTGAGGGGTGTATATATATATATATATATATATATATATATATATATATATATATATATATATATATATATATGTACACCCCTCACATTTCAGCAAAAATTTTAGTATATCTTCTCAAAGGACAAAAAATCAGCACAGAAAATGCCTTCATTAATACAGTTCATTGTGCCCTATTTTTATGGATTGTTTTTTTTTTTATTGTGTGATTTAAAATATTAATAAAAACTCATATTATCTCAGGTTATACTCAAATAACACTGCAGTCTCTCTGCAATCGATATTTCATCCCTATGTATAGTATTGATGATTTAGCATGAAACAAGTGGGATCATGATACAGTCAGATGGTCATTATCACAGAGTAAACAAGACAAAACAAGAGACCTGAGCAGCTGCACATTATCCATTACATAATCATTACAGTTCTTTTCAATCTTTTCCACAAAAGTGTGTGTCCTCACTATAGGAGTGGATTTACTTATCTCACAATGTTATATTGTGGTGTGAGGAGGATTAGAGCGCTTCCTAGAAATATGGGCCACTCGGCTGACCCTGTTTTGGAGTGTTATGGAACACTGACCCATTTCTGACCCAGCGCAGGTGAGAGGATTAGTGTCTAGGCCGGCCAGGAACACCTGTCTCGTTCCCCATAGGCCTTAATCCAGGAGAGGCCTCCTCAGCAACAAATTCAGACAATTCGGGTTGGCATCATTTAGTGAGAGGGTGACAGTCAGTGTGGAGTCAGTGACGCGGCCCATCAGCGCTCACACTCGTGTTTACACGCGTCTCTCTAGCAGAGGCTCACATGCAGTGTGTGTCAGCGCTGATGAAACAGTCACTGTGAGATCAGGAGCTGTGCCAGTGTGTTCTTTACTGCAGTGTCACGAGAGAGAGGTAATCTGACAGACTGCTGACTCTCACTATCACTAACACTAGCTGGAACACACATACTGAAACTCAATTAAAACAGACACTCAAACAAACTCTCAAGAAATGGCAGGGTCATTATATAATGTTTTATAATATAATAGAAGAAATTCTATTATATATATTATATTATATATATATTATCTATAACAAGACATTATTATGAAATAAAATCATATTCAATCAAAAGACTGCAAATTTTTTATTTATTTTTTGCTTCTGAAAGAAATCTCTTATCTGCATACAGACAATTGGAGGGGAAAAATGTATTTGAATGTTAAATATTATAAAATAAAATTATATATAATACAGTTTTGTTTTGACTTTGAACGTCTCTTATGCTTATGGTCTGCAGTTATTTATTTAATTTTATCATATATATATATATATATATATATATATATATATATATATATATTATCTGGTAAAATACATGGTAATTCAAATAAATATTAATCTACTACATATTGAATGAAAACTTCCCAAAAGTCATTGTGGATATATACACTACTGTGCAAAAGTTTGGGGGCAGTAAGATTTTTTTAAATGTTCTTTTAAGAAGTGTCTTCTGCTCACGAAGGCTTAATTTATTTGATAAAAAATACAGTAAAAACAGTAATATTGTAAAATATTTTTACAATTGAAAAGAATTGGTTTCTATGTGAATATCTGTTAAACTGTAATTTATTTCTGTGATCAAATCTGTATTTTCAGCTTCATTACTCCAGTCTTCAGTGTCACATGATCCTTCAGAAATCATTCTAATATACTGATTTGCTGTTCAAGAAACATTTCTGATTATTATCAATGTTGAAAACAGTTGTGCTGATGAATATTTTTGTGGAAACTGTTTTACTTTTTTTAGGAAAAAGTGTAAAAAAAATGAAATTAGAATTTAAATTATTTTAATCGTAAAGTACAAATGCAAGTGTATATCATGGTAGTATTTGTTGTACTTAATTTTAATGTCAATTTTAAAAAAAAATGTGTCTGGAGAAGATGATTTTTATTACTATATTTATTTATTTATTTAGCATTAAATTAAGGACAATTTTGGGGGGAAATTTATTTGTTATGATAATGAAATGCAATGCAATTCAATGCAAAAAAAACAACAAAACAAAACAAAAAAAAAAACAATTAATTTTTAGTCTTAATTAATTCATCTTTAAATATATATTTCAGTTTGACATTCACTCACCCACCACAGCAGCACAATGAATATTATTCTTTGTGTGTAAATCAATGATTGTGTCACTACAAGGTGATGTCAGTGGAAACTTAACCGAATCCAAGAACTTTGACCTAAAACTCCACCATAAACATTCAGCAGCCTATTCCAATCTGGCTTGGCTGTGTGTGTGTGTGTGTGTGTGTGTAAGCGAGTGAGTCATTTGCACTCATGTCAGTCCAGTTCAGGGCAGGCCGTGTTTAACCTCAACACACTCGAGTACTATCAACAAAGGAGGATCAGAGGAAGTTTACGGGGAAAACTCAAATCCTCTACTACACTATTGGCCAGTAACACAAGCCACAATGGAGTGAAAGCTGATATTCCGCTGCTCGCTGCAATCCAAAGAAAGTCCATTAGGAGCGAAGTGAACCTGTTAATCGGCTTGGCTGTGTGATGTGGGGGGATTGGCCTATAAAAGGACTTATGAGCTGGATTCATATAAACACTAGGCACATTAGGACCATGCAGAGATAAGCTGGTTACAAACCTTCTCAAACAAAGCAAGTCAGAGACAGCCTAAGAATCACCACAATGAGATTTCAATTATATCGGCAACATTTTGAGGAAAAATCAAGCGATTGGTTTTCAGGAACAAACAAACACTTTGTGATCGGTGGGAACGTGTGCAAATACATTTCCAGACGACATAGAAGATATCAAAAACGTGCACATAAAAATATGCAACAAACATCTGAGATGTCTTAAAATGTACAATTTCCCCCACAAATACAGTGCATTTTGTGTTACGTGGGGGGGGGGGGATGGGGGGGTATCAAACAATAACGCATTGAAATTCTCAGACATATAACAAAAATACATATATTTATGTATAGTATACATGGAATTGCCTTCATTGATATGGATATATAAATATGAACTCTGAGTAAAAAAGCACTTCTAGTTTATGCAGTTTCGTGGATATTTATGACAGACATTCAAGCTCATCTGGCCTGCATTTAAACCAATGAAAAAGTACATTAATATATATTTTTTTTGGTAACACTATATATAATGCATTAAAAAAAGTTTTAAGTATAAAAGTTTTAATGCATTAATTATGTCTTGTAATGCACCTTATAATGCATCCCAGAGTTAAAATACATTATAATATTGAACACACCTTCAGAAAGTATAATGCATGACAAACAAACCTTTAAATATTAGAATGCATTTTATCTTTGGTTACTATTGTTTATGTAAAGATATAATGCATTACAACATACATCACATATACCTTTATAATGCATTATAAATAAAGGCCTTAAGTGTTACCGATTTTTCTTTTGAGTACAGCTTCCGTGTGTAAAGCTTCAGTATTAGACTTTTGGATATACACACAAGTGTTGTCATAAAATCAGCCATTTACAGCAAGATGGTGGAAAAAGGAAACAATAATTACTAAGTCTCTAAATGTAGTCCTCGATCAAGCCGGGATGCAGTGGTTGGGTCTTCGTGACATGATGAAGCCCCTGAGACAGACACACCTGTACGAGCCCTCCGTGTTCACGCAGCGAGCGTTAACGCAGTCGAGCGTGTCTTCATCGTCACACTCATCCACATCTGCATGAGTCAAACAAACACATCTTTAGTCGCTTCCTTTGAGAATGGAGGAACAGAGAGGAACAATCTGCATATGAAAAGGGAGGGATACCTATGCATGTCATGCTAGTGATGTCGAGCTGATAGCCGTCGTAACAGTCGCACGTGTAACCTTCCTCCACGCGGATGCAGCGGCCATTTTCACAGCCGTGGACAATGCCACACTCCTCTGAACTCAGACTCCCGTATGATTCATATCTCCCTAAAACACACACAGGAATCACGGCTGCTTCTGTGTTCGTATACTACAATATGAGTGCAGAGGTTTTCTCAAAAATACCATTGGCTTGCTGGTCTTAAGATGGTTTTAGGTTGTTTAAGATGTTTTTTCTTGTCAAAAAAGAAGAAAAAAAAAAAAAAAGAAGTGCACTTAATTATACTGAATGTGCACTTGTAGTGTACTTCAAATCTTAAAATGATATATTTTTAAAAAACACAATAAAACTGCATTAAAAACTCATATTGCTTGCAGAAATAAAATAATGAAATAAAAGAAAGTACACTTTTATTAGGGTTTCTTAACACACTTAAGTACAATTTTAAAAAGTGTACTTTTTAATAATGTCAAAGTTTTACATTAAAACATTTTAAGTCATTGTTTTAATAATCTTTTGTCTTGCTTTAAAGAAGTACACTTATTTTGATGTGTTGACTAACATACTAAAGCACATGGAAAGTACTTGAATGTCATTTTAATTGTAGTGCATTATTTGATTTGCATTTAAAGTTAATATGTTTTAAAGGTTCTACATTGCAACTAAATTAAAATTGTGTAATTACAAGTATATTTAAATACATGACATACTACTGTAGTTTCAGTAGAAATGACATTATGTATATTTTAGTTTACCATAAATGTTTGTCAGTACATTCAGTAGTAACTTTAACCATATTTCAAAGACAGTAGAAGTTATCATGAAGCTACATATTAAGTCCTACTTATGTGGGTTAAAAACACTTTTAAGTTCAACTAATTGCATTTAATATAAATTTAAACTATAATATTTTTTATTTAAATTTAAATTAATTAAACAATTAAATATTATCAAAGTAAAAATAATTCTGCATAACATGCAAAAACATTACATTTAGTTCACACCAGTGTTGGAAATTAACAGAGGCTTAAGACAAAAAATGCCCCCAAAACGGACAAAAAAGGCCATCAAATTTAAGATAAAGGGGCAAAATGCTCCTGCACAATTATACTAGATATATTACTGCTATCAAGATTCAAGAGAAATGTGAAAATGAAATGTGTTGATTGCTGCATTAAATTTAGGTCTGCTCACATTTTTTTTTTTTTTTTTTTTTTTTTGCATCGAGCATTATAACCAATCATACGCATTTCTGTTGAGCTCATGAATGTAATGGCCAATCAGAAGTGCAGAAGTTTTGTTCAATGCATGTTTGCATCATAAACAACTGAAATAAAGTGCAAATACAGTAGAAGTAGGCAATTTATTTTGCAGTATAGACAACTTCTGTGAGTTATAATCTAAAATCAGCCAGGAAACCAGACCAGCAAACCTTCTTGGACTGGTTTAGAATGTTTTTTTTTTTTCAAAACAACAACCTATGCCATTAATACATTTATTTCATACTAAGTATCCTTCAAATCCATTAACATATTACTGACATATCACTTCAGACTTACTGATTTAAAATAAAATTTTATTTGGAGTATTTCTTTATCCAAATAGTCCAAAAAGGCTTATATCATTTATTACTCAGAGGTCACAAAAGTAATGATATGAGTAATAACTGATATAAGCCTTTTTTGGACTATTTGGATGAGCGCAGATCTTTTTTGTCTATATACCTTTTGTAAAAAATTTTTTTTGGATCTACGCACCTTATATTATTGGCCTACTGGACTTTTGGACGAGTGTTTGGCGCTACGACCTTTTCTATTTGTTTATTGCACAATGCACATTTCTTAATATTAAGCCTAAAATGTGTTTTAATATCACTATTAATAAGGGTTGTATGATCTCTGTATAATCTAGTCTTTAAATGTGAGATATTTAAAGTGTACCTGAAGTATACTTGCAATAGTTCCACTTTAGCACAATCAAATATACTTCAGTATATCTTTAGTTGGACTTCAGCACTACTTCCGCACAATTAAATTGCATTAAGTACAAATTAGTTGTTCCAGTTTAGACTTTAAGTATACCAGATTAGTAAAACAAAAGTACAATTGCAGGATTTTTTATTAATCACATAAATATGTAAATTAATTTGTAGTATTCTTAGCACAAAATAAATGTGTCAAACACATTTTAGTACTTTTTGATTTTTTCAGTAGGGTAGACTTTAATTTCAGACTCACGCTCATAGACTCGTCGCGGTCCCTCCTGTCTGTCGGGGAACACTGGGAATGGGGGCGGGGCTCTCCATGACTCCTCCCCCTCTGCCTCGCTGTACGGGGAGTTTTCTGGAAGCGGGGCCAAACTGAACGTAGGCCCGTCTGGACGCGGCGGCAGGGGTCGTGCATCGAATGTTCGCTCGCCACGAGGATCCGGGATGCCGAAGGGAGGGCCGGGCGCAGTCTCATAATCATCCTCCTCATAGTAACGACTTCCACTGGAAATGAGTTGAGTACAGTTACACACAATCTGGTTATTAGCAGAGGTGTAAAGAGTACCTGAAAACCATACTTGAGTAAAAGTACAGATACCTTACAGTGAAAATTACTCCACTACAAGTTACAAGTCACCAATTCCAAAATAACTTGAGTAAAAGTTTTAGAGTATCTGATTTTAACAGTACTTAAGTATTTTACTTATACTAAATATGTGACCCTGGACCACAAAACCAGTCATAAGGGTATTTTTTTTAAAACTGAGATTTATACTGAATAAATAAGCTTTCCATTGATGTATGGTTTGAAAATCAAAATATTGAGAAAATCGCCTTTAAAGTTCATCTTCAGAAAGATCTTTCTTCCTCACCATATTTCATGAGAACTCTGACTTGCTTAATAATGTGGAACAACCTCTTTAAGTAGGGTTTCCATTTACCTAAGAAGAACTGGCAAACTATTTAACAAACCTGTCTGAGATTGATACCAGTTAACTATTTTTTTTTTTTTTTTGTTAACTGCTATCAATCTCCTGTCTGAGATTGATACCAGTTAACAAAAATCTGACTCTTCATTATACTGAAATCCTACTGATATATCAACAATGCAATATATATATATATATATATATATATATATATATATATATATATATATATATATATATATATATATACAGGAGGCTAACAAGCTGAACAAGATAAGATACAAACTGACTACAAACACAGGAAGTGACATAAAAGTCCAAGACAAGGCACAGAGAACATGTAACACAAACAAGAAAGAGCTGATTTGTGAGGAGAGCAATCATGTTTATTTTCTAAAACCAAAATAAAACTGAACACTTCAAAATTTCAAATTAAATTAAATTAAATTAAATAAAAAAAAATAATATTAAAAAGTCAAAGTCTTCTTGCACTGGATGTGCTGGTTTCGGCCTCATTGCCAGCTACAGTCATGTCCTCATCTCATATACAAGGAGCTCGCATTCATGTAAAGTAACGTTGTTGACCAGTTTGGGTGAGTAGGGGCAAAACACACAAGATACAGTACTTTCAGTGCCCTGTTGTTGGCGATATCACATCTTTTGTAGCAGAAATAAACTGCTGCAGAAAAGCTAGGTGACATGCAAAATGTAATGTGTAACTGCAACACAGTAAAGACTACAGATACTCATTCAAAAATGTAGTGAAGTAGAGAGTAAGGGCCAGTTTTACTAAACAGGGCAAATTAACATGAGAGCGCAATTCCAAAATAGCGCAGATGGATGTGGAAATTTTTGCGGGTGATTTACTAACAATGCGTAAATTAAATAACACAGACACAACATCTCATTTACAACGCAATATACAGTACCAAGGGCAGTGTAAATTAGAGCAGTCACAAATAAAGAATAAAGAAATAAAGAAGCCACAGTACGTTGAAAAGAACCGAAGGCCAAAAAATGAAGCTAGAAGTTGCAAGATGTTTTGATAGACCTGTATTGCGTGACTCCTAGTTGAGGGTTCCAAGTCGTCTTTTATTTCCTGAAGCAAATTAAAAATAGTATGGCTTGGCAAATGATATTTTCGTGTTCTTCTTGCATTCCAAATAAATTAATATGTGGAAAAAATCCTCTCCCTTCTACCACACGCTCTCTGTTCTCTGCGGTGCCTCCTCTAGCAACAATAATTGCAGCCATTTCAAGCGCAAAATAGTTTAAGACATGCTTTTTTTGGCCATTAAATAATGGCACAAATACCAGTAATTTGACAAGCTCAAACATTACTAAATCTCGTTGCATGATTCATTTTAACACTGTCCTCCCATAAATTTTGTGTTTGAAAGGGAAACTCCTACAATGCATATTCAATAAGGTCAGGTGCAAAAATAACTGTAACCACGCATTTTCAGCACTAATTCATCACTGCGTGTCTTCAGTAAAACCTGACAGGACCATTTTAACGCCAAAAGATGGTTTGCGCTGGCACAAGCTGTTAGTAAAACTAGCCCTAAAAGTTGCTAATATCTTTGATACTCAGTAAAACTACGAAGTATCCAAAAAGATACTCAAGTACAGTGTTACGTGCTATGGGTACAGGTATGTGTGTTTGTTTTTTTTTTTCTCTTCCCTCCCTCTTTTGTCATTGCTCTGCTGCTTGCTCTCAGGTTCCTGATTGGGCGTGTCGCCTGTCAATCATCGTTGTGATGTCGTCCTCTTCACCCAATCTGCTTTTGCCCTGCAGGTTCAAAGGTCCTCCCGCGGACTTCATGGAGAGGCTCGTTTGTGTACGCTTTGTTTGTTGATATGAACTCTTTTGTATCCTATTCTCTGATGTCATGTGTCTAACACTTAGTTTGTGGTGTATTTGAGTTACGGTTCGTTTTCTCCTTAATTAGGGAAAAAAGAACAGGTAAGCATATGGCGCGATATACACTTTGGACATAGTAATGTAATAGTGTTTAGATACATTAGGAAAGTGGTGTGCGCCATCCTTGTACTTTAGTATTTATTGGTAAGAGTAGGAAATTTAGAGCGTCGATACGCTGAAGATCTCCGTTTCTTTTCTACATTTTTCTTTTCTTAGTTAGGTTAGAGGACTTGGGGAGCTTTATAGGAATTGTTTGGTTTTATTTTGTTCTTTGATTTGGGTGCCCCTCAAGTTCCTTTTCCCTATATTAGTGGTCATTTTGTTATGGTGGTAAGTTTTCGTTAACTCTATTTCTACTAAATTCTTTATTATTATTCTCATTCCAGCAATTGTAAATAGTGCATCCCATTAACATTTTCTTGTAGCTTCAGCTTTATGTAATAAATTACTCACAATTGAGCTTTATCTGTGTGTTTTATGGTCATTTCTCTGCCTGGTTCAATCCACCCAGCAATAATCTATCTTTCTAAGTGTTACGATCCAACTCCTAGACTTTAAGTTTGTAACAACAGTAATTAGTTACATTTACTCCAATACTTTACACAGGGTTCCCACGGGTTATGGAATTTCTGGAATATCATGGAATTTTAAAAGGTCTATTCCAGACATTGAAAGTCAGGGAATTTTATATATACAGGTGCATCTCAATAAATTAGAATGTCATGGAAAAGTTCATTTATTTCAGTAATTCAAATCAAATTGTGAAACTCGTGTATTAAATAAATTCAGTGCACACAGACTGAAGTAGTTTAAGTCTTTGGTTATTTTAATTGTGATGATTTTGGTTCACATTTAACAAAAACCCACCAATTCACTATCTCAACAAATTAGAATACTTCATAAGACCTATAATACTTCATTTTTAGTGAATTGTTGGCCTTCTGGAAAGTATGTTCATTTACTGTATATGTACTCAATACTTGGTAGGGGCTCCTTTTGCTTTAATTACTGCCTCAGTTCGGTGTGGCATGGAGGTGATCAGTTTGTGGCACTGCTGAGGTGGTATGGAAGCCCAGGTTTCTTTGACAGTGGCCTTCAGCTCATCTGCATTTTTTGGTCTCTTGTTTCTCATTTTCCTCTTGACAATACCCCATAGATTCTCTATGGGGTTCAGGTCTGGTGAGTTTGCTGGCCAGTCAAGCACACTAACACCATGGTCATTTAACCAACTTTTGGTGCTTTTGGCAGTGTGGGCAGGTGCCAAATCCTGCTGGAAAATGAAATCAGCATCTTTAAAAAGCTGGTCAGCAGAAGGAAGCATGAAGTGCTCCAAAATTTCTTGGTAAACGAGTGCAGTGACTTTGGTTTTCAAAAAACACAATGGACCAACACCAGCAGATGACATTGCACCCCAAATCATCACAGACTGTGGAAACTTAACACTGGACTTCAAGCAACATGGGCTATGAGCTTCTCCACCCTTCCTCCAGACTCTAGGAACTTGGTTTAGAAATGAAATATAAAACCTGGTCTCATCTGAAAAGAGGACTTTGGACCACTGGGCAACAGTCCAGTTCTTCTCCTTAGCCCAGGTAAGATGCCTCTGACGTTGTCTGTGGTTCAGGAGTGGCTTAACAAGAGGAATACGACAACTGTAGCTAAATTCCTTGACACGTCTGTGTGTGGTGGCTCTTGATGCCTTGACCCCAGCCTCAGTCCATTCCTTGTGAAGTTCACCCAAATTCTTGAATCGATTTTGCTTGACAATCCTCATAAGGCTGCGGTTCTCTCGGTTGGTTGTGCATCTTTATCTTCCACACTTTTTCCTTCCACTCAACTTTCTGTTAACATGCTTGGATACAGCACTCTGTGAACAGCCAGCTTCTTTGGCAATGAATGTTTGTGGCTTACCCTCCTTGTGAAGGGTGTCTATGATTGTCTTCTGGACAACTGTCAGATCAGCAGTCTTCCCCATGATTGTGTAGCCTAGTGAACCAAACTGAGAGACCATTTTGAACGCTCAGGAAACCTTTGCAGGTGTTTTGAGTTGATTAGCTGATTGGCATGTCACCATATTCTAATTTGTTGAGATAGTGAATTGGTGGGTTTTTGTTAAATGTGAGCCAAACTCATCACAATTAAAAGAACCAAAGACTTAAACTACTTCAGTCTGTGTGCAGTGAAATTATTTAATACACGACTTTCACAATTTGAGTTGAATTACTGAAATAAATGAACTTTTCCACGACATTCTAATTTATTGAGATGCACCTGTGTACATACATATATATATATATATATATATATATTTTTTTTTTTTGTCCAAGTCATGGAATATCAGGGATTTTTGTTTGTCAACTCCTTTCAGTACTCGAGCGCTGTGTTCTGTGTGAAGCCTGTGTGCGAGCCCTGAATAATTTTTACAGTGGAGTACATGCACCCGTTCGATTGCCAATTTTTTTCCTTGTTGTTGAGCCCTGGGTTATTTTTCCAGCGCCATTTTATTCCCTTCCCGCTCGTCAACTGGCAAACACTTGTCAAATGCAGTCACCAGGCTGTACCTGTTAACTAAGGCTAATATGCTAGAAAATGTACATTTTTAGGAGCTTTGGCTACAAAATGACCACTTCAAAGACTGAGTTTAAAAAAAAAAAAAGAATAAAAATATCAAAGTGCATTTAATGGATAAAAGTGAAAAAAAAAAAATGCTCAGCACAACAACGGCCAGTTTTTCTGTTCGTTATAGGTCATGGAAATTCAGTTTTTTAGTCAGTAAAAGTCAGGGAATTTGACATTTGGCTTAGAGTGGGAACCCTTTTTACACCTCTGATTATTAGTAGTATATCATTGTTGACTAACTCACCCTGTGGCCGGCTGCCTGTAGGGGGTGTCTGGGAGCCCGTATGAGCTGGGAGGTCTGCCTCTCAGACCGGACCGCCGCCCAGCCGCTCCCACAGGACTGTAGTCATCGTAATCAGGGGATATGTAGTCGGGGCGTCCCGGCAGGGGTTCGGGGTACTCTGGGGGGCTGTAAGGTGGGAGGTACCCTCCTCTTCCAGGCAGGGGCCCAGGGCCAAAGCGCTCATAGTAACGAGGAGAGTAAGGAGGAGGACCGAACTCATTACACAGAGCCTCATAGGCCTCTGATCAGGAGTCAGACAGACAAATGAAAATGAGTTAAAGAGTGAAACCGAATGAGAGTATGAGGGTCAGGCAAAATTTAATTGAATTTAATTGGAATGATGGGAAACTGAATTAACTGAATTAAAATTCTAAGAAACTAAAACAACTAAATAGACAAAAACAACAACAAAAAAGGATCTTTATTTTTACCTCTGAAAAAGAAGTACACTTTAGCATACTTATATAATGGAAATAATACACTTATAATACACTTAAGTGTTATAAGACACTTAACTGCATGTTTTAACTGCAATTAAATAATACATTTCAATTTAAATGCATATTAAATGCAATTAGTTGAACTTTAGAGTGTTTTAAAGACTTCAGTACATCTTTATATTTAATTTTATAATTATATTGTCTTTGAAATATGGTTAAAGTTACTGCTGAATGTACTGACAAGCATATATGGTAAACTAAAATATACTTTATAGTAATTTCTATTGAAATTTGTATTTAAAAATATTTGGAATGAAGCTGCAATTTAATACAATTAAAATATATTAACTTTAAATATGTTATCAAGATATACAGTAATCCAGTAGTTTATATGTACTTTAGTATGTTGGTCAACATATTAAAATGCACCACAAAATATTATTAAAACATATGGATTTCAAATGTACTTTAAAGTAAAATGTTTATTTTTATTATTTGTGTATAAAGCGTTGAATGGTCTAGCCCCATCATACCTGTCCGAACTTCTCAGTTATCAGCAATCCTCACGCTCTCTTAGATTCTCTGATAAACTTTTCTTGCTTATACCTCGCTCTCGCTTGAAATTTAAGGGGGATCGGGCTTTTTCTGTAGCCGGTCCTTAACTATGGAACAGCATACCTCTGGACATTAGATCTGCGCCTTCCCTTCCTGTTTTTAAATCACACCTGAAAACTTATCTGTACTCTTTGGCTTTTGGATAAAATCTATGTTTGTGTATTTTAATGTGTTTTTGTATTGATTGTGTTTTTTGTGTATTTTCTTTTTATTCTCTTAATCTCTATATTTACTTTATTAGCAAATGTACAGCACTTTGGTATACACTAGCTGTTTTTAAATGTGCTATAGAAATAAAATGACCTTGACCTTGACCTTTATTTTGACATTATTACAAAGTGCACTTTTTATAGTCTACTTAAGTGTGTTAAGAAACAGTTATGAAAGTGTCTCTCCTTAAGTCACTTAAGTGGTATTTTATTTCAATGATATTATATTATTTGCAAGTACAGTTTTTAATAGCACATTTAGGCACACTGTTTCACAAGGTTTGTAAAACCTAATTAATGTTTTTTGGCTTGATTTTGAAGATCTCAGATCAAACAAAAATGCCTGTGTAATTTGTTAAATAGGTGCAAATTTGAAATGTGATGTCAAATGCAAATTCAGGAGTTGAACTGAATTTAAAAGGCATTAGTTGCATTGCACATACACTATGCACTTATGCAGTATGTACTCAAATGTGTAGTGTATGAATTTTATAAGGTTATTTTGTCATTAATTATTCTAGTCTGATTATCTCCTCCCCCTCTGTGACCTAATTAAAGCTGCAACATTTGAATGTACGAAGTGTCCAGCATTCCACTCTTTGTTTTTTTTTTTTGTGTGGTTAATTAAGTATATCATCCAGGAATTTAAAGTGCATTTTTTTGTTTTTAGAACTTTCACTATTTATACTACAAAACAATATAGAATAGTGCATAAGTACGAAAACTGGGGGGCATTGTCAATCCAGTTCTAAATGGCACGCAGTGTTTTAGTGTGTGCGTTGTGTTGTGTGTGTATAGTGTATTAATGTGTATGTGTGTGTGTACCTTCATCTCTGCGGGGGCAGAGGGCACACTGCAGACCCCAGGCCTCACCATACAAACAGCAGCACTCAGTGAAGGTCAGCTGAGTTCCTAACAAAGGACTCTGACACACCAGACTGGCTGTGACGTGACGCCAACAGAAATTTAAGTTCTCATCTGAGAAATCACAGACAGACAGACAACAAATAAGCTTTAAAAAGGTCCCAAAGTTGTCATTTTACACATCACAACTTTGGTTTTTCCATTCTTAAAGGGACAGTTCACCAAAAAAAAAAAAAAAAAAATGTCATCATTTACTCACCCTCATGTTCAGAACTTATAAGAATTTAATTTATCTTCAAAACATGAATTAAGATATTTTTAACTAAACTTCTGCAAGAGGTTTATTCTTGCATGTCACACAAGTATTTGAGCTTCCGTTGACCATATTTGATGTGCTCAATGAATATTTGAATAAAAGCCTAAATTAAATTTGTTCATCATATTAATCTGCCTGATTATAGGGGGTTTATGAATCAAAAAATCAAATATAATTCCATTATCATAGGGAGAACATATTTTTTAAATAATAATAATAATAATAATAATAATAATAATAAATAATAAATCTCTTTAAAATGAAACTCTTAACATATAATTTATATAAAAGTGTATGTACAGTATAGCATGCTGTGTAGTAAAATGTATATTAGTAAAATCAAATATAATTTACATTTACATTTAGTCATTTAGCAGGCGCTTTTATACAAAGTGACTTACAAATGAGGACAATAGAAGCAATCAAAATCAACAAAAGAGCAATGATATGTAAGTGCTATAACAAGTCTCAGTTAGTTTAACTCAGTATACGTAGCAAGGTTTTTTTTTTTTTTTTAATTATATGTGACCCCGGACCACAAAACCAGTCATAAGTGTCAGTTTTTCAAAATATTCGTGATATATCATCTGAAAGCTGATGTATGGCTTGTTAGGATAGGACAATATTTGGCTGAGATAAAACTATTTGAAAATCTGGAATCTGAGGGTGCAAAAAACACAAAATATTGAGAAAATGGCCTTTAAAGCTGTCCAAATGAAGTTCTTAGCAACGCATATTACTAATCAAATATTAAGTTTTGATATATTTACAGTGCAAAATTTACAAAATATCTTCATGGAACATGATCTTTACTTAATGTCCTAATGATTTTTGGCATAAAAGAAAAATCAATCATTTTGACCCATACAATGTATTTTTGGCTATTGCTACAAATATACACCAGCGACTTAAGACTGGTTTTGTGCTCCAGGGTCACATGTAATAAATAAAAGAAAAAACAGATATAACAGAAAACAATAGAGCAAGCTAGTGTTAGAGGCCTTTTTTGCTTTTGTTAGTAAAATAATTGATAATAAAATAAAAAGAAAACAAATAGATAGATAGAATACAAAAAGATTAGAAAAGCCAGTGTTAGTGTTGTTGTTGTTGTTGTTTTTTAGATAAAGAATATAATTAGAATAGAGAGTACTAGAGTTAGAGGGTCAAATAAATTATTATTATAATTATTATTATTTAAATAATTCCATTATCATTGGGTCAAAAATATATATATTTTAAAATAAAAATAACACAAAAATTTCCAGCATGAAATACTGGTGGTTACAAAGCCGGTGGCAGAGAAGTGATTGTAGTCTGTGTGTATCTGTGCATGTCTCACCCTCAGTGAGGCCGCTTGCATTGACACAGTTGCGCTGTGTGTCGTCCAGCACTAGAGGGGGCTCACATGTACAGTAAAATGTTCCCAGTGTATTGACACACTGACCGCCAGAGCAGGTCTCCTCACTCTCACATTCATTATTATCTACAGGAAGACAGAGAGACAGAAACATCAGTCTGCTCATCTGACATCTATCCCATCCGGCATTGGTGTGCTGAAGGCTGACCGATGCACTCCAGCAGATCTGTGTCGTAGTAGAATCCGCTGGGACAGTAACAGGCGTAGCCGGGAATGTTGTTGACACACCCTCCGCCTTTACACACCTCCGGATAAAACAGCTTACACTCATCCACATCTGTTCAGAGAACAAACACACTCAGATTAGAAACAGCAAATGCTGAGAGACTTCATGTGAGAGTCTGTCCGTGCATGAGTTTTACCCTTGTAGCTGAACGCTCCCGTTTCGGTGGTGATGTACCCTCTTCCACTGGGACACAGCGACTGGAATTCAGCTGAATGGAGAGATATTGATGACGGGGAAAAAGTGAGAAACTCATATTTGTGAATTTGCACTTGAAGTATATTTTTAAAATTGTACTTACAGACAATATGATATTAATGAAATTTAAGTGCACTTAAAGATAGACACTTTCATGACTGTTTCTTAACACAAGTAGACTTTAAAAAAAAAGTGCACTTTGCACTAATGTCAAATTAAAAGTTTTAATTTAAAAGTAAATTTAAAATCATTATGGTATAATAATATTTTGTTTCATTTTAAAGAAGTGGACTTATTTTGATGTGTTTACCAACATAAAATGAATGCATTTTAAACTGCAACTTAGATTTAATGTGTAGATCCAATAAACTTAGAAATGTGTAATTGCAAATATATTTAAATACATTTCAATAAGAAATATATTAAAGTATATTTGAATTTAAATTTCAAAGACTTTTGAATTATGAAATCACATATTAAAATATACTTAAGAATGTTCTTACGCCCTACTTAAGTGGGTCAAAAAAGCACTCTTACGTTCATAAAATAAATTTAATAAATTCATTTGAATGCATTTAAACTATTATAATAAATTTAAACTATAAATAATTTTCATTTAAATAACATGCAATTACGTATCCAAAACCCTTATATTTACTTCAGGATTATTATAGTTATCTAAAAGTAAAACTGAAAAAAATAAATAAAATAAAATAAAATAAATGTTACTTTAAATAAGATAAACCTTAACTGAAATAAAATTAAATATTACAATTTATTTCAGTTAATTATTCAACATTTATCATTTTAATTTAGTTTATCATGATGTACTAAAATAACTAAAACTGAAACAAATATTTATAAAAACTATATAGACATAAAAAACTACTAAAAATGTCACAAAAAACCCAACAAAATTACTACCACACACAAATCTCAATCTCAAACTCAATGAACTAAGTGAAACTAAACAAAATTAAATTAACTGAAATTTAAATGTAAAATATAAAAATTAAAACGGATAAAAATATTAATAAAAAGTAGTATCTCAATGATACTAAAATAACACTGATTCAAGTATATATAATTTGAAAGTATATTATTTCTGTAATTACTTGTACTTGTTTTACAGAAGGCCAGACTCATTTGGAGCAGCATTTTCTCAGTGTTAGTATGTTTGTTCACCTGTTCCCATCTCGGGACAGACATCATATTGGCACATGAGGCCCCAGCCCTGTCCCGCTGTACAGCAGCACTCCTGCAGCGTGGTGTTTTGGGCCAGTATCTTGCAGGAGTACGGCTCTGATACGCCGTAGTAACACTCTCTCATTTCTCCAGGCCGAGTCTGTGGCAGAGAGCCGGATGATCCAGATGAACCGCGGTCAGACGAGGAAGAGGAGGCTCCGCCAGACGGCCCCGAACGATCTGCAGCCAATCCACACACGGTAACACTTTACTTTAATGACCAGTTCTCACTATTGACTAGTTGTTTATTAGCATGCATATTACTTATGCATGTTATTCGTACTTATAAAGCACATATTAATGTCTTATTCTGCATGAACATATTCTAGATCCCTAAATCTGACCTCATACCCAAACTTAACAACTACCTTACTACTAATAAGCAGCAAATTAGAAGTTTATTGAGGGAAAAGTCATAGTTAATTGTTAGTTAATAGTGAGAATTGGTCCCCAAACTAAAGTGTGACCGAACACATTTTCCTTGATCATTTGAAATAAAGTTTGAGTGACTATATAAATATCAATAAACTTTTATTACAGTTACAGATATCATTTATCAAAAAGAAGTCTACTTAAGTGTACTTAGCACTAAATGTGCTCTTGTAGTGTACTTCAAATCTTGAAAGTATATTTTTAAAAAACTGGACTTGCAAATAATACAATATTACTTAAATAAAAGGCCACTTAAGTGACTTAATGAGAGACACTTTCATGACTGTTTCTTAACACACTTAAGTAGACTTTAAAGTACACTTTGTAATGATGTCAAAAACACTGTACTTTAAAGTGCATTTTAAATCATTATGTTTAAATAATATTTTGTCATGCTTTGAAGAAGTAAACTTTTATAAGTAATAGAAGTGATAATGAATGACATATAAAGATGTACTAAAGTCCTACTTAAGTGGGTCATTAAGCACTCTTAAGTTCAACAAATTGCATTTAATATAAATGTAAACTATAATACATTTTTATCTATTTGTAAATAACATGGTTAAGTGTCCAAAATTTCTCACTCAGATCACACTTTAAGTATATTGTTTTAAAGAACATTATTTCATAAGTGCTCTTTTTAATGGTATTTTGAAGTGTACTTATTTTTTTTTTTCCAAAGGATTATTCTTTCAATAACAAAGGTATCGCTAAACATAGTTAAATTTAAGTAAAAGTAGACAACACAGAATTGCTGCCTATGAGTGTTACATCAGACACTTTGAAGGCTGCTACCTATGTAGGCAGTGGAAAGTCAAGCAGCTGACTTGTTTTTGAAACAGAGTCATCGTTTTCTTTGTTATATTGTTTATGTTATATAAAGTGCCTTTACCACAGCAATATAAATTAAACTAATTAATACTGTGATTATTTTCATCATCATTATTATTAGCAGTAGTTGTTGTATTACCAGTAGAGGGTAGCACTGAAACAGAATTACTGTGCTACTGCTGGGGGTACAGTAGTGTGTGTGTGTGTGTGTGTGTGTGTGTGTGTGTGTGTTACCTGCACTCTCTCGCCTCACACACTGGCCTGCGAGCGGGTCAAATTCCTCCTGTCCGTTCTCACACTCACAGGTGAACGAGCCCTCGACGTTCCAGCAGCGCGCAGAGCCACACACACCCTGCATTGTCTCACACTCGTTTATATCTGTGCAGAAAGAGACATGCAGGGGTTAAACAGAGAGAGAGAGAAAAAAAAAAACACTAACAATTATTATTATTTCTAAAAATAAAGTTAAGTTTCCCTCATGAAAAAAGAAGTGTGCCTAAATGTATTGAATGTCCACTTCAGAGGTTGGGTAGAGTACTCAAAAACTGTACTCAAGTAAAAGTACTCGCAGAAATATTTACTCAAGTAAAAGTAAAAGTGATAGTCTGAATAGTTATTTGAGTAAGAGTAAAAAAAGTATCGGATAAAAAAACTACTCAAGTAGTTAGTTACGAGTTACTTTGGATCATATACTGAATATCTATAGTCTATTTTTATTTAGACATATAGATATTTAGATAAAATTTACACACACACACACACATATATATATATATATATATATATATATATACATATATACTGTATATACACACACACACACTGCCATTCAAAAGATTTTTTATGTTTTTTAAATGTAATTTATTTCAGTGATGCAAATCAGAATTTTTTTTTCAGCCTTTACGCCAGTCTTCAGTGTCACATAATCATTGCATGTTGATTTATTATCAATGCTTTTCTTTTTAGCTTTCTATGCATAAAAGAATCCTGAACAAAATGTCACAGGTTCTAAAAAATATTAAGCAGCAAAACTGTTCCCTGTTGAAAAAACCAGCACATGCTGGTTAGACATGTTTTGAAGCTGGGATGCTGGTTTAAGCTGGTCGTGTGCTGGTCCGACCAGCTAAGGACCAGCATAAACCAGCAAAGGACCAGCATAAACCAGCATCCCAGCTTCAAAACATATCTAACCAGCATGTGCTGGTTTTTCAACAGCACTGGTATTAAATCAATATATTAGAATGATTTCTGAAGGATCATAGTCTCTGAAAACTAGAGTAACTGCTGATAAAAATTCTGATTTACATCACTGAATTAAATTATATTTTAAAGTATATTAATTATGTATTATATATGTATAACCTCTGACACGGAGAAGAGTGAAAACTCGCCACATGACTGCTACAGAACATCTGAACATAATGAAACAAATGCACATTGACGGATCTTCTTCTGTCTGTTTTGCAAAATGTAAACAAATGTATATTTCTGTAAGAGTAAATATTGTGAAAATATCAATATTAATTGTGTCTAGGGAAAAAGGCATTCCTCCTGGAACAGATCGCGCGCCGCTGAGCAGAGCTAACGAGGGTTTGGCGGGTGTTAATTTCATACTTTGTGACAGCTTATTAATGTATAAATTATACATTGTATTTAATGTATAAGGTATATGTACAACAAACTAGGGTTGTCTCCCCTAAAAATATGACTAAAAACACGCTGTGTATTGTAAATAATGTTTTATACTTAAAATAATTGTGTAAATAGTAAAACAACACAAGCGCAAACGGGGCAAAAATGCGTTTTAAGTTTAGAAACATTTTGAGTCTCCCCTCCCTTGCCTCACAGTGCTTTGGTCCAAATGCTTTCCTCTTTTATATCACACACACAACAAGTCCGGTGAGAGAGAATAAAGTCTCAATAGTTGTGGAACTCCAGTAAGGCTGTCAGTTGGCTATTTTATTCACTTAAACATCGGATGATGTCATTATTTTCTCTTTGCGAGAGCAGCGTGTTTCTGAGAGCGCGACCGGTTTTGTGCGAGAGCAAAGAATATCCGCGTGATATATTATTATTGTATAGGGTATTAATGTGCTTTCGCGCTACAATAATGCGCTCTCGACATTTGTCATTAAAATAACGCTTTAGTCTTCCTACTACACTAATAGTTGTAGCTTTCCTCTGTGTATACATATCCTTACAAGTACAATTTTAGTTGTATTATTTGTGTCCCCTTCAAAAACTGCTCTTGAGAAATTTTATGTATATTGTTTTTTTTCACTAAAAATGTACTTGAGTAAGAGTAAAAGTATTAGTTACCCCAAAAAAATACTCAAGTAAATGTAACGAAGTAAATGTAACTCGTTACTACCCACCTCTGGTTCACTTGTAGTGTACTTCAAATCTTGAAGTAAGTGTCAAATCTTCAAATCTTATTTAAGAACAACTGTAATTGCAGATAATATGATATTAAGGAAATAAAAGGCCACTTAAGTGACTTAAAAAGAGACACTTTTTATTTATTTGTTCCCTTGTTTTAGTTAAATCATGGGGACATTGTACTAATTTGTTCCCTCCTTTTATTTTTTATTTTATTTTATTTTATTTTATTTTATTTTATTTTATTTTATTATTTTATTTTATTTTATTTTATTTTATTTTATTTTATTTTATACAACAGTTCTTTCTGGTTCTCGAATCTGACTGGCTGATAGGAGTGCGATATTAGAGTCCAACAGAGCTCCTCGTCCTCTTCACTGTTTGTATCACTCCGCTTGCCAAAGTTGCCGTATTTCTCACAGCGAGTGTCATGGCGGACGCCCAAATCCACTATAATTTAAAAATAATACTGTTTTGTATCATGGAATGCAGTTTTAAGAGTTTTTTTAGGCGAGAATGTGCTTGCTTGGACTTCAAATATGCGGTTTGTTAATAAAGATGAGGTCTATTTGAAAATTTGCTTCTACGTTTTCGGAGGCGTGACCTCCAGCGGTTCAGCGGCCGTTCAGTGCTCATTACACCCACAGAGAGTGCCTGACCGCTGCCAGATCTTCTGGAATTTAGCGCTGGCTCTGATGTCTATATAGTGGTTAAACATGAGATATAATTTGTGTTGGGTAAATCTAATGGCCAGCCTTTGGTCTCATTAAACTATTATTTGTTCCAGAGCAAATAGTTTTGGCAAAAGTTTATCATGTTTATGTAAATTCAATGCTGTATATCACGCTGCCTTTGTACGGTTGACTGAATTGCGTTAGCAACAGTAGCCACTTTTATAATGGCTGTTGTTGTTGTTTATTAAATATGATTATTCAATAAATAATATGTTATATAAATAATAGTTTTTAATAATAGTTTAGTACTGAGACGTGGTGCGAGTGTTCGTGATGGTGATTTTAATCACATTGTTCTACCATTAGATGGCGACAAGAGACTGTTTTTATGAGTCAGCACTGCAGTAAAGATTTTACACTGAAAAAAAAAAGCTTTTCTAAAAGGAAGTTATTTTTAATTTAAACAACAGCTTGCCACAGCAAACAAATGCACTGAGCAGCACTGTCTGAAACCACCCTTAACAGATGAAAGGATGTTGACGTTACGAAAAAGATAACTCTTTCCTCAGTGGACATTCATAAACTTATGTTTAATTGAGTAACGTTAGGAGACTGAAATGCTGTATCAGATGCAGGTAATCACAGCCGCTCAGTCCATCTCTCTCTCATAATACTTACTTTACATAATACAGTAAGCTTTTACTACAGTAATACAATAAGCTTTTAATGAAGCAACTCAAAGTTCCTTCGTTACTAGTTCTAAAGTGTCGTTTTGGAATTAGTAACGGAGGCTCAGCTCAACGGTCAACTTTAGATTTAAATCCGTGGCGGAAGGAAGTAGTTCTGCACAAAAGAGGGCTTTTAAAGACACTCCTATGTTGTTTCTAATTTATTTACACACTCGTGTCGTCGAACTGTTGTATAAATGCAATATCACACTCGTAGACATGCAATATGGCTGTATATTGGCATGCTGTGATTACCTACGCCGAATCACAGCCGTGCCGATACATAGCCATATTGCATGTCTACTCGTGTGATATTCCGCATTTATTTTATTTTATTTTATTTTATTGATACTGTGGCCACTTAAGTAGACTTTTAAAAAGTGCACTTTGTAATAAATTAATTTGTAAATTAAAATTAAATTAAAATTAATTTGTTACTTTAAAGTGCATTTTAAATCATCATGTTTTAATTAAAAATGTGTAATTACAAATATATGTAAGTATAAGTATGTATAAATACATGAAATTTAAATAGAAATACATTAAAGTATATTTTAGTTTACCATAAATGCTTGTCAGTTCATTCAGCAGTAAATTTAACCATATTTCAAAGACAACAGAAGTAATTATGAAATTTCATATAAAGATATACTTAAGTCCTACTTAGTGGGTCGAAAAAGTTCAACTAATTGCATTTAAAATAAATTTAAACTATAATACATTTATTCAATTGTAAATAACATGCAATTAAGTGTCTGGAAACATTACATGCAGTTCACACTTTTGAATTATATAATTTGTGTAATAACTCCTCTGTTTTTTTTAAAGTGTGCTGAAGGTCAGTTGTTTTTCTGCAGTCATGGACTCACCCACACACATCTGTCCATCGCCGGTGGACTCATAGCCCTGGTCACACAGACACTGATACGTGCCGATCAGATTCTGGCAGAAGGCATGATGTCCACACACCGTCTCGTTAGCGCACTCGTTAATGTCTGCGAGAGAGAGCCAGCTGTCATTCTGCACGAGTGTGTGTGTGTGTGTGTGTGTGTGTGTGTGAGAACTTGTTTTTACCACTTTGTGAGGACCAAAAGACCGCACAAAGATAGTAAAACTACAAAAGTTTGTCCTTAAATTGGATCCCACAAAGACATGATCGTTTATATAAGACTATAAGATGACTAAATATACTATCATCCAAACTTACACCAAACCTAAACCTACCAGTCACTCAAAACATTCTTATATTTAGATATAACAATGTTACATATATGAATGTTATAACATTCTTATATATATATATATACATATAAAAGAATGCAAAAACATGTTTTAAGAATGTTATATATATATGTGTGTGTGTGTGTGTGTGTGTGTTTTGACATTCTTATATATACAGTATCTCATAAAAGTGAGTACACCCCTCACATTTCGGCAACTATTTTAGTATATCTTCTCAAGGGACAATATTATAGAAATTAAATTTGGATATATTTTAGAGTAGTCAATGTGCAACTTGTATAGCAGCAAAGATTTACTGTCCTCTGAAAATAACTCAACATATAGCCATTATTGTCAAAAAAGCTGGCAACAAAAGTGAGTACACCCTAAGTGAACATGTCAAAACTGTGTCCAAAGTGTCAATATTTTGTGCGAGCACCACTGTTATCTAGCATTGCCTTAATCCTCCTGGGCCTGAAATTCACCAGAGCTGCACAGGTTGTTGCTGGGATCCTCTTCCACTCCTCCATAATGATGTCACGGATGCTTCTCCACCTTCAGTGTGAGGATGCCCCACATGTGCTCAATAGGGTTCAGGTCTGGAGACATACTTGGCCACTCCATCACCTTCACCTTCAGCTTCATCAGCAAGGCAGTTGTCATCTTGGCCGTGTGTTTGGGGTCGTTATCATGTTGGAAAAATGCCGTTTGGCCCAGTTTCTGAAGGGAGGGCATCATGTTCTGCTTGAGAATGTCACAGTACATGTTGGCATCCATGTTTCCCTCAGAGAACCAGCAGCACTCATGCAGCCCCAGACCATGATGCTATCACCACCATGCTTGACTCTAGGCAAGACACAGTTTTCTTGGTACTCCTCACCAGGCCGTCACCACACATACTGGACACCATCTGATCCAAACAAGTTTATCTTAGTCTCATCAGACCACAGGACATGGTTCCAGTAATTCATGCTCTTGGACAGGTTGTCTTCAGCAAACTGTTTGCAGGCTTTCTTGTGAGCCAGCTTCAGAAGAGGCTTCCTTCTTGGACGACGGCCATGCAAACCGACTTGTTGCAGTGTGTGGCGTATGATCTGAGCACTGACAAGCTGACCTTTCACTTCTGCAACCTCTAAAGCAATGCTGGCAGCACTCATGCGTATGATTTTTGAAGTCATCTTCTGCACCTGACGCACAGCATGAGGACTCAACTTCTTTGATCGACCCTTGCGAGGCCTGTTCTGAGTGGAACCCGTCTTGGAAAACCTCTGTGTGACACTGACCACTGTACTGTAACTCAGTTTCAGGGTGCTACTGATCTTCTTATAGCCTAGGCCATCTTTGTGGAGAGCAGCAATTTTAATTCTCAAATCCTCAGAGAGTTCTTTGCCATGAGGTGCCATGTTGAACATCCAGTGGTCAGTATGAGAGAATTGTACTCAAAGCACCAAATTTTAACTGCTCTAATACAAGATACACAAATTTGTATAGTCCTGTCAAGCAGACAAAAACATGAACATGATGAATAGGACATGTGGCTTTGCATAGTTAAACAACTTATAGCTGTTTTCATGTAGGGTGTACTCACTTTTGTTGCCAGCTTTTTTGACAATAATGGCTGTATGTTGAGTTATTTTCAGAGGACAGTAAATCTTTGCTGCTATACAAGTTGCACATTGACTACTCTAAAATATATCCAAGTTTCATTTCTATAATATTGTCCCTTGAGAAGATGTACTAAAATAGTTGCCAAAATGTGAGGGGTGTACTCACTCTTGTGAGATAGTGTATATAAGGATGTTAAATTTAACTTAGGGTTCTGTGACTGGTAGGTTTTGGGATAGGTTTCTGTGTCTGGTAAGTTTATGGTTGGTGTAGGTTATGTCCATACTATAGTGAGTTTTAACATTCTATAAAACATTCTTTATTATCATTTTTAAGATGTTGTCTTTGTGGGGTCCAACTAAAGGACCCCACAAAGTACTATATTTCTGTTTTTACTATCTTTGTGGGGACATTAGGACCCCACAAAGTAGTATAAACAAGAATGTGTGTGTGTGTGTGTGTGTGTGTGTGTTTGCATGTGTGTGTGTGTGTGTGTGTGTGTACTTGTTTATGCTACATTGTGGGGACCAAATCTCCCCACAAGGATAGTAAAACCTGAAATTTTTGACATTGTGGGGATGGCCTGCGGTCCCCACAAGGAAAAAAAAAAAATTAAAAATAGTAAACAATGTTTATCTGAAAGTGTAACAATGCATACAGGTTTTCTATAGGTTTAGGGTTAGGGGATAAAAAATATTGTTTGGTCAGTATAAAAGTAATAGAAGTCTATAGAAATTCCCCACAATTCACAGAAACAAACGTGTGTATGTGTGATTTACTGTGTGTCGGACTCACCCACACACTCTCCTGAGGCGGTGATGTGGTATCCGGGCTCGCAGGACGCCACGCAGCGGAACGAGCCGATGGTGTTCTCACAGCGCTGCGATCCACACAGCAGCCCCTCAGAGTCCAGACACTCGTTCACATCTGCAGAGCAAACGCTCAGCTGAGATCTGCCCTACACACACTCACTCCCGCACCAGGCCAGTGACTGTGACACAGCTACACTTTTACACTATTAAGGTCACATTCGGAACACAAATAAAGCGTAAAACGAAGGGAAAAGATGAATACAATCATTCTAGTTTCAAATTATATTACAATAACTTTACACTTTTTATTATGTCTCTATAATGACTTTATTCTTTTTTTTTTTTAACAGGGCTGAAAAGTTTAATTTGCCCAGACTTCAGTTTCCACTCAATAAAGAAAAAAAGTGATAAAAAATTCTACTGCGAACTTTTCCATATTAACTTACATTTAATTTAATTTAATTTTATTTTAAGTTGTATTAATTTTCCCCCCGGTTTTAATTTTAATTAAATTCTATTTATTCACCTTTGTTCTATATATATGTAGTATTTATATATAGTAATATATATAATATTTTATGGCCACATTTTAGTTTTGTTTGTTTGTTTATTAATTTTTTAATGCCATGTTAGGATTGGGCTATTTATATGGCAAACACAAGGTCAGCATCATAATCCATAAAGTTATAAATTATTATATAAAACATTTTAACTTGACATAAGACAAAAAAACATCCACATTTTGGTCATTTGTTTCATTGTTTTAGTTAAATCATAACAATGTTGTACTAATTTGTCCCTCATTTAATTTGGCCACAATATCTAATTTAATCATTTAATTTGGCCACAATTTTTTTCTCCATCATGTCATGTGCAGGCCAGGGCTCCTCAATTATTATTTTCAAAATTTAATTTAATTTAATTTAATTTAATTTAATTTAATTTAATTTAATTTAATTTAATTTAATTTAATTTAATTTAATTTAATTTAATTTAATAATTGCTGTTGCCAATATTGTCAACAATTGTAAGACAACAACAACAACAACAACAAAAAGAGCCAGGCCACAAAAGTGATAACCAGAAACACATTAATTTTAATTAAATTTTTTAATTTAATTTTGCTTGACATAATCTGAGAGTAGCTTTACTGGATGTCATTTTGTGTCAGTTCAATTAAGGAAGTAGGATTGTAACTGTATTCAAATGAATTCATATCTGCTTTAAGGGTATTTTTTTTTTTGTTGTTTTTTTTTTACAGTGTTTCTCGATTGCTAACACACAATTCATGAAACAATTCATCATTTTCTCACAACTATAAACACAATCTCAAAACTATACACCAACTTGCACAAACCTCAAACTTCCAGGTCAAAACCAAATATTCTCGTCAAAAGCATATTATCTTCAGTCAAAATCAAACTTTGGCCTCAGATGATGCACAAACCTGCCAAATACACAGACTACTTCACTGCCCAGAGAACACCAGTGAGATCAATTCAAAACACTGTTACTAAAACCTCCTTTTGGGAAACAAGAATCTTTTTGCTAGTCAGTGTCTGTTACAGTATACGACATAAATAGAGGGGTGCAGATACAGTAAAATTCAGCAATAAACTTTAAGAAAAGTTCACTTTCATTAAACTACTGTAAAGAGATCTTACAGTAGATGAAAAGCACTAGAGAAAAGTTCAAAGACCAAACAACTGAATATACAGTAAACACATACTGGAATATACTGTCAGTTACTTTACAGAAATAAATAAATAATGAATAAATGAATGAATGAATTAATTCATTCAGGATCCTCTATGAAATTGCATTACAGTATTGGTAATATCCTTATTTGTTATAGCAGTTTCTTAGTCATCTGACAAAAGACTTCTCTGCCTCCCCTAGACAGTCATATCTCAGTTCTGCAACAATAGAGTACATGTAAGGACTACTTGGCTACAAATCAATTAAGTAAACATTAATGAGTTTGAGGGTGTACAACATGTACTACAGTATTTACTGTACATAGAATAGTGAAAGTTCTTTCATCTGAAGTACTGCTGCTATGAACTGTAATTATATTGTATGTGTAAGAAGTATTGAAACCTTGTAGATGAGCGTGTAGGCCAGCTTCCCTCATGGTCAGTCCATGCAGAAGAACATGGTCAACTATTGTGCTTTATATTTCATCAGGAAAAAATTACCTTTGACCTCATCCCCTTCATTTTTATTTCCCCCTCCTATTCCTCTTTGTCTCCCACTACCAGGATTCATTTCCCAAAACACATAATCACCTGTGCTCTTGTTCATATCATCCTGAGATTCTGACCTGTGTGTCATCAGTTTTGCTACTGAATGTTCACACATGGATAAATGTGTGCTGTTTCATTTTTTGATGCTTGAGTTAATTATATTGTGAGTTTGTGTTTTCTGAATGAGAACATGGTTAAACCTCTGCAAAATGGTGGTGTTTTTGTGTAGAGTTTTGCAGTAAACACTGAGCAAATTGGAACGTGTGTGCAAACAGGTGAAATGTGTTAAAAAGTTTGAGAAATGTGTCTTTGTTTCGAGAACTGTATGAATGGTTTGGAAAATCGGCCAAATGAATCAGTTATAGTGTGTTAGCAATCGAGAAAAACTGTAATAATTTTTTGTATGAAATTGTAACATACAGGTTGAATGTTTCCCCAATAAAACCCCTACTAATGTTGTGACAGTAAGTAATGGTAGATTTGGTGTGTGAGTGTGTGTGTGTGTGAGTGTGTTTCTGTGTGTGTGTGTGTGTGTGTGTGTGTGTGTGAGTGTGTTTCTGAGTGTGTGAGAGTGTGTGTGTGTGTGTGTGTGTTTCTGAGTGTGTGAGAGTGTGTGTGTGTGTGTGTGCGTGCGTGCGTGCGTGTGTGCATTTCTGAGTGTGTGAGTGTATGTGGGTGAGTGTGTGTGTGTGTGTGTGTGTGTGTGAGTGTGTCTCCATGTGTGTGCGTGTGCGTGTGCGTGTGTGTTTTACCCAGGCAGGCTGTTCTCTCAGGGTTGGTGGTGAAGCCGGTTTGGCAGTGGCACAGGAATGATCCCTCAGTGTTGGTGCAGCGGCCGTCCTGACAAACTCCCTCCTGAACACACTCGTCCACATCTGGAAACACACACACACAACGCATGAGATCATCCACGCAGAAGCCATCAGTAATGCTCAGTCTCACAAACATTTGTGCTCTGCTCTGGACAATTCAGATCGAGCTCAATTCACAGGAACAGGAAGAGAGGATAACTGAGTCAAATTAGACAAATTACTCAAAGTTGCTCCATGATTGGCAAAAAAATGTGCAAAAACATGTCTTTTATTTTCCACTTATTCATTTCCACAATTTAGTTTTCATGAGCATTTTACGACCTCTCTCTGACTCTGAATCAAACAAGCTGCTTTTTGCTATGCTGTGCCTTTAAGACCTATGAGTGCCGTGATAATAAATAAATTTTTGATTAAAAGTTTCTAATAAATAAATAAATAAATAAATATAAATGTCAGTAAATAAATAATTATGTATAAACAAACAAACAAATCATTAAAATGTAATTAAAATAAATACAAGTTTAATTTTTTTAAATTAAAATAATTAATTAAAATAATTTAATTTAAAGTGTCCATAAAATGTAAACAAATAAAAATGAATGAATGAATGAATAAATAAATAAATAAATAAATGAATGTGTCAATAAATAAACATGTCAGCAAATAAATCATTAAAATGTCTTTAAAATATATACATATGTTTAAAAAATAATTAAATCATGAAATGTGTCAATAAAATACACAGGTTTCAAAAAATAAAGAATGAAATGTGTCAATAAATTAGTTTAAAAGTTTAAAAGAAAAGAAAAGAAAAGAAAAGAAAAGAAAAGAAAAGAAAAGAAAAGAAAAGAAAAGAAAAGAAAAAAGAAAAGAAAAGAAAAGAAGAAAAAAAAACTTCTGCAGAAAAAGCAAGTCATTTAGGTTCGAACTTACATTTTTAATAATTACTAAACTAAAACTAAATGTTTTCAATAAAAGTATATGCAGTTACAATACTAATAATTAAATACTAAATTATTTAATGCATGCAAAAATGATCTCCAATTACAGGTTGCCTTCAGTCTATGAGTGTAAATGTGCAGATGTTTCCCTTTATCACAATTATCCTGCATCTTGATTTTATCTCACAGGGTGTGTGGTGGACATGTCGAAAGGAAAAATGTTTACTTCAGCCATTTGACTAATGCAGTTATGTGAACACAATCATTCCATCCGAGAGTTAAGGAACATTTCGCATTTGAGAGATTGAAACAACTCCCTAATGACTAGGTCCAAATCTAAATTCAAGGTCGCTGAGAAAAACAGCAGTCACGCTATAAATGTTCATATTTCCCGACACTTTTAGTAAGAAATGGCAGCTTGATGTTGGCTGTGCATTACATTTGGTGTCATACCTTGGCAGGACGTCCCGTTAGCGGTGCTTTTGTAGCCCTGCGCGCAAACACACTTATAGGATCCGTCCGTATTCACACACTCTCCGCTCGGGAAGCAGAAATCTCCTTCCAGACACTCATTAATGTCTGAGCCAGACAGAAGTGTGTTAAAAACAAACGCATACAGTTGAAGTCAAAAGTTTACACCCCCTTGCAGAATCTGCAAAATGTAAATTATTTTGCCAAAATAAGAGGGATCATACAAAATGGATGCTATTGTTTATTTAGTACTGACCTGAATAAGATATTTCACATAAAATACATTTACATATAGTCCACAAGAGAAAATAATAGTTGAATTTATAAAAATAACCCCATTCAAAAGTTTACATCCACTTGATCCTTAATACTGTGTTGTTGCCTGATTGATTCACAGCTGTGTGTTTTTAGTTTAGTGATAGTTGTTCATGAGTCCCTTGTTTGTCCTGAACAGTTAAACTGCCCGCTGTTCTTCAGAAAAATCCTTCAGGTCCCACAAATTCTGTGGTTTTTCAGCATTTTTGTGTATTTGAACCCTTTCCAACAATGACTGTATGATTATAAGATTTATCTTTTCACACTGAGGAAAACTGAGGGACTCATATGCAACTATTAAAGAAGGTTCAAATGCTCACTGATGCTCCAGAAGGAAACACAATACATTAAGAGCCGGGGGTGAAAACTTTTGAACAGAATGAAGATGTGTACGTTTTTCTTATTTTGCCTAAATATCTTTTTTTTTTTTCATTTAGTACTCCCCTTCAGAAGCTACAGAAGATACTTACATGTTTCCCAGAAGACAAAATAAGTTCAATTTACTCTGATCTTCAAATTCAAAAAGTTTTCACCTCTGGCTCTTAATGCGTGTTTCCTTCTGGAGCATCAGTGAGCATTTGAATCTTTTGTAAGAGTTGCATATGAGTCCCTCAGTTGTCCTCAGTGTGAAAAGATAGATCTCAAAATCACACAGTCATTGTTGGAAAGGGTTCAAATATGAAAAAAAAAAAACACAGCTGTGGATAATTTAGCTAACAACACCGTATTAAGAATAAAGGGGATGTAAACTTTTGAATGGGGTCATTTTTATAAATTCAACTATTATTTTCTCTTGTGGACTATATGTAAATGTATTTCATGTGAAATATCTTATTCAGGTCAGTACGCAATAAAAAATAACATGCATTTTGTATGATCCCTCTTATTTTGGTAAAATCATTAACATTTTGCAGATTCTGCAAGGTGTATGTAAACTGTTGACTTCACTGTATCTGTATCTCGTGGTGAAGGAGTATAAAGCGGTGATATTTCTCTGACCTCTGCACTGGCGGCGCGGTCCGGCCGCTCTGTAGCCCTGTAAGCAGTCGCAGCGGTACGACCCGTCTGTGTTCACACACACGCTCTGCGGCCCGCACATGTGAGGACTCACACATTCATCAATGTCTGAAGGGAAAACACATAGGAAGGTTTAGCTGTGATATGCTGAAACATACAAGCTGGGCATTTATTCATGTCATATTTGGCTGACAACATGGGTTTATTCTGACATGCATATCGCACTTTATCACTTTATCTACTGCCTTGTCGCTCCCTTATTATGTCAATCAAGCTTTTTGCCCCAAAAATAGATATAATTTAGTTTTCATGACATTTTATGCTGAATAGTCTGAATATTCTTAACTGAATAGTCAATATAATGTAAAAAATAAACATATAAATAAATATATGTTAAATATATGCTTTAAAAATAAATAAATAATGAAATGTATCAATAAATACTGTAAATAGGTATCAGTAAATACTGAAAAACTGTCAACTTCAAATAAATGTTTATAAAAATTTATATATATTTCTCAATAAAACGAAAAAGTTGTAAAAATAAATAAACCATGAAATGTATCAATAAATACTGTAAATATGCATCAATAAATAATGAAATACTGTCAACATCAAATAAATGTTTATAAAATAAATAAATAACGACATTTGTAAAAAAAATAAATAAATAAAGGAATGATGAAATGACAAAGAATTATTAATATTTATTTAAAAATAACTTTATACTGTATCTACTACAGTAAACTGGCATAAAACTAGCATGTAGCATGAAAATAAAGAATTAAATGTGTTTTTCAATAAACAAATAAACAAAACGTTAATAAATAAACTTATCGCGAAATACTGAAATTTCAATGAAAATTTTAAAAATCATCAAATGTGTCAGTAAAATTAATAAAAATAAATCATAAATAAATGTTTTTTTTTAAATTAAACCATGAAATGTGTTAAAAATGTATATTTTAAAAGTAATCATGATATATCTTATATATCATATAATTATATATTATATAACAAGTATCACTTTTTATTTCTCCTCTTTCCTACTACTTGTTTCACTTCTGTTTCAGTTTTTATAAACATTTCTTACTATGTGTAAGTTGCTGTTTTTTAGCATGTGTGTTTGGCTCAGTGTTATTTTTTTAGGATTACTGATAAACTAATGTAGTTTGATTTTTATTTGTTGTCTTTTTTAATTTTAGTTAAAGTTGGAGTAATGTTTGTCATTTTATTAGTTTTGTTTTTATTATGTCTGTATAGGTTTTTTAATTTGAGTTATTTAGTACTTCAACAAAATACATGGAAATGAAAGAATATTGAATTTATAAATGTATATATATGTATGTGTGTGTGGTTGTACATTCACATATATGGAGTTGTTTTTTTGGTGTTTGGCTTAGTGTTATGTTAGAATCATTATTATACTCTTAAACCTTTTGTTCTTTAATATATTGTTTTTAGTTTTAATTTTTGTTTTCATTTAAATGTTAAGTTTTGAAATTTAGTTGTATGCATTGACATTTTTATTTAATTTCTTTATTTTATTTTTTTTTTTTAAATGTGTATATATCATATTTAGAAAGTTTTAGCTTTTAGTTTTGGATCTGTTTTAGTTGTTTTAATACTACAATTGACTGCTTCTGTTGTCCTCATTTGTAAGTCACTTTGGATAAAAGTGTCTGCTAAATGACTAAATATAAATATATCTTAATAAAATGAATGTTTTAAAAATGTTATAAAATATGTAACAAAAAAAAAAAAACGAAACAAAAAAATTATGAACAAATGTTTAAAAATTACATAATTCAATAAATTACTATTTATTATTATGTTCTTTTTTTTTTACTGACACATTTCATGATCAGTTATTATTAACACATTTTATGTGTTGACTCATTTATTGAAAAACATTTCATGATTTATTATTATTGGCACGCTAGTTTACTGTAGTAGATACAGTATAAATAATAATATAAATATAGTTCTGAAGGTGACAGGTTTTGTCTTCAGCCTCCCTCGAGCCAGACACCTTCCTCTCTGTCACTGTGACTGAAACCTCAGGCGGATGAAGATAATTGGCTGAGATCTGAGTCCTGCCATCTGCAGGCCATACGCCTCCTTTCACAGCGCACTCGTCCTCAGAACAGAGAGGAAGGAAGAGCGATAGAGCCAGTCTTTCCCTGGAGGAACCAAGCTCTGACACATTCGATGCCGATCACTTGCCAAAGCCAACTTTCTGCACTACATCGTTTATTCTGTGGCAGCAGAGCAGCTGTTTGCACTCAGAGAACTTCAAGACGACTTGAGAGTGTGCACAGCAAGTATTTAGACAGATTTGCTCTGTGTCTGGAGGCTGGTCTGACCTGAGCAGCGTCCGTTCTGCATGCTGTGTCCGTCTCTGCAGGGAACGCACCTATACGAGCCTGGAGAATTCAGGCACTGCTGACCGGGACACTGCAGCACGTCCAAACACTCGTCAATGTCTAACACACAAACAAACAAACAAACATGACATTAGATAAGGTGAAAAAATGACGTGATGTTACAACAGTCTTATTTTAGTGTCACTGATACAGGTTTTGCTGATATTGTGAATTTGATTTTATTTTTGCATTTTCTGTTTTCACTTTAATTCCAGTTAAAGTTTTAGTGATTATGTTTTGTGTATGTTTTTAATATGTATCACTTTTATTAATATTTATTTATTACTTTTTGTTATTTTAGTACTTCAAGTTACAGTAAACAAAGATGATAAATGTTTCTTTGGTAATTAACTGAAATAAAATATTAATAGTTTAATATAGTTTTTGTTAATAAATTGAATAAGATTCTAATTTATTTTTATATTTTCTTTCTTTTCTTTTTATATTTTGCTTTTTTTAGTAATTTTGTTGTGTGTGTGTGTGTGTGTGTTTTGTTTTCTCCAATATGTCCATGTAGTTTTTATTAATTTGTATTTGTTAGTTTTAATTTACTTAGTTTTAGTTAATTTAGTACTTCATGTTACATTAAACAAAAGTGAGAAATATTGGCAACAAGCTGAAATAAAATAAATTTAAAATTTCTTTTTAGCTTTTTTTCAGTTAACATTTATTTTATTTCAAGTAGTGTTATTTTAGTATAACTGATATACAGTTATATACAGTAAATATTTTGGATTACATATTATTTTTGTATTTTCTGTTGAACTAAAATTTAAGTTTTTGTTGTGTTTTATGTTTATTAGTTTTTTAAACATCTATATAGTTTTTATTTATTAGTTTTAGTTTATTTATTTTCAGTTAGATTAGCTCTTACATTACACTAAAATACAATAATTTTATTTATTATTTTATTTCAATTAACATTTTTTTGATAAACTATTACATTTTATTATTGATAAATTTAAAATGTTATAGTTTATCAATATCTTGATTTTATATATTTTCTGTTGTCATTTTAATTTTAGTCATTTTAATTAATAATAGTTAATACTAGCAGTTATATAATAATATAATTTATATATTTTTAAAATAATACAATTTATTTGTATTTAATAGTTTTATTTCAAGTAACTTTTTTAAAGGTTATAGTTTTAGTTAACTATAACAACCTAGATTTTTTTATTTATTTATTTATTTTTTTTTAGTATTTTTTTTGTTAGTGCTTAGTGCTCTCTTACCTGTACATGTGCGGTCCTTTAGATTGAAGCCCAGATCACACACACATCTGAAGCTGCCCGGTGTGTTCATGCATTGGCCATTAGTGCAACGCGTGGGGTTTTGCCTACATTCATCTATATCTGAAAACACACACCAGAGACAGCACGCTTTCAAAACCCGTTAACGGACCAGTCACATCTTTATCATTAGAAAAGAAAGAGACAGTAAAAGGATTGCGCTACAGAATGACATGCTGCAGTATACATATTTTCATACTACACATCAGAATATCTACATACAGCATACTAGTGAAGTATATATGCTGAGACACCAGATTCAGCAATAAAAATAAAAAAATAAAATAAAAAAAGAGCAGCCAATTAGAAACATTTTGCACATTCAAGAATTTTGACATTGGTTTTGCTAATTGCACCTCTCACAGTGTGATCTCATAATTCTGTATTATGTGTCTATAGTCATTATTTGTTCGTGTAAAGCACTCTGGTCAACTTCAAATGTGTAATAAGTACTGAATGACTGATCAATAACTGTGACTTTGTGTGTCATAATTGCATTAAAAACTAAAAAAGAAAGAAACAATCACTTTTCCTTTATCATATTCTACATTTAATCTAATCAAATCAGTGTTATTTGATACCTTGGCATTGGCCATCAAGAACCTCGAAGCCCGGCTGACAGGAGACACACTTGAAGGAACCGACCGAGTTCACACACTCTTTTCCTGGACACTGAAGCTCATTCTCACACTCGTTCACATCTGGAACAGGATAAGATACAGACTCCATACTTCAAATCTTATACCAAAAAACAAAACAAAACTGTACTTGCAGATAATATAATATTAATGAAATATAATGCCACTAAAGTCACTTAAAGAGAGACACATTCATGACCATGCTTCAGTAGACTTTCAAAAAATGCACTTGTAAAAATGTATTTTTTTTTTACTATAAAGTAAATTTTAAAATGTTTTATTAATCTTCTGTTGTGTTTTACAGAAGTACACTTGTTTTGATGTGTTGACTAACATACTAAATTACATAAAGTCCTTTAAATTGCAACAATTACAAAATGCGTAAATAAATGTGTAAAATATATTTAAATACGACATACAAGTTTCAATAGAAATGCATTAAAGTATATTTTATTTTACATTAAATGCTTGTCAGTACATTTAGCAGTAACTTTAACCATATTTCAAAGACAATAAAATTATGAAAATACATATAAAATGTACTGAATTCCTATTTAAGTGGGTCAAAAAGCACTCTTAAGTTCAAATAATTGCATTTAATATTAATTGAAACCATATTACATCTTCATTTATTTGTAAATAACATGCAGTTAAGTGTCTGAAATCATTACTTCAATATATTCTCATAAAGTGTATTATTTCCGTAATAAGTCCTTTTTTTATAAAAGTATGCTGAAGTGCACATGTTGAGTTTTGGAAGGTTTACTCCAGTAAAATGGCTCTGACGGTTTGCTCGTGAATCATTCTGTACCTCTGCAGATGTTTCCCTCCAGTCTGAATCCAGGGCGACACACACAGCTGTAGCTCCCCATGTTATTCTCACAGCGGCCGTTAACACACACATCAGGAGTCTGACGACACTCATCGATATCTGACACACAGAAACTGCTCACTCATTATACAATAGACTTCAGGCTTTCTCTGCTGGAAAATAAATGACTGTGTCATTTATATACTTTACTGACTGCAAAAATTATTTTGGATTTTATTAATTTGTATAAATTTTCAGTTTGTTTGTTTATTTACTTTTTTGTGCATAACAACATATGCATATTTTAAAAAGACATCACAATAAACAGTAAGTTTTTTCAAAGCTGTCTTTATATTAAATAAACTAAATTAAACATGGGCTAACAAAATGTTTTTAGTTTTATCTTAAGTGAAAATTATAATTCTACTTATAGCTAATTTAGCTTTTGTTTATGGTAAAATTAAGTTGTAATAAGCCAAAAAAAAATATTATATTGACCTACATTAAGTAACAATTTGGTCCATGTCTAAACAAATACATTAATTACCTATGGTGGTCTTTATAATAAATAATACTTTTACTTTGTATGAGTACTCTGTTTTTGTTTATACCTTTGGAAGAATGAACCAAACTGAACCAAATTGAAGCTAAATATAATTGGAGGAAAACTAATAAATTTACCTGTCTTTTTGTAAGTTGGCCCAGAGTATAATTATTATTATTTTTTTTCCATCAGGATAAAAGCTTAATTTGGTTGCTATAAAGGTCATGTCCAGGTTTACAATGATAATGGTTCAATTTAAATCCAGATGTGCTGTATTTACCTGAACACGCTCTGTTTTTAAGGCTAAATCCGGGTCTGCATGACACACAGCGATACGATCCCTGAGAGTTCACACACTCCTGTCCGGGACACTGCAGTGGATCTTCACACTCATTCATATCTGCATCCACACACACACACACACACACAAACGCACACACACACAAACATTCATGAGTCACAGTGCTTAATTATTTAATTGAATAAGTGGTTTGTATGAATGCTCATACCTGTGCAGGTGCTTCCCTGCATTCTGTAGCCAGTTCTGCACACACACCTGAAGCTGCCAAGTGTGTTTTCACACCGTCCGTTAGAGCAAAGAGATGGCGTCTGGCGGCATTCATCTATATCTGAACACACAACACCATCCTACATTCAGGGTCTGTATGTACAGTACTGTGCAAAAGTATTAGGCCACTAGTATTTTCAGCAGCCAAAAAAGGATCTAAAATCAGTTATTTCTATCTTTTGCTGTAGTATGTCAGTAGGAAATATCAGTTTACATTTCCAAACATTCATTTAGCCATTCATTGTAATAATCCAGTGAGATTTTTGTGCTCCACACAGAGATCTGATCTGATCATCATCCAGTCCGTCTGGAATGACATGAAGAAACAGAACAAACTGAGACAGACTAAATCCAGAAGAACTGATGCTTCAAGAAACCTACCTGCAAAGCTCCTGAAAAACTCTGCTCAAGTGCACCGAGAGCAAAAGCTGCTTTAAACACAAAGGATGCTCACACCAAAAGTCTTTTTTTAAGTTGGTCCAAAGTGTATATATATATATATATATATATATATATATATATATATATATATATTATATATATACATACACACTTTTTTTTCCAGTGTGGTTTTTCCATCAGGATAAAAGCTTAATTTGGTTGTTATAAAGGTCATGTCCAAGTTTACAATTATAATGGTTAAATTTAAATCCAGATGTGTTGTATTTACCTGCACACGCTCTGTTTTTAAGGCTAAATCCAGGTCTGCATGACACACAGCGATACGATCCCTGAGAGTTCACACACTCCTGTCCGGGACACTGCAGTGGATCTTCACACTCATTCACATCTGTAACACCACGCACATCCATCCATGCACACGCGAACACAGTCATATTTTTCATCTAAGCGTATACCATTCAGACTGAAGTGACTTTTCCACTTCTTACCCACACAGGCATTGGCCTGGAGTCTGTATCCCGTTCGACATGAGCATCTGTAGCTGCCTGGAGTGTTTTCACAGCGGCCGTCCGGACAGGGCGACGGTGTCCGGCGACATTCATCAATATCTGAAGAAGAGAAGCATCGATTTTACCTTGAAACCTTTTACTCTTATAAATTGTTCTGAAAAACAACTTTGCTTAATTGCATTAAATTTGCACTTGTAGTGTATTTCAAATCTTAAAAAGTTATTTTTAAAAACTGTACTTGCAGATAATATGATAATAGTGAAATAAAAGGCCACTTAAGTGCACTTAAAGACATACTTTCATGGCTGTTTCTTAACACACTTAAGTGTACTTTAAAAACATGAATTTTGTAATAATGTCAAATTAAAAGTTTTATTTTAAAGTACATTTTATATCATTATGTTTAATCTTTAAAGAAGTACAATTATTTTGATGTGTTGACTAACATACTAAAGCACGTGTAAAGTACTTGATTATATTTTAACTGACAATAGGTTTTCAAAGGTGTCTATATTTATATTAAGTAAACTAAATTAAAAACTGACTAACAAAATGTTTTTAGATTTATCTCAAGTGAAAATTGTATTTCTACTTATATCATAACTAATTTAGCTTTTGTTTATTGTGAAATTAAGTTGTAAAACTATTTTATTGACCTACATTAAGTAACAACTTGGCCTTCATTTAAAGATGCCTATATTTAACTTCATCATGACATTAAATGACAAAATATATTAAAGCAAATTTTAGTTTATCATAAATGCTTGTCAGTACATTCAACTTTAACCATATTTTAAAGACAACAGAAGTAATTATGAAATTACAAATAAAAAAAGCAATTAACTGTATTTAATCTAAATCTAAACTCTAATTCATTTTTCAAATCTAAACTCTTATTCATTTTCATTTAATTGTAAATAACATGCAATTAAGTTTCTGAAAACCTTACATTCAGTTTAAAGTAAAACCATTTTTAATTTTTTTTTCTGTAATAAGTACTCTTTTTAAAAGCGTGCTTCTTTTTCACAACATAACAGGGCCAATTTATAGCAGACTAATACGGATTAGTCTGCTGTTAAATGAATATTCATAGTCAGTCTGTTGATGTTTGTGTGCAGTGTGTTACCTGAACATTGTCCGTTGAGCAGATCAAAGCCGGGCTTACAGGAGACACACCTATAAGAGCCCTGCGAGTTCACACACTCCTGACCCGGACAGCGCAGAGGGTCTTCACACTCATCTATGTCTGAGAGTACAAAACACACGTCACAATTTAATAAACCTAACAAATACTATTTTTACAGACAGAAAACACATGATTCATTTCTATCATGCAGTACATTTCCATTGCCTCATCATATACACTACTGGTTAAATGTTTGGTGTTAGTAAGAGTTTTTAAAGAAGTCTCTTCTGCTCACCAAGGCTGCATTTATTTGATTAAAAAATACAGTAAAAATACTTAAATATTATTATAATTTAAAATAGCTTTTTTTTTTACGTGAATATAGTAAAATGTAATTTATTTCTGTGATCAAAGCTGATTTTTCAGCATCATTACTCCAGTCAGTGTCACATGATCCTTCAGAAATCATTCTAATATACTGATTTACTGCTCAAGAAAAATTTCTATTATCAGTGTTGAAACAGTTGTGCTGCTTCATATTCATGGGAACTGTGATACTGTACTTTTCAAGATTATTTGATAAATAGAAGGTTCAAAAGAATTTTGCATGCTTGATCAATTTATTGTATTATTTCTTTAAAAGAAAAATTCTTACTGACCCCAAACTTTTGGAAGGTAATAAATGTCTTAAAATATTTGATAATATATAGTCATGATGGAAATCATTTGGTTGTGTCAACTCAACACTATAACATTTTTTAAATAAAATAAAATAAAAATAAAAATATTTACCAAAAAGGTTTTATCACTAAAATGAAGTGCTATAATGTACAAAGCAAACTGAGCAAGCATTATGAGTAAAATGATTTGAAGTACCTATGCAGTTGTTGCCCTGCAGCTTGTATCCAGTCCTGCACAAACACCTGAAGCTGCCCAGTGTGTTTTCACAGCGGCCGTTAACACAGGGATTGGGCACCTGACGGCACTCATCCAAATCTGTGGAATCCATCGATCTCATCAGTGATTGCATGCACAACATTCTACAAACATATTATCAGAAAGTGTTTATCCAGCAGACTGAGAGAATGAGATGTTTCTGACCGACACACTGGGTCTGCTGGGAGTTGGTCTGGTATCCTGATGGACAAACGCACCGGAAGCTGCCCGCTGTATTCTCACACTGACCCACTGAACACGGCCGGGGTGTCAGCACACACTCGTTTATGTCTGAATGAGAGAGAGAGAGTGAAAGAGAGAGAAAGATAAGATGGTTTGATCACTGATTTCTTCTGACTCAGTATTGCGGTCAGACGTTTAAAAAGTGCACTTTGTAATCTTGTCAAATTAAAAGGTTTACTTTAAAGTACATTTTAAATCATTATATTTAACCTTTTGTAGTGCTTTAAAATACGGATGTTTTGACTAACATACTAAAGCACATGTAAAATACCTGATTATAATTTTAACTGTATTTTAACTGTTATTTGATATTATATGTACTTTAAACATACTAAACAGCAATTCTTTTGCAGTACATAACAGAAAATATTATGCATAGAGTATTTAAAAAATATATAAGAATGAACAGTACATTTTTTAAAGCTCTCTTTATTTTTATTGAGTAAACCTAACATTTTACATGTTTTTATATAATCGATGTACTAGTATACTAGATTTTGCTAAAATTTTAAATTAGATTTTATTTTTGTAATTTATGTTTTCACGTTAATTTTAGTTCAAGTTTTAATTTGATGTTTTTGTCATTTTTATTAGTTTATTAATGTTTACATAGTTTTTTAAATTATTTTTTAATTATTAGTTTTAATTTATTTAGTTTTAGTTATTTTAGTACTTAAACTAAACAAAAATGAGATCACCTTGGCAACTAGCTTTAATAAAATAACTTTATGTTTTTGTAATATTTGATTTTATTTTATTTCATTTAATTTTTTATTATTTTATAATTTAATTTAATTTAATTTATTGATTTCTTCTTCTTCTTCTTCTTCTTCTTCTTCTTCTTCTTCTTCTTCTTCTATTTTTAGTTAACTTTTTAGCATTTTAGTTAACTTTAATAACCCTTATTGCAATACTACTAACATTTCTGGCTACCTTATGATAAATTGCTTGTGCTTTTCCTCATTTGTAAGTGACTTTTAGTGTTGCAAGTAACACATTATGAAGTGATGCACATGCATAAAAAAAAAAAAAAATCACAGTTAAAGCACTGAAAATCAGAGATGATAAATATGTGAGCTAGCTGTCCTCTCAGCAATGTCACCTTGACCTTTGACCTTGATGCACCAATGGGAAAAATATAAATCCTTCTACAATGCCAAATACTGGTGAGTCACACAAAACAATCTAAAATATGCTGCATGTGGAAAAACGGCAGGCAGTTTGGTGGTGTGGAAGAATCATGTTATTTACAGCCCTTTTTAGGAAGTACACAGATATGTTACCTTATATATTTTTCTTCTTTAGAGTAGAGGTCTGAAGTGTTGCTTATTTCTCATCTTTAAAGTCACTCACAGGTTCATACCTTGGCAGTGGCCTTGCTGAGTGTTGAGGATATATCCAGTGTTACACACACATGTGTGTCGACCGCCTGGCAGGTCAATACAGCGACCCGGACCGCACATCCGAGCTCTCGATTCACACACTCGGCCATCTGAAGAACCACAAACAAGGCCATAAAAAACAGTTAAAAACAATAGCATTCAAACATAAATAAATAAATAAATAAAAAACTGAGCATAAAAATAAAAATAATACAATATAAATTATATATAGTATATACAGTCAAATAAAAAAATTATTCAGACACCAGATATAATTTTTGATATTTTTTACTAGTGGGTGCAGGACACTATAGTTCATTTATGTAACTGAGGATAGCAAAATAAAGTAAACTGTGACATATTATACCCAAAAATTCTTCATACATTGGACTACCAGTAAAATTGATTATAATTTGGGACCGAAAATTTGATTTGACACTTTGACCATATATATATATATATATATATATATATATATATATATATATATATATATATATATGGTCAAAGTGTCAAATCAAAAAAAAAAAAAAAAAAAAATCTATATATATATATATATATATATTAATAACTTCAATAATTTTTATTAAAATTTCATACAAACATTAATATATAGAATGCTTGCATTAGTTCATGTACATTCAAACTGTTAGAAATATCATGAAACATTCATTCATTATAAAATTCAATATTTATTTTCATTATTATTATTCAATTACCTAATATTTATTATTGATGTGATGAAATTATTCATGCATTATTATATTTCATTATGTAATCTAATATGCTTTTAAAACACTTTTTCTTTGGTAAAGTGATTCAATATCAGGTCAGTTTGTGGTTTAGATAATCAGATTAGCCAAACTCAATCTCAGAAATATGCTGTGTTCCTAAAATGCTTGACATTTATTCATTCCTCTCCAAACCAAATTCATCGAACAATCACACTGAAGACAAATGATGAGAAAATTACAGTTCTGTATCCAGCTCTGCATTTTTCAAGGTTGATATGAATTTGGCATCACTTCAGCTCTGGAAATCAAAGAAGTCATTTATATGAGCAGGCCCATGGATTTTCTGGCCATGTTCACAGTTTCTTGGAAAACTGAGTCTTTGTGCTTATCAAGTCACCGTAACGATAATCATAATTGTCCCAGTGAAGTTCTGCTCTGATTGAACCTTTTGTTTTAAGCCCAACATCCTGAGGAACATCTTCACTTTTATAGTAAATCTTGCCCAACAAATATATTTCTGACTTTACAATAAAGAACAGACTGAGAACAACAGTGAAAAGCAGTGGCCAAAAATTCAACAAAGAAATGCAGTTGAGGACGTAAACAGCCCATTTTGTTTTTAACTTCTACAGTTTTAACAGCTGTTAATGTTTGTGAGAACCCTTCTGAGTCATAAAATCACAAATGGGGCATCCAACACTTTCATGGACTTCAGGGAAGGACTCAAGTCCACATCAAGTACACTTCAGGGCCTTCTAGTCACAAACGTCCCATTGTGAAAAAGAAGGTGCTTAATTGTACTGAATGTGCACTTGTAGTGTACTTCAAATCTTAAAAGTATATTTTACAAAACTGTATTTTCAAATACTATTATATTAATGAAATAAAAGGCCACTTAAGTGCACTTAAAGAGCGACACTTTCATGACTGTTTTTTAACACACTTAAGTAAACTTTTAAAAAGTGCACTTTGTAATAATGTCAAATTAAAAGTTAAATCATTAAATCATTATGCTCAATATATAGTTTTTCTTCAAAGTGCACTTATTTTGATGTGTTGACTAACATACTAAAGCACATGTAAAGTACTTGATCGCAATTTTAACTGTAGTGTGTTATTTGATGTCACATTTAAGGATAATATATTTTAAATGTTCTGAATTGCAACTTTGTCATTACAAATGTGTAATTACAAATATATTTGAATGTAACTAGGGCTACACTTTATTTTAAGGTGTCCTTGTTACAGTGCAATTATATATTTAAGTATAGAGTATATACTTTGTATATGGTTAGGGTTAGGATTAGGGTTTGGCTTAGTGTTCTTTGCATGTAATTTTGCATAATTTGTTGTTATTATAATAGTAAGTACATGAAAAATGTATAACAAGGACACCTTAAAATAAAGTGTTACCCATTAAAATATGTCAATATGTAAACTTTCAATATGTTTATTAACACACTTAAGTACACTTTTTGTAATAATATCAAGTTAAAAGTGTTTAAAATACGTTTTAAATCATGTTTTAATAATCTTTTAAAGAAGTACCCTTATTTGGATATGTCGACTAACAAACTAAAGCACATTTAAGTACTTAATTATAATGTGCGTATAGTGTTATTTGATATTACATTTAAAGTTCATATAAATTTAAATGTACTAACTTGTAGCTTGATTACTACAAATGTGTAATTACAAATGTATTTAAGTACATGACATAAACGTTTCAGTAGAAATGACATATTAAGTATATATTTACATTTACATTACATTACATTTAGTCATTTAGCAGACACTTTTATCCAAAGCGACTTACAAATGAGGACAATAGCAGCAATCAAAATCAACAAAAGAGCAACAAGCTCGCTTACAAACATGTAAGTGATATGACAAGCCTCGGTTAGCCTAACGCAGTACACATAGCAAGGTTTGTTTTTGATTTTGTTTTTTTAAGAAAAAAAGTAGATAGAATAGAAAAAAGAAAGCTAGTGTTAGTTTTTAAAGAAAAAGTGGCAGTTAGAGAATAAATATGCAATTGATAGAGGGTCAAGGGTGTGTGTGTGTGTGTGTGTGTGTGTGTGTGTGTGTGTGTGTGTGTTTTTTTAAATAAAAACAAGACAGATAGATAAAATATAATTAGAATAGAGAGTGATAGAGTTAGAGGGTCAAATAAACATGGAAGAGATGTGTTTTTATCCGTTTCTTGAAAATGGCTTCAGCTGCTCGGATTGAGTTGGGCAGGTCATTCCACCAGATGGGAACAGTTAATGAAAAAGTCAGTGAAAGTGATTTTGTGCCTTTTTGGGATGGCACAATAATGCGTTGTTCACTTGCAGAACGCAAGCTTCTAGAGGGCACATAGGTCTGAAGTACTGAATTTAGGTAAAGGGGTGCAGAGCCAGAGGTGGTTTTGTAGGCAAACACTAATGCCTTGAAGTAAGATAATTAATATAAGTACATATAAGTATATTTACTTTACCGTAAATGTTTGTCAGTACATTTAGCAGTAACTTTAACCATATATTTTAAACACAATAGAATTCATTATGAAATTACATATAAAGATGTACTTAAGTCCTACTTAAGTGAGTCAAAAATGCATTTAGCATAAATTTAAACTACAATACGTTTTTATTTAATTAGGCAACATGCATTTAAGAGTCTGTTCACACTTAAGTATATTATTAAGTATTAAGTATATTATTTTAATACTCAAGTGTACTTAATTTTCACTAGTCTCTCTGATGCTTACCTTGTCTAGTTGGAAGAGGTCGAGCTGTAGCTGGTACAGGCGGAGGTCTGACTGGAGATACTGGCTGTCTGTGAACCGACGGCCGGCTGGTTTGCGTCCGTATAACAGCTGTACACAATTAGACTGAATCAAACACATCTACACCAGTGAGTTTTAATAAATAACCTAATAGAAAATGCTGTGGCTCACGTGTGTTCACTCTGGCCGGCTGGCTGGTTGCGCTGGAAGGCTGCTGAGGTCTGGCGTTTGTGGTTTGAGAGCCGCTGCTTGTTGACAGGTTTGGTTTTGATTGAGTTATAATGATATGCGAGCCGGCCTGTGAACCCGCGTCAGGTTGCTGTGGTCTCTGCTGGACTCGGATGATCTGCGTGTTGGTCGGTGAATATGGCACTTGTTGGATTCGGGTTGACTGTGAGATTGTAGAGTGAGTCCTGGAGCCTTCAGGTTGGGATGCTATGTCTTGGGTGGATGTACGGCCATTTTCGGACACCAAGGGCGGTCCGCCGGTGTCAAGCATCTCAGCTAGCCTCTGGTTAAACTTGACAGCTGTAGCCGAATAATGGTAACCCGGTCCAGCAGGACAGATCTCTTTGAAGGCGGCTGTGAACATAAAGTTAGATGCTGAAAACCTGTAATTGTTCAATAGAGTCACAATTTTTGTTTTTTAATTGAGCCAGAAACTTTAAGTTCAAACAGGACAACAGTAGAATCTCAACTTGTGTTATTTAAACAAAGACTACACAGTAAATTCCATGCACTTTACATGTGCTTTAGTATGTTAGTCAACCCATGCTTTAAGTGTACTTCTTTAAAGCATGACACAATATTATGAAAACATTACAATTTAAAAGGTACTTCTAAAAAAAAAAGAAAGTGTCTCTCTTTAAGCACACCTAAATTATTTTGTTAATATCATATCTGCAAGAACCGTTTTTAAAAATATACTTTTAAGATTTGAAGTACACTACAAATGCACATTTAATACAATTAAACAACTTTCTTTTTTATAAGGGACATTTATAATTGTTTTTACATTTACATACTTTAAAGCCATTTCTATTTAAACTAGTATGTCATGCGTTCAAATATATTTGTAATTAGTATACATTTGTAACAATGAAGTTGCAATTTATTACATTTAAAATATATTTAACTTTAAATGTAGGCTAATGTCAAATAACACTACAGTTAAAAATCTAATCGTGTGCTTTAGTATGTTAGTCAATACATCAAGCATACTTCCTTAAAGCACGACAAACAATTATTCAACAGGATAAAACATACTACATACAGTATTTTAAACATACTTCAAAGTAAATAAAAATAAAATAATTTAATATTATTACTAAGTTCATTTTAAAGTGTACTTGAGTGTGTTAAGAAATATAGTGTCTTTCTTCAAGTCAATTAAGTGGCATTTTATTTCATTAATATTATATTATCTGCAAGTACAGTGTTTTAAAAGATACTTTTAAGATTTGAAGTACACTACAAGTGCACATTCAATGCAATTAAGCGCACTACTTTTTCACAGGAATGTGATAGCTTTGTGTGAGATCAAAATTTAAGACATAATTCACTGAAATGGATGCAGTAGAAAAAAAAGTAACCCTAACCATGTAAAAGTCCAGAGGAGTTTTACATTTTTGTTTTTAAATCGAGCCAGAAACGTTGAGGGTCAACAGGGACAGCGCTAGAACCTCAACTTGTGGTATTTAAATGAAGACAGACAAATTACACAGTAAATTCCAACTGCTTTGATATTCCTCCAAACATTTTCTGAGAAATATTGCTGGTGGTGTGGGTGGGACGGGGTCCTTGAGGAACAGTTGGACTCTTTGTGTAAAAAACCAGATCATGTTGTTTCAATATTCTGTATTAATACACTGTAATGTTCTCAGTGCTGTCATCCAGCCTTCTTACCACACTTTGCTCAAACTTCTGCATTAAAGATGTTCATTCCACTGTAGTTGTTTAAAAGTGCATTCTTTGAATGTCTGAAAGGTTTCTTACCTGAGCCAAAGTATGGGCATAACTCACACTTCTTCCCCCAGGCTTTGCCCACTCGACTGCAGCAGCAGATCTGTTTGGTGATGTTCCTCAGTATGGGCAGAGAACAGGAGCCCTGGATCAGGAGACGGAAACACTGGTCCTTCTCCTCCGAGATCACCTTCTGCGCTGCGAAAGGGAAAATAATATAAAATAACATTACAAAGAAATACAGGTGGGGACACGAATCTTAACATGCAACAGATGCATTCATTTATGAACATGAAACCATATAGATAAGTCTTTATATTTACTGCTGCTTTAAATGGTCTTAAAAAAGGGATAGTTCACTCAAAAATGTAAATTCTGTCATCATTTACCCTCGTGTCATTTGAAACCTTTATGACTTTCTTTATTTTGTGGAACACAAAAGCAGGAGTTTAGAGGAATGATCATGCTGCTCTTTTCCATACAATAAAAGCATACAGTGACCATAAAGGTATTAATAAAATCAGTCTATACAACTCATACTCTAAATCTTAAGTCTCAAGCCATACCCTTGTGGAAAAGAAGTACATTTTAGCATACTTTTAAAAAGAGTACTTATTACAGAAACAATAATACTTTAAAAGAACAAACTTAAGTGTGAACCACAGTAATGTTTACAGACACTTAATTGCATGTTAATTACAATAAATTTTAAATGAAAATTATATTAAATGTAATTGTGTATACACATTTTTTTTTTTACAATTTATTTGTAAATAATGATGCATTTCTAAAGAAAATAAATAAAAACAAGCAAAATATTGTTTTTATTTTATTTTTATTTTTAAATGAAGAAATTTCAATAAAGACAATTATACTTTAAGTGTAGTTGAACTTAAGAGTGCTTTTTTGACCCATTTAATTAGACTTAAGTACACAATATTTTAAAGATTATTAAACAATGATTTATAATGTACTTTACAGTAAAACGTTTAATTTGCCATTTTTACACTTTTTAAAAGTGTTCTTAAGTGTGTTAAGAAACAGTCATGAAAGTGTCTCTCTTTAGGTGCTCTTAAATGGCTATTTATTTCAATAATATTATATTTTGTGCAAATACAGGTTTTAAAAATATATATTTTTATCACTTTTAAGAAGTGCACAAATTAATATAATTAAGTACACTTCTTTTCCCAAAAGAGTCAATATAGCTTTGTTTGAAGAACAGATCAAAATTTAAGACATCATTTACTGAAATCTTACTTTTAAACAAACAAACAAATAAAAGTGTGCAGAGGGAAAGATTTTTAGTGAAAAACATCTTAAATTTTGGCCTGCCCATTACACAAAGTTATTGTGTGGCTGACAATATAGTGCACACTTTTTAATGGTGTTTTTTTGTCCTTTCTGGAACCTAGCAGTATTAATCACTGTCTATTTTTTAATGTATGAAAAAAGAGCAGCTTGGACATTCTGCAAAACATCTCATTTTGTCTTGCACAGAGGAAAGACAATCATAAGGGTCTGAAACGACATGAGCACATGATTTTTTTGTGAACTGTTCCTTTAAGTTGGTTGCATTCGTTATTGACGTCATATTTACGCAAATTTAACTTTAAAAAAGTTCTAAAGTAATATTTCTGCTACTCATACTACACTGACATCATTATTTACATTCTTGGCGCTTTGATTGGTTTAGAAGCACAAACAAAGTTTAAAAGAGAGCCAGGCATACAACAATCAGCCACAGAGCCACTGGAAATGACATACAAATCAGCCCAAATCACTGCAGGAATATGCACATAATCACACATATATAGAACCAGGCACAGCAGACATAGTTACACTTACCTGACTGACACACATGAACATGCTCAGAGTCACATGAAGGCTTGACAAGATTCAGACAAGAAGAAGATCTGATTAAAATAGAGTCACAGAATTTCCCAGATGCAAAAACTCAGGCAGAAAGAGGCAGCTCCCAATCGACAGGAAAACACTGAACGTTCGGTCAGGACAGGCCTCGATGTAGGGATGCATAGAGTCAGATCAAAGGGCAAAGTATAGCTCCACTTATCAGGCATCTCTCAAGCAGAGCACAGTAATGTCTGCTGGAATACACAGAAGCACAGCGCCACACAGCCAAAACCTTCACTCATCTGTGTTCACTTTATAGTGTGGATTTGAAACTCTTTAGTAGAGTACCTGGAAATGTCCTCACCTTCAGACCATCCAAGATGTAGATGAATTTGTTTCTTCATCAAATTTGGAGAAATATAGCATTGCATCTCTGTCTCAGCAATGGATCCTCTGCAGTGAATGGGTGCCGTCAGAATGAAAGTCCAAACAGCTGATAAAAACATCACAATAATCCACAAGTAATCCACACCTCTCCAGTCCATCAGTTAACATCTTGAGAAGCCAAAAGCTGTGTGTTAGGAAGAAACAAATCTATCATTAAGATTTTTTTTTAAACTACAAACCATTGCTTCCAACTAAAATATGAGTCCATAATCCATGATAACGCTTCCTACAGTTAAATAAATAAATAAATAAATAAATAAAAATAAAAATAAAAATCCATCTCCTGTTATCCTTCAAAATCAAAATCCACCTATGTATTTGTTTAGAGTCATTTTGGACTGTTTTGGCTTGTAAACGGTGCTTGATCTGTGCAGATTTTTCTCCTGATTCAGGAAGCATTATTATGAACTATGGACTTGTATTTTGGCCAGAAGCAATGGTTTAAAATTAAAAACATCTTGATGGATTTGTTTCTTACAAACATAGCTTTTGCCTTCACAAGACATTAACTGATGGACTGGAGTGGTGTGGATTATTTATGGATTATTGTGATTCTTTTATCAGCTGTTTGGACTCTCATTCTGACGGCACCCATTCACTGCAGAGAATACAATGGTGAGCAAGTGATGGAATGACACATTTCTCCAAATCTGATGAAGAAACAAACTTATCTACATTTTGGATGGCCTGAGGGTGAACACATTTTCAGCAAATTTTCATTTTCGGCAAATTATTTCTTTAAGCCTATGTATGACTGAAGGCTGTAGCTATGTGGTTTAGCTGTCCTGCCATATTCCCGCCGCCGCTCTCCTCTTAGGTGACCTCGTTGTGTCTGACAGCCCTGTACTTACAGATGCAGATCCCATGAGAGGCGTCCAATAAGTAGCCCTCTTTGCAGACACAACTGTAGCTCCCTCGGGTGTTAACACAGTTCCCGTTTTCACAGAAACCCGGCTGCAAACACTCGTTAATATCTACACCAGAGGAGGAAACATGACTGTCATAACCTGACGTGTTGGATTGTCCATGTTGTGAAAAAAAAGTGTGCTTGTAGTGTACTTAACACACTTCTTAACACACTTTTACATAATGAGATGGATAAATGAGATGGATTTTGAGTGAAGAAGCACCAAACGTCCAGACAAACAGATGAACTGGACAAGCCACGTTTTGGTAGGTTGCTGTCATCTAAAAGTGCAGCTCAGTTTTAATAAAATATAATTTCCTGAAAGTTACAGTATGTTTTATAGGACAATTATGATAAAAAAAAATAAATAAATAAAATAAGAAAAGACGATAGAAGAATGTCTCGGTTACATATGTAACCCTCGTTCCCTATCTGTCGGTCATTACGTGTTATGTCGTGATGACATTAGGGGATTCACTTGGGAGCCCCAATCATCTCTGACTAAGAGAAAACGCCAATGAATATTGGCTAGTGGATTTTGCATACCTGAGCCACTCCCCGTGCATCCACTAATCATGTTTTACATTGAGAAGCCATTCATCATCTGTCTAGAAGCTGTTCTGGTTGGCGTCACGGTACGAACAGCGGTGTCCCTGTCTGCAGCGATTCCCCAGGGCACTTCAACTAAAAGAGCAGATTTCCTAAAAGAGCAAATCACGGTCGGTTCGCATCTTTTTAAAGACGCTGTTCTGGCCGTGTCCCCTTGGTTGCGGTTGTTTCCTATCCTCCCTCGACAGCCACGATCATTGTCTTCAGTGTCTGGGCATCCAGCACTGCCCTCGGAGGAGGCAGACCCAGCCTTGGCATTGCATTTACATTTATGCATTTAGCAGACGCTTTTATCCAAAGCGACTTACAGTGCATTCAGGCTACACATTTTTTATCAGTATGTGTGTTCCCTGGGAATTGAACCCACGACCTTTTGCGCTGCTAACACAATGCTCTACCACTGAGCCACAGGAACACTTTGCTGTGTCCCATAAGAGCGCTGCACATATACGTGGACCATACCCGGAGCTTTAGCAGCTCTTTGTTTGCCACGGAGGTCAGCAGAAAGGGAAGGCTGTCTCTAAGCAGAAGTTGACCAACTGGATAGTGGATGCCATCACCTTGGCGTACCAATCTCAAGGCAAGCCGTGCCCCCTGGGGGTGAGGGCTCACTTCACATGGAGTGTTGCCTCCTCCTATGCGTTGGCGCACGGCGCCTCTCTGGCAGACATCTGTAGAGCTGCGGGCTGGGTGACACCGAACACCTTCATGAGATTCTCAGTCTCCGCGTTGAGACAGTTTCTTCCGGTGTGTTGGGTAACAGGTTATTGGCGGGAAGAGCTGGCCGGTGTCACGCTTGCTGCGCCATTTCCCCTCACCCGATAATACGAGCGCCTTTTTCCTCCTCCAGTTCAGTTCCCTGGATGGCGAACCCTGGTGGAGTTCCTCCAGCACCCCCGGGTGGTCAGACTGGGCGGAGCAGTCTGACGCCAGGCCCAGTACTGGTGTTAGCTCGCCCAGGTCTCCGGTCAGCCCCTGTACTGGGCTAGGTGTCCGTATGGTTTGATTCCCTTTGGGTAATCCCATATGTGTATTCTTCCATGGTAAGATTTCCCTCACGGTAAACTCGTGTCTTCCCTTTGACAGAGCCCTCTGTCAGGCCCTGCTGGCAGCTCTCCTCCCTACCCCTAGGTAGGCTCTGCCCCAGGGTCCAGTCGTATGTAGTACGTCCCCAGGCCTGGGTCAGTCCATGTTACCTCCTTTCGGGCAGGATGTGGCCTCTGTAGCGCCCTTCTCTGGAAGGCTCGCTTCCCCGTCATTACTGCCAAGCTGTAACAACAAATAGGAAAGACTTGAAGCAATCTTTCGTTGAAGATCGAAATCCCTTCCGATTTCTGTGGAAAAGGAACAGCGGCTTGGCTATTTCCAGCAGCGATGTACTCAGTGGTCCCTGTGGGTACCAAGGTCAGTGAACTTGCGCTGGGACGATGGGAAGGTTATAACCCTTGCATGGCATTTGTCTGTCACGTGCTTGCTTGTCAACATCTGCAATGCCATAAGGTTGTGACGGGGTTCAAGTTGTGGTGCTTTCCATAGACCCCTAATGTCGTTACGACATAACTCGTAGTGACCAACAGACAGGGAACGTCTCGGTTACGTACGTAACCCTCATTCCCTGATGGAGGGAACAGAGACGTTATGTCCCCATGCCACAATCTTGAAACCATCGCTGGGTGCCAGGGACACATTCTCGGCTCCTCAGCGTAAAACCTGATGAGTGGATGCACCTGTCGCTTATTTATACCCGTGTGCACGGGGAGTGGCTCAGGTATGCAAAATCTACTAGCCAATATTCATTGAGGTTTTCTCTTAAAGTCAGAGATGATTGGGGCTCCCAAGTGAATCCCCTAATGTCGTCACGACATAACGCCTCCGTTCCCTCCATCAGGGAACGAGGGTTACGTACGTAACCGAGACGTTCCCTGAAGGAGGGAATGGAGACATCACATCGGTGACCGACAAATGGGATCTCGCTTAGAGAGACCAATCCACTTCGAGTGTAAACTAAACGAGCCAATGCACATTGGCATGCGATGATTGCATCCAGCTGCCGCTGATGACAGCGCAAGCATAAATAGGCAGCAGGTGCAACGCATACCAGATTTTCGCTGAGGAGCTGAGCCGGTGACCCGGCCACTCAGTGGTGGTACAGCAGCCATGGCAATGGGACGTGACGTCTCCTTTCCCTCCTTCAGGGTACGAGGGTTACATACGTAACCGAGACGTTCCCTTTCAGTCGGTCACTACGAGTCATGCCGGTGACCGAAAAATGGGATCCCTACCAAAGCGCCATGGATGCTGCCCCTTCCAGTGTCCTGTGCACCCCTTTTGGTGTAGGCCGGGCTCGCACCAAGAAGGCCAGTCACTGTTGTTGTAGCACTACCCACTCAGTGAGATTGGATAACACTGGGAAAACGTACCCATTCCACTTGGAACAGGAACGTTGCGGAAGCCTCATCCTTCCCAAAAGAGGTTTTGGAGGAACTTACACATATGGATCTGTTTAGGTGCATATGGAAGAATTAGAGGTGATTACAACCCTCTTGAAAAATGGCAGAGAGATCTGCTGGGGAAACAGGTAGTAGGAACCTTGGGCACATAGCCGGGGCCGGGGCCTCAGGATTGCCTGGGCCGGCCCCAACTCTAGGCACGATTCGTCGACTGAAACTGCGTGCAGGTCCCCTACCCTCTTGATGGAGGCCAGTGCAAGCAGAAGCAGAGTTTTCAATGAAAGAAACTTCAGCTCGACTGACTGCAAAGGCACAAATTGACCCCGCTGTAGTGCTCTGAGCACTAGAGAGAGGTCCCAAGAGGGTATAGAGGGGGGCTGGGGAGTATTCAACCTTCTCGCCCTACTAAGGAACCTGATGACCAGGTCATGCTTCCCTACCAACTTACCTTCCACGGTGTCGTGGTTAGCAGCAATCGCAGCGACGTAGACCTTCAGGGTGGAGGGAGACAGCCTTCGCTCCAAAACTTGCTGCAAAAAGGAAAGCACAACTCTGATCGGGCATCTCCGGGGGTCTTCTCGGCGAGAAGATCACCACTCGACGAACAGGTTCCACTTCAAGGCGTAAGCGTGTCTCGTAGACAGTAGTCAGTAGATCCTTCCTCAGAGGAATCTGCCAAGGAGGGGCTGTCGCGAGGAGCATCAGTTCTGGGAACCAGGTCCGGTTGGGCCAATAGGGAGCAACAAGCAGGACCTGCTCCTCGTCCTCCCTGACCTTGCACAGTGTCTGTGCGAGAGGCTCACTGGGGGAAACGCATATTTGCACAGGCCTCGCAGCCAGCTGTGTGTCAGTGCATCCGTGCCGAGTGTTCCCTTGGTCAGGGAGAAAAACAACTGGCAGTGAGAGGTTTCTGAAGAGGCAAACAGGTCTACCTGAGCAGCTCCAAAATGACTCCAGATCAGCTGGACCGTCCGGGGATGGAGTCTCCATTCTCCCAGGAGCGCAGCTCGTGACAGCTCGTCGGCCACACAGTTGAGCAGACCCGGAACGTGAATGGCCCAAAGGGACCTCAGAACCTTCTGACTCTAAAGGAGGAGGTGGCGGGCGAGTTGTGACATGCGACGGTAGCGCAGACCACCTAATCGGTTGATGTACGTAACGGCCGCAGTGTTGTCTGTGCGGACCAGCACGTGCTTGCCTCGTAAGCATCCCTTGAGACGGTTCAAGGCAAGGCGCACTGCTAACAACTCTAGGCAGTTGATATGCCAGTGCAGTTGGGGGCCTGTCCATAACTCCGATACTGCATGCCCGTTGTACGTGGCCCCCCAGCCGGTGGTAGAGGCATCCGTGTAAACCACAGCATGCCTGGAGACCTGCTCTAGGGTCACTCCCGCCCAGAGAAGCGCAAGGTCTGACTACGGGGTGAAGGATTGGCGGCAGGCCGGTGTAACTTGGACCCGGTGAGTGCCGCGTTGCCACACCCACCTCAGGACTCAGCCAAGAAGCCAGTGCTGAAGTGGTCTCATATGAAGCAGCCCGAGCGGTGTGACTGCCGCCCCAGGAGCCTCTGAAACTGTTTCAGTGGGACCGCAGTCCTGCCCTTGAATGAATTCAAGCAGTTCAGCATCGACTGAGCACGTTCCTCTGTGAGGCGTGCTGTCTGTTCGAGCGAATCCAACTCCATAAAGAGAAAAGAGATCCTCTGCATCGGGGAGAGTTTGCTCTTTTTCCAGCTGACCCGAAGACCCAACTGGCTGAGGTGCCAGAGCACCAGGTCCCTGTGTTCGCATCAACAGGTCCCGAGACTGTGCTAGAAAAAGCCAATCGTCAAGATAGTTGAGTTGATGCGAACCCCTTGCTCTCTGAGGGGAAAAAGAGACCCCTCCACAACTTTTGTGAAGACACGGGGGGACAGGGACAGTCCGAAGGGCAGGACCTTGTACTGATATGCACGTCCTTTGAACGCAAACCTCAGAAATGGCCTGTGGCGTGGAAGGATATGCAGCCAGGACGAACGCTAGATCGCGGCAGAGGCAACGGAGCTCAACGGAGCCTGGTCAGCAGCTCCGAGATGGTCATCTTCCCGCAATGAGAACATGACTCATCCACGAACGCCGCCTCAGCGTGTTTTATGCCCAGACACATGAAGCAGCGATCGTGACCATCACCCGGTGCCAGGTAACGACCGCATCCAGAAACGTACAGGTGAAACGGCATCTTTATACGGCCTATTTATGCTCGCGCTGTAATCAGCGGCAGCTGGATGCAATCATCACATGCCGATGTGCATTGGCTCATTTAGTTTACACTCAAAGTGGATTGGTCTCTCTAAGCGAGATCCTATGGCGTTATTTTACAGTCAAATGTCGAGAGCGCATTTTTGTAGCGTGAAAGTAGATTAATATAATGCGCGAGCGCAAATCTCCCCACTTGCACGCGGATTTCCATTGCTCTCTTAAAACGTGTCTCTCCTCTCGCTCAAAGTGTGCGTGTGCACGCTCAAACATTGTCCTGTGCACTCGCAAATCTCTCCGTGCTCTTGCGCTAGATAATTCTTTTCACACCTGGATTAAACGTCAAAAGTTATCAACCAATCAGATATTTCTATGACTGACCCGATGAAAATACTAGGCCTACGTGAAGAGGGAACTGATCTTGGAATTTCTTTACAATTTAATAATATTTAGTCATATAAAATGTATATTAGAAATGGCTACGAATAGGGTGCTTGGATGATTTATAAAAAAAAAAAAAAAAGCTGTCTAATCGTTTGGTCAAACCCTTCTGAGCGATTTATCTAAACAAACAAATAAAAAAGTATACGATTCTTAAAGTTCATGTGGCCATACATGTATTGTGTACTTGGGTTGAAATATATATACTGTATATATTGTGGCGGGAGGAGCAAACGACAGACACAGTGGGTGTGGCATCAGGCCTCGGAGAGGCTTTTATTAAACAGAAATAATAAAATAAAGTGTCCAAAGGGAATAAAGTGTCCAAAATGAAGAGGGGATCTGGTGTCCTCGTCGTGCTGCGGGGTTCGTGAAGGAGGGGCAGTGTTCGAGAAGGAAGGTCCAGGTAAGGGGCGGACGCGCTCCCCACTCGGGTCCGGGGTGCAAGGGGTGGCGGCTCCATCCAGCGGCTTCCTGGCCCGTCAGCCGTATAACGGGTGTGGTTCTGTCCGGACCGCGGGTCACGTCTCTGGCGGTGCGGGAATCCCTCTACGCACCCTTCCTGGACCCACGAGGACACCAGCGTGCATGCACATATATACAGTACACAATACATGTATGACCACATGAACTTTAAGAATCGTATACTTTTTTGTTTGTTTCTTTAGATAAATCGCTCAGAGAGGTTTGACCAAACGATTAGACAAACAGGTTTTTTTTGTTTTGTTTTTGTTTTTTTATAAATCATTCAAGCACCCTATTCCTAGCCATTTCTAATATACATTTGATATGACTAAATATTATTAAATTGTAAAGAAATTCCAATATCAGTTCCCTCGTAGGCCTAGTATTTTCATCGGGTCAGTCGTAGAAAAATCTGATTGGTTGATAACTTTTGACGTTTAATCCAGGTGTGAAAAGAATTAATATCTAGGCAAGAGCACGGAGAGATTTGCGGGTGCACAAGACAAAGTTTAAGCACAGACACGCACACTTTGAGCGAGAGGAGAGACACGTTTTAAGTGCACGCACTCTCTCTGCGCGAGAGCAGCGTATATCCGAGAGCGCGCGTCTGGTTTTGTGCGAGAGCAAAGGAAATCCGCGTGCGAGTGGGGAGATTCGTGCTCGTGCATTATATTAATCTACTTTCGTGCTACAAAATGCGCTCTCAACATTTGGCAGTAAAATAACGCCATAAGATCCCATTGTCATCTCACCGACGTGACTTGTAGTGACCAACTGAAAGGGAACCATTTTTGGTTCCTAAGTGAACATTTCTGTGAACAGTTCTTAAAAAGAACTTAGTTTCTTAGTGTGAAGAACATTTTAATAAATAACCTTTTTCTAAAGAACCTTTTGTCCAGTGGAAAAGTTCCATGAATGTTAAAGGTTCTCCATCAATACCAATAGAGGACTTTTATTTTGAAGAGTGTATATGCATGTACAAACTTTTCAGTAATTGCAAAAGGATACCTTGTACTGTGGTGTACAATGCTATTACCTCAAATGTAGCAAATACAGGAACCATTAATGTTACATAATGACAGAATGAATCTGTGGTTTGAAGAAGCAGGAGAGGAAATGTAGCAGAGAGAGAGAGAGAGAGAGATATGTAACAAATCTGGAGTTGTCATTATTTGACCCTGTGACCACCTCCAGCTCTGTCTTGATAAATTGATTTTACAGTGTGTTTATCAAACCATCTGGTCTGCCGTTACGGTCAGGATAAAGATTAGAAAACAATGCCGTAGATTCTCCTCTGGGGAAGGTGGTCTCTGGATTTCACACATATTGACAAATTGTGAAAGATTCATTCCGTCATAATTACTACCATGTGAGAAAATCTGGAGTTAATAGCTACGTAAGGAAAGAGTTTTTGTTTTTCTTTAAATTAATGTGGACATGCTTCTCAGTATGTATTTCAAAAGCAAAACCTAACCATACATGGTATGTGTCAAAGTGATTCAAATATTCAAAGTGATTCAAAAAATTTAAATAACTCCTTGCTAGTCAAATAAATAAATAAATAATTAAATAAATAAATAAATATATAAATAAACAAACATCATAAATATATTTTAAATATAAAATTATTTATTGATAAAGTAAAAAAAAAAATTATTATCATTTTAAAAATTATATTAAAATGTTCTGTATATTATATATAATATACATCATTTTCTACACTGTAAAAAATAAATCTGTAAAATAACAGAAAAAGTACTGGCAGCTTATTACACAGAACATTATCCATTAATTTTACAGACATTTCTGTTAACCCTAAAACACAACGTAATGCAGCGTAAAATTCAAAATACTTGTAAAACACCTGTAAAAAATAAATACAGAAATATTCTTTCAAATTGTACAGTACATTGTTCCCTGTTTTTACAGATTTTTTTAGAGTGTATATAATATAGTTTTTTAATAAAAATTATAATACACGCATTATGAAAGTAAATATGGTGAATTTCTATTTACATTTTGGGATTTGGATCTGCAAATAGTCTCGTCTAACATTTTTCCCTTATTTCACTCAGAAATATGCCACAGTATGGAAATAAAATGGGTTGTAAATGCAAGCTTCAACCCTTTTCTCAATGAGGATTGTACTTTGTTAGTCACTTTGAGTAAAACGATCAATCTGCTTATCATATCAGCTCCACAGCATTAAAGTAACATGAACTGCACAACGAGCAAGATTGAGAAGAGCATCTGCTTCAGTTTCAGTATTTACACAAAACTAGACGCGTACAGCAACCATTAAACCGTCTTTAGTGACGGATGTACTTGGCCGACCTCTGGATGAAGGAAGGAAGAATGAAGTGTTTGTTTGCATGTTCCTAAAATGTGTTTTGGCCCGCAAGAGATAAACGTGAGCGCTAGCACAGGAGGACGAGGCAAGGACTCTTACCCACACACTGCGTCCCGTTGACCCTCTCGAAGCCTTTCGGGCAGCTTCCCTGTCCATTAACAGTGTTTCCTGATGAGATAAGAACACATTGATCTCTAGAAGGACGTACGAACACATCTGTCAAACTCCAGCTAGTTTAATAATGCGTGCAAAAGGAAAATCAAACTGAGAAAGAGGAAAAACATGCAGACAATTAACAAGTGATTCATCAGAAAGACTGGAGGCTGAAACAAATACAATAACACAAAACATCCTGAAACTATATTTCATTATACCACATTCTGGCTTTGTTCTTACATGTGAGAATATGTAGCTTATGCACATGTATATATATATATATATATATATATATATATTATCTATATATTGTCTATATTTTCATGTAATTGTAAATAACATGTAATTAAGTGTTCGAAAACTTCACATTCAGTTCACACTCTTTTTAAAAGTATACTAAAGTGTACTTCTTATATATATATATATATATATTACTTAATGCATAGCTTTGCAGTTCACCCCATTACAAAGAGTGATTTGTTTATTTATAAGACAACACTTGTGAAAAAGAAGTACACTTTAGTATAATTTTAAAAAGAGTGTGAACTGAATGTGAAGTTTTCGAACACTTAATTACATGTTATTTACAATTACATGAAAATATAGACATTTACATTAATATTTTAATTGAACTTAAGAGTGTTTTAACTTACTTGAGTAGGACTTAAGTACATCTTTATGTGTAATTTCATAATTACTTCTGACGTCTTTGAATATGGTTAAAGTGCTACTGCTGAATGTATTCACAAACATTTCTTATAAACTAAAATGTACTTTAATGCAATTTCTATTGTAACTTGTGTGTCAAGCATTTAAATATATTTGTAATTACATATTTGTAATTTATTACATTTAAAATATATTAACTGTAAATGTGATATCAAATAACACATTACAGTTAAAATTATTACACTTCACATGTGCTTTAGTATGTTAATCAACACATTAAAATAAGTGCAATTCTTTAAAACACAACAAAATATTATTAAAACAATTTAAAATGTACTTTAAAGCAAATTTAAATTTGACATTATCACAAAATGCACTTTTTAAAAATCTACTTAAGTGTTTTATGAAACGGCCATGAAAGTATCTCTAATTAAAGTCACTTAAGTGGCCTTTTATTTCATTAATATTATATTATCTGTAAGTACAGTTTTTAAAATATACTTTTAAGATTTGAAGTTCACTACAAGTGCACATTCAGTACAATTAAGCACACTTCTTTTTTCACAAAGGAAGGGAGGTTCTTTTTTGTTTCTTCACAACAAAGTCTTCCAGCAGTTCAGGCATACTTTCCAGAGTGCTTCACAGAAAGGAAAAATTACTATTTGTCCCTGTGAGGTTAAATATTTGTGGCTCTGGGGAGCCAGAGATCCAGAAGCACGTATAACAGACGGCTCTATTGTTCCAGTCATTATTCTGCATTGGGTAAAATGATTATATAACCGTGTGCTTAACATTATCAACCACTCCGGGTCGCCAAGCAGTTATGAAAATATATCCTTAGCAAATGTTTCTCTGCACTAAGAACAACAGAACAAAAAAAAAAAAAAAAATGTTAATCAGAAACACTGTAGTATTGATGAGATTTTAACTAAAACTAAAACACATTTTCTTGATTTTAAATACATCTGGTAACATTTTATTTTAGGGAACAATTCTCACTATCAACTAGTTGCTTATTAGCATGCATATTACTAGCATACTGACTGTTTATTAGTATTTTTAAAGCACATATTAATGCCTTATTCTGCATGATCATATTTAGATCCTGTAAACTCCATACCTAAACTATATATATATATACACATACACACACACACACACATTTACATTTAGTCATTTAGCAGATGGTTTTATCCAAAGCGACTTACAAATGAGGACAATGGAAGCAATCAAAATCAACAAAAGAGCAATGATATGCAAGTACTATAATAAGTCTCAGTTAGTTTAACACAGTATACGTAGCAAGTTTTTTTTTTAAATTATATAATAAATAAAAAGAAAAACAGATATAATAGAAAAAGTATAGAGCAAGCTTAGAGACCCTTTTTTTGCTTTTGTTAATTGTATAATAAATAAAAAGAAAACAAATAGATAGAATATACAAAGATAAGAAAAGCTAGTGTTAGTGTTTTTTTTATATATAAAGAATAGAATTAGAATAGAGAGTGCTAGAGTTAGAGGGTCAAATAAAGATGGAAGAGATGTGTTTTTAGCCGTTTCTTGAATATGGCTAAGGATTCAGCTGCTCGGATTGAGTTGGGCAGGTCATTCATCAACAGTTAATGAAAAAGTCTGTGAAAGTGATTTTGTGCCTCTTTGGGATGGCACAATAAAGCAACGTTCACTTGCAGAACGCAAGCTTCTAGAGGGCACATAGGTCTGAAGTACTGAATTTAGGTAAAGGGGTGCAGAGCCAAAGGTGGTTTTGTAGGCAAACATTAATGCTTTGAATTTTATGCGAGCAGCTATTGGTAGCCAGTGCAAACTGATGAACAGAGGTGTGACATGCATTCTTTTCATCTCATTAAAAATTTATCTTGCTATATATAAAAGTTAAATTGTTGTTATATATGCTAATTTTGCTACGCATATTGTAGACTCCCATTGTGACAACTTACCACATACAGTATTACAAAAAAATGCATGAGAAAGACATGTTTTGATCTGCATTAATATCTCAAAAAACCTGAGGGTGAGTAAATGATGAAAAATGATTTATGGGCAAACTATCCCTTTAAATTTCAATCTATTCCTGGTATAAAAAAATTGCATATTGCATATCTTATTGTGACGACTAACCCCATATAGTATTACAAAGGACTGTATGCTTTGTATCTGCATTAATTTCTCCAAAAAAATCATGGGTTATGTCATTGTAAGTCACTATATTTAATAAATGATAGTAGTGCTGAAGTCAGTTTCTATTAAAGGTTGTAGCATTCATCAAGCGGATGAGGAATGTAAATACGCTGTAATGTTTAGCCAGACGGCTGATGGAGGGCTGATGGCGACACCTTGACTGTTGCAATAATAATATAGTAGCAGGACTTAAATGAGCCGTCTGCCAGAAAACTCTCAAAGCTATATTTATCTCCTGACGTCATGCAGCGACTGCTGGATTTTCTGTTTTACAAGATAGACATGTGTTTTTCCAGCCAGCTGAACTGATATCAGTGAGTTAAGAAGGAACAAACTGGTGTTTTGTTGCCTCTTTGTGCTCTAAGTACAAGCTGTGCTGCTATAATGCTCAGATGATTTGTAGTTGTAAACCTCCAGGCCTGTCTGACAATCCTGACATACTCCATGTTCAGACTCTCACCTAGGATTGCGGGACAGAGCGTGCATTCGTTGATGCCCCAGGCCTTCCCAACACCCCTGCAGCACATCTCCTGACTCCTCAGACCAGGTAACGGAGAACTGCACTGTGGGATGGAGCAGAAAACACACAATCATTCACTTATTCATTCACTCAAACAACTGAATTGAACATGGAGTGGTGTGTTAAGCAGACACTCACTAATAATCTAATGACTGCGAGATGACATTTAGTTGCAAGCAGTGTAGGTGTTAACACATTACAATGCAAATTACGTAATTAGATTACTTTTTTAAGCAACTAGTAAAGTAATGCATTACTTTTACACCTAATTTTAAAGTTATGCATTTACTCATCTCACTTGCACAAAAACAGATTCAGTATTCCTCAAAATGAATAAATACAGTGAAATGCAAAGTCAGAATATGACGCAAATCTGCAATAATTAAACGTTAAATCACACAGATATCCTTTATGTATTTAATCCCATTTTATTAACCAGTGTCTTTGCTGCTGACCTTCAATGATTCAATTTAACCATACGAATAAGCAAAAATGAACTTAGATAAACATAACATTTGTGTTTTTTTTTTAATTTTTTATTTCATTTATTTATTTATTTTTTATTGCTGAAGAGTGTTGAACTTTCTTCTCCTGTGTCTTATTCTTCATGTAATCCAGAATGGCAGCACAGATTAAAAGTTTAATTTGAGCTGTGGTCTGTACTGTACAGACGTGAATTTACATTTCCTTCAGCCTGAGGCTTATTCATTTCACTTTTGGTGTGAAAGGACTTTTGCATTTGCCAAAAATTTTCATATTAAAAACAAACAAGCAATCCCAACCCAGATGAGAAAAAGCAACGTAAAAGTAACACAAAGGTAATGTAAGACATTACTTTATAGAAAAAGTAAGTAATGCAATGAGTTACTTTTAGGGAGTAATGCAGTATTGTAATGCATTACAAAATAACTTTCCCCAACACTAGTTGCAAAGTTACTTGGGGTTAGTGGAATGTCTTGGACTATCAAAATAAAGTACTTTTTCATAATTTACTCACACTGCTCAAAGCATGCATGTTCTTACAGGTGACTTTAGTCATTGACTTCCATGCTATTTTTTTTTTTTTTTTTTTTATACTACGGAAGTCAATGCCTACTGTCAGCTGTTCGGTTATTGAAATTATTCAAACTATTGTGTATTTTGTGTCCAACAAAAATAAACTCATACAGGTTTAGAACAACTTAAAGGTAAGTAAATAATGACAGAATTATACATTTTTGGTGAACTATCCTTTTAAATTTCAGTCTAATGCTGAATGTGCACTTGCAGTGTATATACATATATGCATATATATATATATATATATATATATATATATATATATATATATATATATATATATATATATAAAACTTTCAGATAACATAACATTAATAAAATATAAACGGCCACTTAAGTGCAAAAAGACATTTTCATGACTGTTTCTCAACACACTTTAGTACATTTTTTTTTTTTAAAAAAGTCCACTTTATAGTAATATCAAATCAAAAGATTTACTTTAAATTACTTTTTAAATCATTGTGTTTTAATTATCTTCTGTTGTGTTTTAAAGAAGTACACTTAATTTGAAGTGTTGATTAACATACTAAGCACATGCAACTTTTAACTGTTATTTGATATTACATTTAAAGTTAATATATTTTAAATGTTCTAAATTGCAACTTTATCATTGCACATGTATTTAAATAGATGACATATGCATTTAAAATGCATTTAAAATATATTTCAGTTCACCATAATGCTTGTCAGTACATTCAGCAATAACGTTATCCATATTTCAAAGACAATAAAAGTAATTATGAAATATACATTACATACAAAGATGTACTGAAGTCCTACTTTAGTGAGTCAAAAAGCACTCTTAAGTTCAACTAAATAAATGTAATATAAATTTAAACTGTAATACTGTTTCATTTAATTGTAACTAACATGTGATTAAGTGTACTTTTTAGTATATTCGCTTAAAGTATATTATTTCCATTTCCATTTCACAAGGGTGATGTACTACTTTTTTTGTAACTTTTTGCACTTTTTGGGAGCTTGACAGACTCTGGTCTCCATCCCCTTTTATTGTATGGAAAAGAGCAGCCTTGTCATTATGTTGAATTACTCCTTTTGTGTTCAATAGAAAAATGCATATTTCCAGCAACATACATTCGAACAAATGATGAAATATCTTTAACCCCAAGTTACTTAGGGGAACTGTCCTGTAATGAGAGTACTTTGGCTAAACAATCTCAGATGAACAGCAGACGGAAGTGGTTTTGATGACACTGGCTAACCCACATTTGAAGTTCAGCATAATCATATGACAGAGCCACAATAAACAAGTCATACTCAATTTATCCAGCATAGTCCAGTCCTGTTCCTACTAGAATCAAACCAGACGCTCTACCGCTAAAACGAATGAGGAATGCACAAAGGAGCAAACCTGTCCGTTGTGCACTTCTCTGAAGCAGTATTTGAAGCCAGACGAGTCGGTGTAGACTGAATCTCCGCGTATGGTCTGGGCCTGAATCTGCGGCGGCGGCGCCTCGGCTCTCTCTCCCGGCAGCTGGTGAGGACGGGCCCCTGAGAGCCCTGCGGACCAGGTCACGGTTTCTGAGTGCTGATGGACAGTAGGGCCGTAACCCACCTTCAGCACCTGGTGGATCTTCACACTGGCCTCTGGAGGGTGCTGGACTCGCACCTTCACCATAGGAGACGCTGACGGACAGAGAGACCAGATCAGACACAGAAACACACTGAACAAATCAAGAGCTCTTCCAGAACATAAACTCTCTAACTAAATGTACACTCTTAAAAATAAAGGTGCTTCACGATGCCATAGAAGATCCTTTTTGTCTAAATGGTTCCATAAAGAACCTTTAACTTCTGAAGAACCTTTCTGTTTCACAAAAGGTTTTCTGTGGCGAAAGACGGTTCTTCAAATTATAAAAAGGTAAGAAAGAGATGGTTCTTTAAACAACATTTGACTGAATGGTTCTCTGTGGAACCAAAAATGGTTCTTCTATGGCATCGCTGTGAAGAACCTTTTCAAGCATCTTTATTTTTAAGCGTGTACGCACTAATAATATCCAACAGTGTGTAGACATGTATAATTAGTTTAGTCATTTTTTCCTGAAAATAATGAAAATTCCCACCTCAGTGTCATGTAATTTGATGTAAAATTATTTAAATGATGTTTTGTGTTTATTAGAAAAATTACAATTTATGAACAGTTTATGACAATTTATAGAGATGGAAATAACTCATTTTGGAATAAATTTTCAGACTCCTTTTTCTCACTGAAGCTCATAACCAGCATTTTATGCATCCTAAATGCAACATTTTCACACTTTAATTAGAAATGATGCTCAGTAAAAATAGGGTAAAAAAAATATCACAAGGGATGCCAAAAAAAAAAAAAAAAAAAAAAATATATATATATATATATTTTTCCTCCCACATAACATGCCTCGCATTTCATTCAAGCAGCGCTTTACTGACACTGTTGTCTGCATGTCTGCAAAACTTTTTCAAAGTAAAAAAAACCCCAAAGATTATTGAAATTGCAAGTAACTCATTGAATTAAACATGAAATTTTGAAGACTGAAATCGTATTTTCTTGTAAAACAGTCCGTTTTACAAGAAAATACGACTTGCAATTTTCTGTAATTATTTGTGAATTATTTTACTTGCAATTTTTGAATGAAAATAGTTTTTACACTTTTTTTTTTTTTTTTGTAGTGTAGTAAAACCATTGCAATAGAAATGATGTCACAACTGTGGAAAATAATAGAAAGCACTTAATAAATAAATACTAAAATGGATAATGATTATCAATCTTTGTTTTTTAAAATGTAATAATTTCTATTTATAGTAGATTTTCATATTTTAGAATGAAAGTCTGGATCTGGGACAAGAGCAACACAATACACTACATACATGTTTGTTGGTTCTTTATAATTAGACAGCATGCCATGACTATTTATGGGGGAAAATAAATAAATAAATAAATAAATAAATAAATACAAACAAACAAATTATTTATTTGTTTATTATAAAGTTTATTTTTTATTTTTATTATAATTTTTATATTAATTTATTTAATTTTATAAAATAAAATAAATTATTTTATTTTATTTTATAAAACCTGTTCAGCAGCAGGTGAAGGGTATTCGAAAAGCAAATATAAATGAACAATAATGATGGCATGGTAAAAATGTTCCAAGACCATTTTAATCCCTCACAGCATGCTTGTAAACATCACAAAGAGCCTTTACGGTCATTCCTAACACACATTAATGACTAACTGGCCCTTCGGCATCACAGGTCATGTTCTGACTGAATGCACTAAACCCTAGTCCTGGAAATGACACTAAATCACACTCACATATTCAGGACAGAGCAAAAAAAAAAAGCTAGATTAATGTGTTTACTGTTTCTCACATAAACAGACTGACGCTCCAGAAATAACAGAGAGAGCAAGAGAAAGGCACAGAGAGCATCCGAGTTAGGATCTCTGCAAACAGAAGACTTGTTCTTCAGCGTGTTCGAGCTCTGAGTCACCATTACCTCCTGCCTTTCACAGATTAAACTTGGCAAAACGCTTGTCCAATTTTCCTCTGAGAGAAACCCCTCCTCGCCAAACAGGCGCTAAATACAATGCCGACGCTTTCCAGTGCTCTGTGTTTTATAAAACATGATTTGAGGTCTAAAGACAATATGAGAACGGCTCTGTGATAATAAAGGCCTAGAAAAGACAGGCACAACATGGGCCTTATTTGTTTGGACGGACATCCCTGCAACCCCATCTGGGAACATCAGGTTCAATTTGCGATTCAGATTGTTACACAACAGTGCAGACGGTGTTTAGTGCTCATAACCTCAATCCAGCTCACCGCTTGCACAATACGAGTGTTTTTAGTTTGAAAGCTGTAGGGTTTACTGGCACCTTGCACTGAAAATCATACACGTATAGTATAAAAAAAGTGTAGTAATTATCCTTTACTTTTAACTACCATTACTTTTTTACAATGTAATATATGTGTTATATACAGTATGCACACACACACACACACACACACACACACACACACACACACACATATATATATGTATATATATATATATGTATGTATGTATGTATGTATGTTTAAATATATATATATATATATATATATATATATATATTCTTGTCTTGTTTTCTGAAAAATGTATTAAAATTAAGTGAGTTTATGCTTAAAACAGAAAAAAAAACATCTTAATATCTTAAATTCATAAAGGCATGGTATTAAATGTTGCATGCACTGCAAAAAAAAAAAAAAAAGAAAAAAAAAAAAACCTTCCTTAGCATTTTTTTGTTTTCCAATTCAAATATCCTTAAATTAAGATAGAGTACATTTACTTGAGATGCAAATTGAATAGATGAAGTCTTGTTTTCGGAGACAAAATTAAATTTCATTTTTTTTTTTTTTTTCATTTATGCTTAATACAAGAACAAACATCTATCAATGTGGGGGATGAAAACTTGTTTTCCTTTTGAATTAAGTTGATTTTTCTGAGCTGACTGGCAGATATTAGTTCTTGTTTTACTCATAAACTCACTTCATTTTGATCAGTTTCTCACAAAACAAGACTTCTTGTCTTATGCCATTTTTCTTCTCAAGTGAATGGATCTTGATTTAAGAATATTTAGACATTTGCACTGGAAAACAAGACAAAAATAATGAGGACGAACAGTATTTTTTTTGCAGTGTGCTACAGTTAAAGTTAAAAGTCTATTCAAACAAAACGATTTTTATTTTTTGTAAAATAAAAAAAAATGGAGATCTGTTGGAAGATGTATTTACAATCTTTTTGTGTTCCATTCAGTTTATTCCCTATACTTTTCTTACTTTACTTGGTCTTAAAAAGTCTTAAATTTACCTTCAAAAAACCTGCAGAAACCTGGATTAACTTCAGAATTAGTGCACATTATTCTAATATCAGTGTCAGCAGTTTTACAGTAATACTTAAACAAAATACAAGAGTATATTGTAGCTAACATGAATCTAGTGTGATAAAATCACTTTCTCTGCTCTTTTTTTCTGTACCATCCAGAACACTTGCCCCATAGACTTCAATTGTCAGCCAAAATGATTGTCTGTGGTAGCTGACAACATGACAACATGCTATTGATGAATCTCAACTTGTACCGAACCTAGAATATTCCTTTAAAAGTTAATGCTAAATTAATACAATTACACATTTAATAAGACACGTTGCAGGCCAGACTTGTCACCTGTTAACTCAACACATCAGGTCTCTCTACCCAACAGGAATTGAAATTAAATTCACATCATCTCTCCTGATCACTCCTCAGGTCTTAGTGAGGTTGTTGTGGTATCTTATCAGCTTTGCGTGCCTGTGGTTTTGGAGCGATACAGCGGTGGCCTTTGTCTGCTTGTTCATGTGTCTCTCTGCCAAAAACATGAGCTCACCTGACACTCCCCCATGAATGGACAGATGGAAACATATTTATCATGACTCCCTGATTAAATAAACCCAAAAAACAAACATGCGGCGTTCCATCAGCAGAGTCTGTGGCGTGTCACTGAGCAACGGTTGCCAGACTGAGATTATAGGGTTAAATGCCAGATGTCAAAGGTTCTGTTAGGCGTTTATCTATAAACACTTAGGCATGACATGGAGTAAATAAAATACTGGACTAAAATGTTCAAAAATATTTTATCATGTGCTTACTTTTTAGTAACTGAGGGACTGGTTTAGCTTTTTTTGTGTCAGATGAATGTCAAGTGGAACATTTGATAGTGTTTAATGTTTGCTGTTGTGTTTTTTTTTTTCTGAATGTACTGTCAAAATAAATCTATTGAAACTTGTATGTCATGTATTTAAATATATTTGTAACTACACATTTGTAATGATGAAGTTGCAATTTAGTACATTTAAAATTATTAACTCAAGGGTGTAGGTTTGATTTTGGCATTGGTGGGGACATGACAACAGACAACAGGCATTTCATTGTTTGTTCAAAATTATTGCTAAGGACAATTTAGTAGAATCAGAATCAGAATCAGAATCAGAATGAGCTTTATTGGCCAGGTATGTTTACACATACGAGGAATTTGTTTTAGTGACAGAAGCTCTACAGTGCAACAGAAAGACAGCAACAGGACAGGACACAGATAATAAAAGAATAATATACAAATATATAAATAGGCAATGTACAAATAGCAAAAACACAATATATAATATAGACAATTATGGTGTACAGGTCTGATATGAGCAAATCTGAAATGAAAAAATAAGTATGTGTGGTGAATAAATAATTTATAATAGTGTTGTGTGTTCCACATTTAATGTTAAGTGTTCATGAGATGGATTGCCTGAGGGAAGAATCTGTTCCTGTGTCTGGCCGTTCTGGTGCTCAGAGCTCTGTAGCGTCAACCAAACGGTAACAGTCTAGTGGCTGGATATTGGTAGGGACATGTCATCGCATCTTAACTAAATTCTACACCCTTGAAAATAATAACAAGCAATGTCTGACATTGGAAATATAGTTCCCTATAGTTCACTATAGGAAATATAGTTCTATAGTTCCCCTTCAGGAACTCGAGCTGTGTCGAGACGCTTTGGGAACGCCTTCAGCGTGACCACGCTCTGAACCACGTGTGTAATCAGTCCAATGAATGGGCGAGACGTCACAGGCAGGTGACGTAACAATCAGGAAGCTTAAAAGCACGTGCGGTGGAACCGGCATCAGCTTTCTGTCATTCAGCAAGCGCTCTGTGTGTGTCAGTCTTATTTGGTGTTGTCTGTCCATTATCACTCCTTATTTAGAACCTTACGATTGAATACAACATATGGCGAGGGCGGGCAGCATCTCAGGCTGTGTGTTGTTCTCTGCCCGCGCTACATTACGGGTGGGGATACACAGTTTGTGTGCTGTCTGCTTGAGAGCAGAGCACGTAGAGTCAGCTCTCGAGGGAGCTGACTGCCCGCTTTGCAAGCATTTGTCACTGCGAATGCTTGCTCTCGGAGGACTCTCTTTGAGGAGGGAGCCTTCACCAGCGTTCCTCGCGGCACAGCAGCGATTGAGATCTCACATGGATCTGGAGGACGGGTTGGAGATGGGCTCGCCCTATCTCCACCTGCATTCCCCAGATCTAGCGCTCTCGCTCGGGGCTGGAAGCCTGCGCTGCAGTTCTTCCCCCTTTGAGTGAGAGCCCACTGCTGCAGCGCGCATTGCCGAGGCGACGCGTGCATTATAGTCATTCTCGGTTCATTATATGAATCTTTTCACATCAGACCATGTATACTTGTCTGGTGGCTTGGCTGCATTTATTTCTGAGGAATTAAATTATGTATTTCATCTGACTGTGAGAAGTTAGATACATATACAGGAGCCTCTCGGGATAATTTCTCGAGTGAGAGCACGTTGTTTGACCTCTCTTCCTCCGAGGAGGTTGAGGTGGTCAATAGGGGCTGCTGGGCGGGAGCAGCCCCAACCGTGTTACAGCTCCTCATTCAGGGAGCATCACTTCTCGTACTCCACAGAATTTTGGAGTCAGAGTGGCGCTCCTGGGCCGAAGGCTTTTAGCAGAAGGTGGATCTTTGGACCGTCATTCTTGCTGGATATTCTTCGGTTAAAACGTCCTGCTGCCTATGGTCCAGGACTTCTGAGGGCCAGCCCCTCTGGGGAAGAGCGGTGTACACCGCATTACACGGTGCCCGTCTCTCCTCAGTGCCCTCAGGAGATCGGTCTGCCAACCCTGCCAGTGTTCCAGGGCACAGCGGTCTCCAGCGAGCACTTCTATCAGTTTCTTCCGCCCGGAAACATAGCGGAACTGAGAGGGTCGCCGCCCCTTCGGGGGTCTCTAGAACAGCTAGAGCGGCTGTCCCCTGCCGGTCTTCTGGTTCAAGGCACCGAGCTAGCAGCTCTAAGCACACCAGAGGCCAGTCTCGAGAGACTGGTTCCCTTAGTAGACTATTTGGTAGCATGGAAACTACTGCCAAATGTGTCTCGATGGGTCCTGCACACTGTAGAACGAGGCTATCACATTCAGTTCGGCGCTCTGCCACCGCCTTTCAACGGGGTCATTCCCACACTGGTGGGTCCTGAGCAGGCTCTGGTAATGGAACAAGAAGTGAATACTCTCTTGAGGAAGGAGGCCATCGAGGTCCGGGTTCTATATCTGGTGCTTCCTAGAAGGATGTAGGGTTGCGCCATATTTTAGATCTGAGTCAACTGAACTGCTCAGTCATGCGACTTAAGTTCAGGATGCTCTCTATCGAGCAGGTCGTGTTTCAGACCAGGTCCGAGGACTGGTTTGTCACGATCGATCTAAAAGACGCATACTTCCACATCTCCATCGTTCCCCATCACAGGAAGTTCCTGAGGTTTGCTTTGGGGGCAAAGCGTACCAATATCGGGTCCTTCCTTTAGGTCTTGCACTCTCACCCTGCACTTTCACAAAGTGTGTGGATGCTGCTCTGGCTCCTCTGTGACTCCAGGGCATCTGCATACTCAACCACATCGATGTTTGGTTGATATTAGCTCATTCAGAGCGGATGGTGGTTCGGCATTGAGATGTCATTCTCACTCACTCGAAAGAGCTGGGGTTAAGACTTAACGCCAGAAAAGTGTGCTTTCTCCAGTACAGAGAACCACTTATTTGGGAATGGTGTGGGATTTGACCACGATGCAGGCACGTATGTCCCCTGCTCGGGTTGAGTTGATCCTCACGACAGTCAAGAGAGTGAGAGAAGGCCAGTCACTTACTGTTAAGCAGTTTCAAAACTGCTGGGTCTGATGGCAGCTGCGTCCTGACACACATGAGATCTCTACAGTGTTGGCTCAAGACCAAGGGTTTCTCCCCGAGGGGAAACCTGCTCAGGTCACGCGGCAATGCCTACGTACCTTAGACATGTGGAGGAAACCTTGGTTCTTGTCTCAGGGCCTGGTGCTGGGAGGTCCTTGTCGCCACGTAACGCTAGCGACGGACGCGTCCCTCACCGGCTGGGGAGCGGTAATGAGTGGCCACCCTGCCCGCGGCCTGTGGAGCGGTTGCCATCTCACGTGGCACATCAACTGCCTGGAGATGCTGGCCGTGTTTCGAGCACTGAAACACTTCCTCCCGGACCTAAGAGATCACCATGTGTTGGTGCGCACTGACAACACAGCGGTGGTCTCTTACATCAACCACCAGGGAGGTCTGTTTTCTCGCCACCTTTACAGGCTGGCGCACCAGATCCAGCAAACTTCTCTTGCTGAGAGCAGTTCAAATTCCTGGGCATCTCAATATGGGAGCAGACATCTTGTCGAGGCCGAGGCCCAGGGAATGGATGCTTAACCCCGAGGTGGTGAAGCAGATATGGAGAGCTTTTGGCCAGGCTCAGGTGGACCTGTTGCGACTCGAAAGATATCGCACTGTCCCTTCTGGTTCTCTCTGACTCATCCAGCTCCACTGGGGCTGGATGCCTTGGTACAGACTTGGCCGAGGCTTAGTCTGTACACCTTTTCCCTGATCACTCTGCTCCCGGGAGTTCTGGAGAGAGTGCGCCGGGACGGGGTCCGTCTGCTGCTAGTAGCCCCGTTCTGGCTGGGCCGAGTATGGTTCTCGGACCTGATTTCTCTCCTCGACGGCACTCCAAGGAGATTCTCGTCAGGAGGGATCTCCTCTCACAGGCAGGGGGCTCCATCTTTCACCCCCGCCCGGAGTTGTGGAAACTGTGGGTGTGGCCCCTGAGGGGGCACAACTCATAGCCTCCGGTCTCTCAACCAAGGTTGTTGAGACCATCCTCCAGTCCAGAGCTCCCTCAACGAGGAAACTGTACGCCCTGAAGTGGAAGCTTTTCACTTCATGGTGTGGAGTCTGCCAGCTCGACCCAGTTAACTGCCCAGTTGGTACAGTGCTGGAGTTCCTGCAGGCCCAATTCTCCACAGGGTTGACCCACTCCACCCTAAAGGTCTACGTGGCGGCCATTGCAGTCAGTGGACAGACACCGCCTAGTTACACGTTTCCTCCGCGGTGCGCTGAGGCCTCCGGCCAGATAAGCTTATGCTAAGTGGTGGATCAGGATGCTATTCCATAGCCTCGAGTCCTCTTATCTCCCCTCTCCTTGGGTGTCAAGACTCACTCTTCCAGAAGTTGGCCTTCGGGACGTGGGCCCCGCCCACTTTAGCCAATCCTGGCTCCTTTTCTCTCGCCTTAGTTGTGCTCTTCCACACTAGGCAGGGATTTGTAAGTCTGGCGGTGTGGGCGTCTCGTTCCCAGAGCGTCTCGACACAGCTCGAGTTCCTGAATGGGAACGTCTCAGGTTACGCATGTAACCATGGTTCCCCGAAGGGAATGAGATGCTGTGTCTCGGGGCCATACTTCCGGCATCCCTGCGAGCGCTTGCTTCATTCCTAGAAGCTGATGCCGGTTCCACTGCACGTGCTTTTAAGCTTCCTGGTCATTACGTCACCCGCCCGTGACGTCTCGCCCATCCATTGGACTGATTACACACGTGGTTCAGAGCGTGGTCACGCTGAAGGCGTTCCCAAAGCATCTCGACGCAGCGTCTCATTCCCTTCGGGGAACCATGGTTACATGCGTAACCTGAGACATTTTCTTTGGATTGTTTGACTATTCAAAAGAGAATATAGGAAAATATAACTTAATTTGTGCTTCTTGCTAGCTAGCGTTTCACACACATAAACAAAAATCTGGCTCTAAACCTTTCTCTTCTTTATTCAAAGTTGATCTAGACAAATATGGAAACTATTCAAAGTTCTGTTAATCCTAAAGCAGTGAAAACCATGGTTAATTTTCTTAAGGAATTTTTATTTGTGTATACTTTTTTTGTTTGGTTTTTATAACTGTATACTGTCTTAACGTTTTTTATAAAAAATAAAAAAATAAAAAAAAAAGAAAGATTCGCGATACGTGCTCCGAAGTCTCGATATGATTCAAAAGGTTCATGAACCCGCTCTGAATTTCCGATCTAAATCAAATGATTCACACTCCGCGCTCTGAAGTCCCATCTGAATAATGATTCGCGAAGCATAATTTCAGATCATGACTTCAGAGCGCGGATCGTAAACTGTTCAATTCGCAAAATGATTCGCGAACCCGCTCCAAAGTTCTGATCTCAGTCAAACAATTTACGAAACTGCTTTGAAGTTCCCATCTAAATCAAATGATTTGCGAACTCTTTTTTTAAGCCACTTCAGCGGCCTATTATTTCATTAATACTATATTATCTGCAAGAACAGTTTTTAAAATGTACTTTTAAGATTTGAAATGCACATTCAATACAATTAAGCACAATTCTTTTTCACAAGGGTTGTGGGTCAAATGCGGCTTGTCAGTTATTTTTATCCAGATTTCCAGCTGACTTGAATGAAATCACCGCTCTTCCTGAATCACAACACACTCGTGATGAACACAGCCAATCACTACACAACATACTAAATTCAATCCTTGACAGAATAAACACACATTATTATGGGAATAAAATTTTGTAGTGTTGCTTCTTGTAGAATGAAACTGCAAAGAGCTACAGGAATGAGTTTGGTCTAGATGATCTGTGTTGCTCATGAGTGACGCAGGTTCATTTCTGGCATTGACGTGTCCTCATCCAGATTTTTCCTGTCACTCTCCATTAACTTCTGTCTAACAAAGATGCCAAACGCCAAAAAATATACTGTATGTTAAAATGCCATCAGATCTTAGTAAAGCCCAGAGCAGCTTTCAGAGTAAAAACAGTGGACATGGTGGTTTCCCTGATAGCATTCTGCCTCAACAAACCCACACACGAGACACTTGATCTATTCAAGCACCACACTCACATATTCCAGGTGTAACTGACATCTGCGTTTCTGCTTTAATTCCTCACAGGACTCTGATGCTGCCATTTAGGGATCACATCCAAATTGAGAGCAGCAGCCAAATGAAAACAGAAAATAAATGTCGCCAGTCTGAGACACAGTCATTTTTCACCATCACAACAGTCTGGATCCGTATGTGGCCATGAGTTACACAACAGACTACAGTGCCAAAACACATACTACCCTTACTTATTTTAATACTGTAAAAGTTTTGATGAAAAAGGGTGTGTTTGGTAAAATAGGTTCTGTTATTCTAATTTTGCATACATTTTTCAAATTTGCTGTTCCCTTGTAAAAAAGAAGCATACTTTTAAAACCATACATATTACAGAAATAATATACTTTAAAAGTATATACTTTGATATACTTGAAGTGCAAACTGAATGCCATGTTTTTAGACATTTAATTGCATGTTAATTGCAATCAAATAAAAATTAACTATACTTTAATTTTATACTTTTGAATTATAAATTTATATTAAAATGCAATTATTTGAACTTAAGACTGGTTTTTTGACCCACTTAAGTAGTATTTAAATGTATTTTGATATGCAGTTTATTGCATTCTATTGTCTAACGTACGTGTATGTCACATATTTTGAACATATTTTTAATGATGATTTTTGTAATGATGAAGTTGCAATTTAGTAGATTTAAATATAATATATTATTTAAATGTAAAATCAAATAACTCACTACAGTTAAAATTCTAATCAAGTATTTTACATGTGCTTTAGTATGTTAGTCAACACATCCAAATAAGTGTACGTCTTCAAAACATGACAAAAGATTATTAAAATAATAATTTAAAATGTACTTCAAAGTAAAACTTTTAATTTGACATGATTACAAAGTGTACTTTTTAAAAGTCTACTTAAGAAACAGTCACGAAAGCACACTTTTAGTACACGCTCTCTTTAAGTACACTTAACTGGCATTTTATTTCACTAACATTATATTAATTGCTGTTTTTTAAATATACTAGATTTGAAGTACACTATAAGTGCACATTCACTACAATTAAGCACGCTTCTTTTTCACACGGTTAAAACCATTTCACGGGCTTCAAAATATTTGAAATACAGATATGCTGTCGAAATGTCTTTTTTACTTCAGGTAGAACTTAAAAATTGTAATTCAAATAGTATTTAAAAAATATTTCTCTCAAACTGACATGATTGAACATCAGGTCCCCATTGTGTGACAACATGCCCCTCCATAAATCAAGGTGTGTTAAATGAATTGTGCTTTTTGCAAAAACCTCATAAAGTCAGTCCACCATTAGAAATATTAACTGAAAAACACAGATCCTCTCACCATTGGTGTTGATCTGCTCAGGCGTCTGCAGAGGCAGTATGTACTCAGACGTCATGGGCTGATTGGCTGAATCCACAGCACCCGTCGCTGGTTTCTCGATGTCATTGGTGGAGGCGGCGGCGGAGACGGGGATGTGGCAGAACTTCCCAGTGAAGTTGGGCGGGCAGAGACATTGATCCTTCTGTACGCATACTCCTCCGTTCTTACACAACATCGGACACACGACTGACGGGAGAAAGAACAGAGAAAGTGAGTAAAATGCACAGAGAAACAAAGCAAATCCCAGATGAATGACTTCATTCATCACTCATCAACTTTATACAATTATGCAATTATTGCTATTAAAACCACAACAGCTCAATAAGGTTCTGATGAAAGACACAGAACACAGTCATCATTGTCTTTGAATGGATGCTGTTAACAACCTAGTTATGAGTCTTGGTTTAGTGCCTTTCAAAACGGAAAGTTTCTATAAAAAGCAACTCTTTTTTTGTTGTATTTCTTTTATTTCGTTATTGGCCTCGGAATGCCTTCCATATCACATGTCTGTGATGTATTAATACGTTTGGAAAGCTAGGACCGGGCCCATGCCTAAAAAAATGAAAATAAATGTACCATGTGAGAGAGAGAGAGAGAGAGAAAGAGTGGGTTTCTTTTAGCAGTGTTCATCTGCAATCGCTCTAGCATGATCTCTAGATCCAAACACATCTGTCAAACAAACCCCATGCAGAAAGAGCTCCAAACAACAACATAAACAACTCAGAAAACAAGCCCTTGAGAAAGACACAATTAGACAGAACAAGACTAAATCTAATCTTCAACACGAAAAATCACCATCTTTTTTTTTATTTTTATAATGATTCATCAGAACTTTCCAGATGGCGTCACTAACAATAAACAGTATTAATTTTCCACTCCTCCGATCCCAAAACTCAACAGGTTTTCAGTGGTGTCCTCTGAACACATTGTTAATTCGAGGTTCAAAATCTAATTTAATTCTGGAAATAAAGAGGAGGTTTTAGGAATCTGAAAAAAAAGTAAAACAAATGATGCAAAATTAATTTCTAGGTCACTAATCAAATTTGACACTGCCCATATTAATTAAATTTTCTCTTTGTAGAAAATTTCAATTGTTTTTGCTTTCTCAAATCATGCTGGCTAATATTAAGAAATGCAAAGGTAACATCTAAATTAACTGGTTTTGTTCAAGTCAAAAATATTATTTACCATCCATAAACCAAGCTGTATATATACATTTTTATGGGTTGAATAAGGTAGAAATTGCTCTTTAAGGTACCAACTGCAGGATGCCACTTTTTACAGTGCACATGCATTTTTTAAATACATTTTTTTCACTCAAAATATTCTGATGATAACATAATATGATGATTATTGATGATTATTGTAAATATGATGACATTTTACCAATACATAGAGTATAAGAGTATGCAATAAAATTATAAATAAAATTATAGCATTAAATATTATGTATTAAGCATTACTTTATAATATAATACAATATTATATAATAAATATAAAATAATACTATTAAGTAAAATAATATTAAATAAAATAAACTAATGCAACAAAAGAATCAAAAACAAAACAACAGTCAAAAATTTTCACTAGTGGTATCAGATTTTAGATCCAACTATACGTCCAATTACTGATGTAAAATTTCTGCTCTTACTTAAAGTCAGCCCAGTTTTCAATCCACATTATTTATTTGACCTTTAATAAGTGCAGAATATATTTCTGGATCTTATCTAACAGAGTTGGTGGTAAAAATGGTACAGACGCCATTATGAAACATGTTTATCGAGGAAGTAAAGTGCTTTTTCTAATTCAAATATTGACTAAAATGAAGCAAGACAAACAACACAATGTTTGGAAACTATGTAACAGGAATGAAATTCACTGAAAAGATGACAAACATGATATTATCTTTTTTGTTCTTTAAAGTAAACACACACAAACAGCAAGGAGACAGTTAAGATCTGCCGTCTTTGGCTGACGCATTTCCTCCCAGCTGTCGCTGACAAGAGTTTGTGTGTGGGAGATGAGAGAAATCTGAGCAGTTTCATTTTGAGACTTAAAGACGCTGAGGTCACCCAACCAATTATATTCAGTTAGATGAGATTTACCTTGTTTCCTTGACACACACACACACACACACACACACACACACACACACACACCTCTATTAGCCAGGGTTTGGCGGAAGCTGAACAGCATCCAAAATCCACAGGTATCCATCATTTTTATGGCAGGGTTCAGTGCCGGGTCAGCATTGATTCTCTGCTGTATGCATGCACATCGTTTTAAAACCTATTTGTGGTAGTATTTTATAAAACATATAAACATCAAACTAGAGGTTTGCAGACAAACTTTGATGTTGGCTTGGCTTGAGAAAGCCTGAATGGACAGCCAAAGTCAAAAAGAGCCAAATTGCACATCAGTTCAGAGTTCTGGAGCTGAAATATGGCTTATTCACGGTGCCATGTGGTCGCAAGGGTTCCCTATATGGTTGCTAGGGCATGGCTAGACAATTGCCAGGGTGATACCTGAAGCCTGTTAACAGTCTGAGTCCAACTCACATGTCTCTGTCTTGTTCTAATGCAGATATTTAGCTTGTTCAGTTTACTATATGGTTGCTAGGGTGCTCTAAATGGTTGATAGGGTGTGGCTAGCCCGTTTCCAGGGTGACACCTAAAGTCTGTTAACAGTCTGAGTCAAAAGAGTCCACCCCCATTCTTCTGTGCTGTTCTCATTGAGAAAGAAAATTTTGTTCATTTTACTATATGGTTGCTAGGGATCCTCTAAATGGGTGCTAGGGTGTGGCTAGGCAGTTGCTATGGTGATATCTAAAGCCTGTTAGCAGTCCAAGTCAAACGAGCCCACCCTCATGTCTCTATGTTGTTCAAATGTAGAGATATAGCTTGTTCATTTTACTATATGGCTGCTAGGGTCCTCTAAATGGTTGCTAGGGCATGGCTAGACAATTGTGAGGATGATATTTAACAGTATGAGTCAAACGAGTATACAAATAACATTCTATTCACGACAAGAAAACAGAACTCTTTAACATCCTTATAATATTACAAATAAATGATAGAATGGTGTAAGAACCGTTCTTGTAACCTTTACATAACATTGTAATCACAACAAGGATACTGGAAATTTTAACATTTTAGAAACATTTCAAAATAATGTTCCCAACTTTTTTTACCTGGGTATGATGTTCTAATGCAGAAATATAGCTTGTTCATTTTACTACAAGGTTGCTAAGTTGCTTTAAATGGTTGCTAGGGTGTGGTTAGGCCGTTGTCAGATATTTAAAGACTACTTGTCAGTCTGAGTCAAAGAAAACCAACATGCTTGTCTCTACGATGTTCTGATCCAGAGATATTCCTCTCATCCTTTTTCAGTGGAAGTCTATGGGGTGGTTGCTAGGGTGTGGCTAAAAGGTTAGGGTGTCACTATTTATAGTCTGTGTGCTTTCTAGGCTCCCTCTCTGAAGTCTCTGTGAGATACGGGCGCACAAATTATTTTGCAAATGCAAGTCTAAAACATCAGAAAGAGATGTGGTTTAAAGGATGCTTCTTGTTTTGGGATGTTATCAGTGGACCAGTGAATTGTTTAAACATTTTCTTTCAACAGGACTTCTTAGTTTCCACCTCTGAATCAGATTAAATCCATTTATTTGTCTACTTTTCTGTAACAATGGTAAACTCACTATAAACTAGTTTTGGTGACTTTCATGATGGTTTTATCATGTCTACTACAGCGGTTAAGCTGTACAACCTACAACAGATACCAGTAACAAACTATCTAACCCCACTTAAATCCATCTTAATTTAAGTCTAATGCGCAGACATAAAATAATAAACCCAACAATCCCCTCATTTTATCAAGAGAATTATGTATATGATCTCATGAGCTGCATATTAATATTTTATACATACTAGACTGTATTCTATGGATGTGAATGAGAACGAGAGGGAGGTTGGGCGTTGTTTGGAGATGGTGTGGCAGAGGTTTGTACGTCTGGAGATGAATGAACCGTGGTGGTTTTTGAACCAGGGTGAGAGCTTGTTCTTCAGCTCATCTGTGTAAACAAACAGCTGGCAACACCCTCACACTTCATAAAACTAAAGCTGGAAATCTCCAGTACCTTTTCATTTTCTAGCTTTCCACCTTCATTTCTGGACCCCAGATATTCCATTGTTTTGAAACCATTGAGGGTTCGGATAAATATTGGCTCCATCCAGATAACAGGAAGCCAAATCTACACTTTCAGCGAGGGGGGAAATATGTAAATAAAATTCTTTTGAAATGAAGAAAGGCCAGGAATACGTTGCTTGACTGAAACAACAAAATTATAAAACTCTTGACAGGACACAAATGGAAGAAAAAGCCATTTTCATTAGAGAAGGTCCAAGGAGAAGGTCTCATTTGCACTTCAAAGGTTCATTCAGAGAAAAGCGCTGTGCGTATCTGCCATCTTTCAGCTTAAATGAAGAAAGGAGATCCTGCCAGAGCTGACTAGGCCAGTTTAGGTTTGCGTTTAAAACTAAAGTCTTAAATTCTACATATGAATGCTTTTACATAAAAACAAGTTTGGAAGAAGACTTGTATCAACAGATACACACACATTTTGGGCACATGTCTATGAACTTCAAGGCCGACTGCATTATCACTCGAGTCAAAGGGGAAACAGCAGAACTATTTTGAGGTAAATTAAAGACACATGCTGTTAAAGTGTCCTCTTAGTGTGCTGTGCTCTGGGATAGACTAGAGAAAGCTGCAAATCAATTCATTTCAATGGCAATAGTCAGTGTGTCTGATCTAGAGATTCACTGACCAATGAGAATTTTTTGAGAGGCTACACTTTTGTCATTGTATAAAGACTCACTTACACTGTGTGAGACACATATTACACCTATCAAAAGACATTTATATTTACATTGTATAAAGATAAAGTAAATGATCACAAAATATTTTTGGAAATTACATGAGAGGCATTTTCAACATTAACTTCAATATCAAATATTTCCTTTAAACGTTTTAAGCAATGTTTAACAATCGTTTTAGAAGATTTTCAAAAAAAAAAAAAAAAAAAGGATTTTGAAATATACTAAAATAAACAATTTAATAATTAAAAAAAGTAATTATTTGTGAAATTTACTAACAATTTCAGTGTGAAAGCTGTTTGAAAGTAAATCCCACACCAATTATTTCAGCGTATGTATTGTGAAAAGTGTTATGTAAATAAATTAAACTAAAAATGTCTCTCGTCTCTCTTAGATATGTACATTTTTAGGTTTATATTATTTACCATTATTATCAATGTCAATTTTTTCCCCTCTTTAATATTCTTCTCTCTTATAATACTCATATAATAGTTTTTTTTAAAGAATTATTTCATGAATAGAAAGTTCAAAATAACGGCATTTATTTGAAATAGAAATCTTCTGTAACATTATAAATGCATTTAAAGTCACTTTTGTTCAATGTAATGTGTCCTCGCTGAAGATGTATTAATTTTTTTTCTTTCCAAAAAAGTAGCTTTTTATTTTGGAAAATTACTGATTGATTGATTGATTGATTGCTGGTGCTTCTCAATAAATCCTCATTATTATTAAAAAAGAAAACAAAAAATGCATAAATTAATGTCAGTATGAAAATGTGACCATCAATTTTGCACCGACCCCCTGACCATACCCCCTTTTACGAAAACCTTAGTGTTTGTGTGCCTTTGTGGTCCTGCAAACGTCATGACAAAAGCATATAAAGCCAATGTATCTCATAGACCAGGGTTCAAAAGTTTACTGTACAATATTACAAATCTCTCTGTAATCCATTAACACACATGAATTTACTTGCACTAATGTCAAAGCATGATTGCATGGAAGAATTTTTCCATATCGTAAAAAAATAGAACAACATATGAACCGTTTAGAAAGATGAATCTTTCACAAAGCATCCGCACACACGTATAGTAAATGTATGATAACACTCTTACAAACTCTCACACATGTTCTCTGGCTCTCTGCCACGGTCCAGATGTTTCAGGGCCCCTGAGGGCCACTGCAGGTAAACTAATTAACCCTTAGAGATGCACACATGTATGCAGCAAGAAGAAATGACTGCTTGTTTCTTTCTCTTATGGCAGGAAGTACATTTCATGCTTTCTCCACTGATTTCAGCTAAAGCAGCTGAAGGATTGCAAGCTTTTATTTGGCACCATGTGTTCCACGCTTTGTTCACCCAAAACCCGCAGCCAGCTATTGGAGGAGAGTTATAACCAGCCCTAGAAACACGTGCCTCAGATCGGACACAGATGCTGAGCCCATCTGCATGCATACATACATTGTTAACTCATCTTCATTTTAAAATCCAGAAGCAGATTGAAAAATAATGAATGCTTCAGTTCACTGAGCTTTTTACTGTGCTGTGATGAAGGAATCTCTTTTAGAGGCTACTATGGTTTTTCTAGTTGTATTAAAAATAAATTTGTTCCAAATTGATTCAGTCCTTGCAATAATGCTGTCTGAGTGTGTGCCATATGTCTAAAAATAGAATATTTATAACTAAACTAAAATATACATATTCACCATTCATTTTGACTTGGACACTGCCAAAAACTGACTCACTGTTCAAAGGTGGAGTCACTTGTGAATTCAGTAATGATTCATTTAGTGAGTCTGATTCAAATTCTCTGCACTTAGCGGACTCTGAGGAAGGTTGTGAGGGCTTGGTGTTCCATTTACGACAGACGCTTCGAGGCCGTTTGATGAATCTTTTTAAAAAGAACCGGTTCATAAGAGTCATTTGTTCACAAATTGAACATCATGGCTCACACTGTGTTTATGGTCCATGCAGGAAACACTGGTGCATGCAAATCTAAATAACTAACACCACCTCACAACGTGATTTCTGACAAAACTGCATATGAAAACGACAGAACTGGATTTTTCAACCCTGTGCATGTAGTGACATTTATGGACTTTTCACAACACTTTCAAATCAAAATATCCAATGAGTGGCGCTAAAAGTGCATTCAGTTTTATCTGAAAAAGATGGTTGTGAATCTGGAAACTTTTCATCACGTTGGTTGTTGCATGTACATTATGCTGGGAATTTGGAAATGAAATGACTGGTGAGTGGTGGTAAAATATAACATCGCTTCTGAAAATAACATATACCTACGATCGGTTAAACCTAACCGATAGTGTTAAGATAAACATTTTAAGTCTTTCGTCTGTTTTATCGTGAATCATTTTTCACAGGACTCGTACTTGAGCATTTGTGCCGGGTGCGATAACAAGCAAGTTTACTTAATCAGAAAAGCCAAACATATGGAGTTTTTTATGTGATGCAAACATCAAAATGTATTAGTTTACAAATTATGCAGTACGTTAAAAGTGTTTTGCGGTCATAACATAGTATTGTGCAAGAAGCCTCACAAAAAAGTCTTTATTAAGTGATAATCTGCCCTTATAATCATAATTTGTGTGAAAAAGAATAAAAGTTGATGGTGTTTTACTGCCACTAGTGTTCATATCAGCTGGAAACTACATTCTTAGAGTCTTTCCAATGAGCCTAGGTTGGGATTTTCAATTATTGTCACCTTTTTTTTCGCATTTGTGAGCATTTTGGTCACAGTCTGCAGCTATGAAATCGGTACCATATGACATCAATTTGGCGAAGATGAAACGTTTCCAGGCCAAAGGAAGCACAATCCAGAAGAAACACGACTAACAATCCCACATGGATCCTCAGAAAGTGACTAGGAGCTACAGAATAGTGGAGACAAATGTGTCTAATCAGGATCTAACCCACTGAGATGAATGCAGGGGGGGACAAGGACGTTATTTATATAAATAGTTATATAAAGAGCTCTGGATTGCATTGGCTCGAAACATCTCGTTTTTTCAGCAGTCAAACTTTCGGTACATGTTTACAATCACTACTGTGAAAGATTCTAATCATTCTCGTCGTCGTAATTCAGCTGTCAAATGACTCCAATGAGCAAAATTACAACCAGCGCTTGGCCTCGTGCCTGGATGCCAGACTGATCGTGAAGTCACTGAAAAAGACGTAACCTCCAGGTTCCATCCGCTCAACCAAAAAGACGTTTTGACGGCATGGGCGGAGGTTTAGAAGACTGATAAATGAGACGAGCTTCACATTTCTCAGAACTGGAAGCCAACGCTATTTCTTTCGATGCCACAAACATGGCATGTGTGTTTATGCCCATTTATCTCCAAACAGCTTGAGTGGAGAACACACATAAATCACCTCCTGCTTTTATGTACGGACGTGTTTACCACACGAAAACATAAATGTATAAAATTTATCAGAGGAATCTTTGGTGTGTGATAAGTTCATAATGAGTTTCTCTTGATGGAGATTACAGGCAGCACTCGTATAAATAGGTCACACTGTTACTGGACTGTTGGAGCTGATTTTCTCTTGGACAAGAGGCAAGAGCTGAATATGAAACAGGTCCCAAGTGGAAACTGAAGTCAAGAGGACTGTTCAAGCCTTACATAAACGTACTGTGGTACGGTGACTAGGAATACAAGCTTGGGTTCATGAAACAAGTCTCTTGCCTTGGGCTCAGAACTGGACTGAAAATCCCAGGCTGGTTTAGAGCCAATCTCACTAATTAACCACATAAATAACAAATTATTGAATTATTAAGTTATGCTATTTACTTTGTAATCCAAAGTACTTAAAAATTACCGTGGTATTGCAAAGGATGATGTTTTTATTATTTTTTTTTTAATTGGATTTGTTAGATCACAAACAAAAATTCTATGGTAATATCATGGTATCCTTTGACTTTTAAGTACCATGATATGTGAATATGATAATCAGTACTATGATATAGGTCAGAAAACCAATGTATCACTAATACCATCACAAATCCATGATACAGTACTTTTTGTAAACAAACTTTTATATGTACATTGGGAATGATATGGAAGCTTATTCCACCATGGAATGAAAAAATAAAAAAGGTAACTGCAATTTTTATCTCAAAATTCTGTCATTTTTCTTGCAATTCTGAGTTCATGTCTCACGATTGAGAAAAATAAACTCATAATTTGGAGATGAAAAGTAAAAACAATTAAGATATAAATTCACAAATGCAAGAAAAAAAGTCATAATTGAGATATTAAAAGTCACAATTACATTATTTATTTATTTATTTATTTGTTTATGCTGAAACAAATTTAAAAATATCTCAGAATTGTGAGGTTAAAAAAATACAACAATTTCTTATCCTTTGGTGCAGAACAAAAATTTTTTTTTTTTTTTGTCTCACATTTCTCACTTTTTTATCTCAATAGACAGTTAACTAATTTCTGTGTTTATATCTTGAAATTAAAAAAAAAAAAAAAATTCTCAAGACTTGTGAGAAATAAACTCAGAATTGCAAGCAAAGTCAGAATTGTGAGATAAAAATTCACAATTACCTTGTATATTTTCCATGTGAGCAAAAAAGCTTTCATGGATTGGAGTCTTAGTCCACTTTTTATTATTTAATAACCTTTTGGTTGGAATTGATGTAAATAGCATATCGTACATTTTCTTATTTGATTAGTGACCTACAAATAGTGTAGAACCTTAGCTAGTTTGTTTAAATTAGATTTTAAATGCCAGATTTTCAGTGTGATCTCATACTTTTGGAGCCCACTGTACATACATCACCAATGACACCCATGAATGGAAAAATTAAAGAGATATAAACAGAGAGAACAATAAATAGTGACAGAAGACACATTTGATAAGAATCTCAGAGCGAAGGCTCAGGTCAAGCCATCCATCTCTTAGAACAGACTGTACTGCAATGTTCAAGCAAATGTCCAGCAAAAACCTCATTCATTCCTCATGTTTGTCACTCCTGAAGAGCACCTGACACAACAGAAGCCTCAGCACAAACACACAGTGCTCGTAAATTCCTTCAGATGAACGTCTGACACACGTACGGGTCTGTGCATGTGCATAGACGTGTGTTTGTCTGCAGAAGTATCCATTCATCATTCACACTGGAAACACGTGCCTCCACAGATTTTTCAGTGACACTTCCATCATTCCATCATGTCTGCTCTTCAAGATCAAAGGCTGTCAATTTTAATCGTAAATCTTAAAAATTTGAATGCAAGGTAAATCCCAACCTACTTTATACATTTCAAAATAAATAAATAAATAATATTTTTATTCTTAAATAAATTTATTTATTTAGATTTATTTTTAAATAAATAAATCACTAAATAAAATGCATTTATCTTATTATTATTATTATTATTATTATTATTATTATTATTATTATTATTATTATTATTATTATTATTATTATTGTTGTAACTTCAAAATAATTAATGAATTAAAACTAATTTAAATAATAAATTAATTAAGTTATAATAATAATAAACAATTTAAGTAATAATAATAATAATATATAATAATTAAATATATAATAATTGTATTTACGTTTTTATTATCATCATCATCATCACCATAATCTTGTATTATTGTTGTGAATTTAACATGGAAGAGAAATACCAACCTACTATATCATTTTCTAAAATATTAAAAAAATAAATAAATCACTAAATAAAACTTATTCATCTTATAATAATAATAATACTAATACTACTACTACTAACAACAACAACAACAACAACAACAATAATAATAATAATAATAATAAAATGTTGTAACTTTTTAAAAAATAAATTAATGAATAAAATCTATAATTTAAATAATAAATTAATTAAGTTATAGTAATAAACAATGTACGTAATAATAATAATAATAATAATAATAATAATAATAATAATAATAATAAATATTTAAATATATAACAATTAATAATAATAATAATAATAATAATAATAATAATAATAATAATAATAAAAAAAAAATAATAATAATAATAATAATAATAATGTATTATTTATTTATTTATTTATACAGTTCTACATTTAAGAAAATCTTAAGATCTCTTTTTATACAATTCTATAGGTATTTATTAAAAAAAAAAAACATTTTAAGAAAACTATATAGAAGATCAGCATTTGAAACCTTGCACACTAATTGCAAACCAGACCCCTAGGCTAACAATTGTACAGTTGTTAAACAGTGTTATCTCGCAGGACACTGCTGATGCCCCCTCAACGAAGTGCATTTACTCACACACTCTGAAGCCGGATCCAGGCGGCGTCTGTCCTCCCTGCTCGCTGTTGTAGATAGTGGTGACATTTCCACGCTCGCAGTAGTTGGTGCAGCGTCCCTGTGTGCAGCGTAGCCTGCAGATGGTGGGGGTGAAGAGCACTTTGATCCGCTCTGAACCCCCGCGAACGACAGCGGAGCGCTGCTGCTGGCCGGACGAAAGCTGAGCCACGGCTAGACAGAGGCAGAGGGCAAAGTCAAAGCAGAGCAGCAGAGTCAGCTTGTGAGGATGCATGGCGAATCCCCTTCACACACACATCACACACACACGCAGTGAAGACCCAAACGACTTTTTCTTGGCTCGTCCCTGCAATATCCCTGGAAAGGGTCAACTAGTGCACAAAAATCCTGTTCTGGCACGGATATCAGGTAATGTGCGCCACACACCTGTGTGTGTATGTGTGGCTGTGAATGTGTTCAGAAAGCTGTTTCTTGAGGAAACCAGAGCTGCCCTGTTGTTTGAAGGAGCTGTTGCATGCAAAATGGGATCGGATCCATCACCCTCTGATGTCCCTCTCGCTCTTAAACACACTGACAGGCTTCTCTCTCTACATGAGGAGAGAACTTTCTCTGTCATATGAGGAGGAGAGAGCAGAGTGGGCGGCGAAACCCAGAAAACTAGCGGGGGAGAGAGAGAGAGAGACTCTGCGTCTCTGGCATTGCAAACGGAGGTGAGGTCAGCGCCGTTTAATGTGTGTGAGTGTGTGTGTGTGTGTGTGTGTGTGTGTGGAGCAGGGGCTTGTAGATGAAGGGAGGGGTGTATTTTTCTTTCACTCTACATTTTCAACGCTGTCATTTGGCGAGTTTTCACTGTTCCCCTGCAGCGTATGCTGAATCTTTAGGAATAGTTCAGCACGAATGAATCATTTAGTCACCTTCATGACTTTGGAAAACAAAAGGAGAAATTCAGAAGAATGTTCACACTGCTCTTTTCCAGAAACTGAATGTGGACAAAATGACAATAAAGCACCGTAGCACATCATAAAGGACTACAATCAAAGTTATACGATAGTTTTGTTTGAAGCACAGACCAGCGTTTTGGCCTCTACTCTTACTCTACAGTCTTTACTATAAAGGTTCTAAAAGAGGTTTTTGCAGCGATGGCATAGAAGAACCATTATGGATTATTCAAAGAACATTTCAGTGATCAGTTCTTAAAAGAACCTTTTTTTTTTTCTTAGTTTGAATAATTTTTTGTAACACTTTACAATGAGGTATCATTTGTTAACATTAGTTAATGTATTAACTAACACGAACAAACAATGAACGATACATTTATTACACTATATATTGATCTTTGTTAATGATAGTTAATAAAATAAACAGTTCATCCTTTGTTCATGTTAGTTCACTGTGCATTAACTAATGTTAACAATCACAACTTGCGATTTTAATAATGCATTAATAAGGCTGAAATTAACATTGACTAAGATTAATAAATGCTGTTGAAGTATTGTTCATTCTTAGTTCATGTTAACTAATGTATTTAACTAATGTTAACTAATGAACCTTATTGTAAAGTGTTACCGAATTTTTTGATAATCTAATCTAAAGAAACTTTGGTTACACTTTATTTTTTTTCAATAATGCCAAGCGCAAAAATATTTTATCAGGTAGAAACTGAGAGTTAAAAAATATTGGTAACACTTTACAATAAGGTCTCATTTGCTAACATTATTTAATGCATTAACTAAAATGAACTAAGCAATATATTTTACAAAAATATATTTGTTCATTGTTTAACTTAGTTCACAGTGCATTAACTAATGTTAACAGATACAATTTTTAATTTTAAGAATGTATTAAATATACAAGATTGACAACTAAGATTAATAAATGCCGTAGAAGTATTGTTCATCGTTAGTTCATGATAACTAATGTAGTTAACTAAATGAAACCTTTTTGTAAAGTGTTTGTAAAGGGTAAGTCACTGACTGTTGGAAAGGTCATGGTGTCTTTGATTATTATTGTAGACAATGGGGGACCTTGGAGTCAAAAATGTCAAAAAAAGGTAAAAAAACAAACAAACAACAAAAAAAAAAACCCTACTGCAAATCACTTTATGCCAAATAAATATGATGCCTGTTGACATGTCCCATCAGGTCAGCTTGATGCAACCTGTCTAAAAGAACCATATTTGATTGGGCATTAGACACACAAGTCATGTGGTGGTGCTTTGTAGTCATTTTGGAGCTTCATTGAAAAGAGCTGTCAGGATATTCCTCAAAACTTCCGTTGATTTCGAAATTCCAAAAATTAATTTTGAGTTCCATTGAAAAAAATAGGTCATTCAGGTTTGGAGTGACATGAGGTTGAGCAATTGATGGTAATTTTCATTTCTGGATGAACTTTTCTTTTTAAACTGAGGATAAACCTAATCTAAAACAGGCTTTTGACCAAATAAGTATCTGGATTCACACAAAGTCAACAACTCCACAAAGCAAGGAACAAACTGTTCAGAGCATTTAAAAGGATTAGCTCTTATAAAAGATGATGCCACATTCTTCACAGATGATATGGTTTACCCAAATTTAGTGTTTGAACAGTACTTCTGTGAATAAACCTGCAGGGAATAAAGCCTAAGATGTTTTTCCTAAACAGCAATGAGAAAGCTAATTGCATTTTGCTGAAGTATTCTGCTTCTTAGTCTGTCTTCTCCAGAGAAAAGTCTTAGTAATCTCTCAGACTTTGCTTAGATTTGCCAAAAATCCAATTCTGCAACAAAATGTCTCAGATCTCAATACAAATTTAAAAAAAAATTATCATCATATTCTTTCAAGATTAAATAATCTTCAGTATATATACATACATACATATATATATATATATATATATATATATATATATATATATATATATATATATATATATATATATATATATTTCTCCCCAGGAATTTTAGGAAAGACAGTGAAGTTTCCATATGGCAAAAAATATAAAAATTAATAATAAAAAAAATAATAAAATAAATAAAGAATATATATATATATATATATATATATATATATATATATATATATATATTACATTTTAAATACACAGTATGCAAACAGTGAAGCTCAATATATTGAGCAAATATATTTTAAATACATACTACATATATGTAAACATTAAAACTCAATTACTTGGTTTCAAACTTCATATATCAAAATATATTTAAAAAAATATTTCAGGGGTAAGAAAAGCAGCCTACATTTAGGTTAAATGCAAATGCAAATGCAAATGCAAATGCAAATGCAAAAAAATTATATTAAAATTTTTAATTATATATATATATATATATATATATATATATATATATATATATATATATGTTCTTTATTTATTTTATTTTATTATTTTTTTAATATTAATATTAATATTTTTTTACCATATGGAAACTTCATATATTTTCAATATATTTTCAAATAAATGGCTAAAAATATATATTTGTAGAAAATATATTTCCTTTTTTTTTGGGGGGCGATATTGGTTGTATGAAACATCACAGAGCTATGAAAGAACAACATCAGATCAATACATTTTTCATCCAGGAAGAAGCAAACAGTAGGTTAAATGTGCAGAAATGAGGTGAACTTGACTGTAACTCAGACTGACTTGACACACTTTCAGAATCTGGAACAAATAGGCCTGTTTTGAGTGCAGGAGCCTGAGGTGCAGACGCTGTTTGCTGGAGGAACACCTGTAGCTGAGAGTGTCCCGCAGCTGCTGGAATCAGGCCTGCTGGGACCATAACTTAATAACGCTACCGTAGGGAGGACTGAACCCTGCACTCCTCTGTACGGATGATCTATGGATCACTTCACCCAAACTGACCGCCTGCTGTGGCCGACAACGACATATTCCATAATCATTTATATACAAGTATCTCTTGTTAAAAAAAAATAAAAAATAAAATAAAACGCTAAACCAACAGCTTTTCCTTCTTGATCTACTTTAAAATGACTCCATCAATCATTTGGGAGCAGCTGTGGAGCTATGTCATGATGTCAATGTTTTACATATTAATGAGGCAGTAAAACACGCTTTACTATGGCAACTGGTCTTGTTTCTCATGTTGTTTGGGAATGAAGTTGAAATTGTAAGCTTATTGTTGTAAATGATGTCATCATGTGGCACACACAGAATATCATAAATCTCCATATATTATTACTTTTTTCATGCCAGGTTTGGCTCATCTGCCTTTTACTTTATACTCATGAAACTCATTCAGTTATTCATCTGACAGATGCTTTTATATCTATTGCAAAATCAATATGTGCCGAATGAAACCAAAGACTGCCAGTCAAGCTTCAGATATGTACTGCCGCTTCCCATTAATAAGCAACAAAACAGGCCTCAAAAATATTTGTTTTTATTTTTTGTATGTTTGTTTGTGAAAGAAGGTGCTAAACCATCATAAAGTATTAAACATCAACTTCAGGATGCCAAACTACATGTTATGAGCTGTTTTATTTTCTGTTCAGTTGCATTTCAATATTTGCAACCCTGTTACCAAATGATAAGACATTTATTGTGACTTTGCATTTTTTAAAATAAATAAATGAATAAATAATGAATAATGAAAAGATGAATAAATTGATTTATTTAATACATTTTTGTTTTAATTAAAAAAAAAACAATACAACTTCTATTTATTTATTTATTTGTTTGTTTGTATGTTACAAAAATCGAAGAAAGTTAAAAACTCAAATATTTGCAGAAGTAAACATTAAATAAGCATAAAAAAATAAAGACAAAATCTTTTTTTTTTTTTAATTAAATTAATTATAAATTAACCAATACAAACTTGTTTGTTTATGGAGTGAATGTTAACTTTTAGTCTTTCATTTTTAGATACGTGCAATAACATGTCATTTCAATGTAATCCATTTATCTGTTATCAACCATAATATTAAAAAATTATCAGCTTAAATAAACCATCAACAACAGTTTCAGGTCATTTTAATATCAGTTAATTCCAATCTTTAAAAGAGAGAAACAATTTCTTCATGCTAACCTGACTTTATATTAGATAATCTAACATTTCAAACAATTCTCAAAATGAACATAAACATGGGATGTGTGCCTCTAATGCTGATTTAAAATAGTAATGGGACACTGAAATACCATATTCATGTAATCCAGCTCTGGATTTAAAGGCTCATGGTTGGTTTTAAGAGGGACTTTGGATTTCTGTGCTTCATCAGCACATCATGAGCAATATCGTCTGAGACTGTCATTCGCTCAGTACTTCTTTGAATCTAAAATCGAATCCAAAATCCCTCTTGACTCTAAAACTCCAGAAGAACAGGTCACATCAGTGCACAGACACTGGGGAAAAACAGCATTAATCATAAGCTCACCAAAATCCACTATCAACAATATCTCACACAAGCATTCATATTTGGCAAAACAAACTGGACAATAAAATCCTGACGAAGAGCTAAGGGTCAAACTATTGTATAACGGATCTATAGCTATACGACTGCGTTCTGCGCTCATCTTACTGACGCGTAACACCAGGGGAATTCAACCCTCATCATATGAGAGTAAATATTTATAAAGTGTGCCATTTCACTCATAATGGCAAAAATAGGTCATTAACGAAGAAGTGGTTTCCTCATGCGCTGGAATGCTGAGCTTCTGTCACTCCCTCTCTACATTACAAACTCTCTCAGCGTGGAAAGTTGGATTCAGCCAGCATTAAGTGTTGGATTTCGAGAGATCTGGCGTTTGGCAGAGGCTCTTTTCTTTTCCACGTGAGACGACATCCTTCATTCGAGCATTTTCCACTCCGCCGGGCAATAAGCGTTGACGTTCTGCGGCTGGAGAAGGTGTATTGTGGCGTTTTAAGTTAAAGGAGAGAGAAGAGGGAAGCCCTGAGGTTATGTGGACGATCCGGGGTTGTTTACATGCTGGCTCTGGGTTTAAAGGCCGGACTGGTGTTAGGAAAGGACTTTCGGGAATATTTGTGGGCTGCAGAGCACACTTCATTACATAAAACTACACTCAGCTAGGGAAAAACTGTATAGACAAGCTCAGGGAACCCAAAATAACCTCAGCTTGCATATTCTTCAGCTGAAACATCTTCTTAACAGTGTTATTTTAGTATCATTGATGTTCTATTATCGTTTTTGAGAATATTTTAGATTTTATTTTATTATTTTATGTTTAGTTATTATTACCTCCTTATTTTAATTTTAGTTAAAATTTTGTTCATTTTCTTTCTTTCTTTCTTTCTTTCTTTCTTAAATATAAATATGTTTTAGTATTATAAAACTAAAAACCATATACAGACATTTAAAATTATTTTAGTTGTTTTAGTACTTTAACTTAAAGTAATTAATATGTTTTATTGGTTTAGTTTTATGGTTTTAGTTTTTACCATTATTGTAATTTTGTGAATATTTTGGATTTAATGTTTATATGTTCTAATTTCGTTTTAATTTTAGTTAAAGTTTTAGTAATTTTGTTGTGTTTTTGTAATTTTTATACCTTTTTTATGTAAATATGTCTATATAGTTACTTTTAAGTTTTCATACTATAAAGCTAAAATCTAAAACGTAATAAAAAAAAAACTATACAGACATTTTAAAAAAGGTATTGTGTTTAACTTTAAACAAAAATGAGAAATGTGGCCTTGGCAACTAGCTAAAATAAAATAAGTTTAGGTTAATCTGTATACTATTTTAAATAATTAACATTTTTATGGTTTATTTTTGTTTTACTTTTTTTCATTGATATGAATATATTGAATTACATTTTACATTTTCTTATATTTTCTGTTTTCATTTTAATTTGAAAGTTTTAATATATTTTTAATATATTATTTTATTTAATTATTTATAATGCTTATTTTATTTCCAGTAATGGTTTCATAATTTTATTTGTTTACTACTTACTTACTTACTTATATATTATTATTTTTAGTATTAGTTTATGACAATAACCCTGCTTCATAATAAAATATGATTGATATTAAGTGAATTCCATGAATAACCTGAAACAAAAATGTGCTGGACCAGACTGAGCAATTGCTGTAACATGCCACTCAAAGTTTTAACTCCCTAGAGCTTCACTTATCAGCTACAGCTTCATATTCAAGGGTTTGAGGATCATAAATCTAGAGATAAGCAATATTAGATCTCTCTCTCTCTCTCTCTCTCCTCTCTCTCTCTCTCTCTCTCTCTCTCTCTCTCTCTCTCTCTCTCTCTCTCTCTCTCTCTCTCTCTCTCTCTCTCTCTCTCTCTCTCTCTCTCTCTCTCTCTCTCTCTGTGTGTGAGAGTGAGAAAGAGGTCAGTCTCCCCACACTTCCCATGCACTGCCACAGAGGGCCGTTCCAGCGTGTTATGAGTTCATGGAGACACAGGGGTTCCCATTAGCAAAACACCACATCCATCTCCTGAGTAATTACTGCACCATCACTTCTCAGCCAAACTAAACAATGGCAGGAATATGCTACAATGGTGTATCCAGGCCTGTCTCAGTGCAAACCAGCCCGAATCTACAGGCAGATAAATCTTATCACGGCACAAAAGTTTTTAACCAGGAAACAGGCTGAATTATTAAAACAAGATATTCTCTACTCAAGCCCATTGATGCTTCTTGCAAATAAAAGATTAACATGTTGACACAGAAACCTGTATAAACCTTAAAACAGCGGTTATTAACATTTTGAACTCCAAGTCCACAATAACATTCACTAGTTTCATGATTTTTCCAGTTGTTTGTGATTTACTAGACAAAAATTAAGAATAAGGTCTTAAAAAATCACACTTTTTAACTCATTTTTCCAGGTTTTTCAAGACCGTGAAAAAACATTTCTTTCAAGAAGCTGAGGCATTGAAATAAAATAATAAATATCTTGAATTTTAGTTGTTATGTCTCTTTCAAATAATGTTAGCTCATCTTGAAGGTCCCTTGTAAGTGTGCTGAGGCCCCCTAGTGGGCCCCAAACCCTTGGCTGAGAACCACAATTGGAATTGTTTTCATATAGGCCTACTAATACTAATATTTCTAAAGGAAGAAAGTTGCTTCTACCCTTTTAGACTTCACAAATCTATCAGTTACTCAAATGTAGATTTCTTCAAAGCTAAAAGATGTTCACCAGAGGAAAACTGCATTGCTCGCTGGTTGTGCTTTCATAACTAAGAATAAAATAAGAAAAATAAGAATGCTTCAAAAAGTAAAAATGTCAGAAAATTTGATCTTTGAATTTGATATTAATGAAATCTCTGACTTTTGAAAGCAGACACAGTTTATTTTTCAAATATCATTTGTTCATTTTAAGAGACAAAGCCAAAGTCTCTATTGGCTCCTCATTTAATCTCATTGCTGTTTAGGAGAAACCATTTAAAGGGTTACTCCACACCAAAATGAAAATTTTGTCATTAATCACTTACCCCCATGTCATTCCAAACCCGTAAAAGCTTTGTTCATCTTCGGAACACAATTTAAGATATGTTTGATGAAAACCGGGAGGCTTGTGACTGTCCCATTGACTGCCAGGTAAATTACACTGTCAAGGCCCAGAAAAGTATGAAAGACATCATCAAAACCGTCCATCTGCCGCCAGTGGTTCAATCTGAATTTTATGAAGCGACGACAATACTTTTTGTACGCAAAGAAAAAAAATAAATAAATAACGAAGTTATTCAACAAGTTATCTCCTCTGAGTCAGCGTTGCGCCATTTTGGAGAATATCCACTCTTCTGTGTCATCCGCACCACACGGATAGGTTTTCTACGTATATTTATGCTTTGATTTGAATGAAAAGAGTGTATCCTTGTGTTGCAGATGACACAGAAAAGCATAAGCATTTTGCATCCAGCAGATATTCTCTAAAATGGCACTACGCTGACTCAGAGGAGATAACTTGTTGAATAACATCGTTATTTTTTTTTCTTTGCGTACAAAAAGTATTCTCGTCACTTCATAAAATTCAGATTGAACCACTGGCGGCAGATGGACTGTTTTGATGATGTCTTTCATACTTTTCTGGGCCTTGACAGTGAAATTTACCTGGCAGTCAATGGTACAGTCACAAGACTTCCGGTTTTCATCCAAAATATCTTAAATTGTGTTCCGAAGACGAACAAAGCCTTTACGGGTTTGGAACTACATGGGGGTAAGTGATTGATGACAAAATTATCATTTTGGTGTGGAGTATCCCTTTAAGTATTAGAGGGATCTCATTTGAAATGTTATTTTCTACAGGGAAGTATATGAAATGAATATTTTGCCTAATGCATTAGATTTTTCAAAATCAGCCCTGCTGGCTTGGACTGACCTGTGGAGTAGATGAGGGTGAACTGGCCGCGTTGAGTGTGGAAGGTTTTGGTGCTGGAGATTTTTGTTGCTCCGGTAGAGGATGAAGACTCCAGTCTGCTTCGCTCTGATTCAATGTATTTCAGTATAACACTTGCGATCTTCTCTCCACCGGTTCCATTGGACAGTGCTTTCTTCAACAGGACAGACTGGGCCTCTTTTAATCTGAAACACAAGCCAAAATGAAAACCTATGGATGCTGTGAAAGCTTCTTAAATACATAATAAATATACAATAGAAAGCGCTTTAAAAACGCAGAAAGAAATCCACAAAATGAAATAAAGGCAGCACTAATAACATAGTTAAACAGTGTATTTACAAGCTGGAACATAAAAATACTATTTTATGTATTTATTTTACAGTTTGTGTCAGGAAAAGACATAGCTAAAATATATTTTAAATGGGTAAATTGCAATATTTATAAAAGTATGAGTATGGATTGAGGTGTTGAGGTTATGTAAGTCAATTATTTCCAGTGAACATGTACAAACAAAAATCGAGGTGTCTCGTATGATCGTATAAATGTCAACTAAGGAACTTTAATTCAGACTGCATAATATAGGAAATGTAATTTTGAATTATATTTTTTGTAGCACATTCACAAGAACTCCTTCAAGAAACATTAAACTAATATCCATTCAATCAACATGAAATTTCCATATTGAATTCATACTGTCCTTAATGGTCGATTAAAATAATGAAAAGGACTAATGAATACCACTGCAAACAGAGCAAATTTATCGACTTTCTTTTGAAATTGCAATGATTTCCTGTACAACAGTATGCTTAAGTAGATGCAAATGTGGCACAGCATTTGCAAATCCACAGCCTGGACACAGAAAGTCAAATGGTTCAGCTTGAGCATGCCATGAGCTAATTTTCCCAAACAGAGATAATTTACAGTGAAAACAAGCTGACGTGAGCTTGGGGTCAACAGCAAACAGCCTATAAAACAAGCATATAGCCATTCCCATTTTACATGCAACCTTCCCAACTCTGCACGGTTATACACACACTCACTCTACATAAACAGCCCCGACGCCACAGGAGACGATTTGAGCGAGGCCCCATTCACAGAAAATCATGACATAAGACAACTGAAGAGGTCCTAATACAGAGCTCTGGGGGACTCCTAGATTTGCACTGAGCTCCAGCAAACTGAAACATAATGATAATCAATCTTTCCACACCTCCAATACTCTATTTTTCAAATATAGACAATGTACCTGATTAAAGAGATTATATAAATTGTTCCAAGTGCAATATTCTTTTTGGATTGCCAACAAAAGAGCAAGTAAAATTATTGTCTTTGGGGTGCAGTAATATTTCCATTCTTTATTATGTGCTTTGTAAAAATCCCCTAAACAGCTAATAAGCTTGGCCCTCTGTGATGATTTACAGCCATTTAGAGAACATTTCTTAAACACATATGCAGAGCACATACCTTTCAAAGCAGACTAATGTAAGCATTCATATCTGACTTTAAAAGCCATGGAAATAAAAGCAGAACTTGCTTGTTTTAGCGATTACACTCTCTGTGTTCAGTTACCAGACTCGGGACTTTCAAAAACAGAGAACTTATCTGACAAATCTAGTTCACACATTGAATGTGATATAAAAACTGTTGAAAGATGGGGAAATTGCAGGCTGTCAGCACAGAGGAAGTATGTAGCACTGGCCCGTCAGGTAGATCATTGAAACTGATCTATAAATGCAGTCTTTCAATAGTCTATTGTGAGAGAAGTGTTTCCACAGGGCAGGAACTTCCTGCCCAAAGCTCAGCAGAGGACTTGCTCAACAGTCTGAGATCATTGTAGAGTGGGTCTGATCGACCTCATGAAGGCAGTAAATCTCTCAAACTAGGACACAAACCCAAATTTTATTGGGTTTAGAGTAAAGCAGATTTCAAACCATATCAATTCTGAAAATCTGAAACAATTTCAGTACTCATTTTTCTGCAGTATCATTACAGATATCAGCTACGCTTTCTTGATCTCTGTTCTGTCTAAAAGTGGGTTAACATACACAGCAGTATATAGTACAAATAAAGAGTCCATTGCATTGCTTGTTTCAAAGTGAAGTGTGGCACTGTGTTCATTTGCACGCAAGCAGCTCATGATCTGCTGTTTTCAGCATCTCAGAGCAAATTCACATCAGCATTTGAAATCATGTCACAGAAATGTAAAGTTCTCCACGCAATTTTCTGCCACAGTTTTGGCTAATTGACCAACAAACTTGCATTAAGAACATTAACTAACATTACAAACTGACCTGCTCTGTTTTGTGCATCTCCACTCACCCCTTGGAGTTCCAATAAACCAATTCTTAACCACGACTGAATTCCATTTTAGATACAGTAGATAGTAGATACATAACATCTTAAATATCAAAGCTCTGATCAGAGCCTTCCAAGGGAAAAGACACCTAAACTTTATGGTATTCATTGCCCCATCAATCTGAGATCAAATGAGGTGTGGCTCTCCAATCATAACACTTTTCTTCAGAGCCTTTTGTTCTTTTGCATCTTCTGTCATCTGGATATGATATAAAAGAAGAATCTGCTTGTGGGGCAGCCAATCACAATAAATATGTCGGTTTAAGTGCGAGCAGTACGTCTTCTACTTCACATTATCTACCTTGGCAAAACGTGAGGTGAGATTAGAGATAGCTCTATTTTTCATTTCAGGGTGGAGAGTGAGCTGTGAGAAGATAAGGGTTACTTAAGGTCTCGGTATAAGACAAAATATACTTAAAATCAGTCTATACAGATGTTACAGTTGTTTAGCCTTTTGAATGGAATTATAACACTTCAGTAAACAAGAAGAATCCTTCAAGGAGCTTTGAGTATCTAGTATGCTTCCCACTTACCATGTCATATGGGAAAAAGAGCACTCAAACAATGAGATTCTTGAATGTGCTGGTTTCATTGACATAAATATAAGTCCTGTGCTGCCATACACTGGCAGTGAGGTACAGTACAGACGGATGGGTATTTACAGTAGATATGAATTTGGGGTATTAGAGCACCTCCTGTAGGCACATCCTAGTAATACACACAGTTTGTTTCATTAATGGAAAAAATGTAAACTAAATCATATATATATATATATATATATATATATATTAACTATAAATGACTATAGTATTATATATTTTATGTATTTTAACTATAAATGACTATAGTATTATGCTTCCACCAATATTAGACAAATAAGTAAAATAGTACATCTTTGGAAATGTTACAATGTAAAGATTTGTTATTTATGTCTAATATTTTCTCTCTACATTACTGTCTTCTTTCTTTCTTTCTTTCTTTCTTTCTTTCTTTCTTTCTTTCTTTCTTTCTTTCTTTCTTTCTTTCAAAATTACTTTATTTGGTTGCTATTTTAATTGAGATATTTAATTTCCTCTGGAAAATTACTACGGATTGGACAGCTGTTGGATTGACACTTCAAGGTGCATCATTGATATATATATATACATACATACATACATATATACATACATACATACATATATATATCAATGATGCACCTTGAAGTGTCAATCCAACAACTATCATTGTTAAACTGGTTGTTTAGGAAGACAAAATAGAGCTGGTGATATATAAACATCACGCTGCATGAAACACTGTATCTAATAATACATTATGTTCAACATAACTTTCCATTACCAGTGTAACCTGTGAGTATTTATTGACTATTAATATAGTTTTACCTCAAACTGCATTAAAACGGTACAGTTAGCAAATATTCAATTCCTAACATAGCCATGGATGTGCTTTACAAGCAACTTGCTTTAGTGTAAAACACATCAGTCTCAGTTATGAAGAGTTCACTCACCTGGGTGGCTGCCAGCGTAATGAATATGTCTTTCTTGTATCTGGATTGGCATCACTGGAGGCAGATGCAGAGATGTTGCCTTGGATGGTGGTGGATGTGGGCGTTACCATGGTAACTGTTGCCGTGGTGGAGGTTGAGGGTACCGTGGGACCAGGTTGTGCTTCGAACCATGTACTCATGGTTGGCATGACGTTAGCATGTTCACAGCGATGGCCGTAGAAGCCCGGACGACACTGACAGATGTTCGGCCGGCGACAAACTGCTTTATTATGGCATCGCGGATGACATCTTGCTAGCGAGAGAACAACAGAGAAACTATTTCATCATTCTGTTGATAGTATTTTCCAGATTACATCCCACAATGTGACTTTTCAACACATTTCTAGTCAAAAATTGAGTTGCACTGTCCCTTTAAAGGCACATGTGTCAAGGGGTTAATTATTAGTTAGTAAATCTAGCTACATACGGATTAAGAAGGTGTGGATTATGATGAGAAAGCTGAGGGACTGGATTAATGCTGGACTAGAGCTCAGGCTGCTGAAGCCTGGTGCATTCAGAGGTTTGGCCTACTTACAGCAGAGGAATGTTAGAATGTTCACACATCCAGATGGACAGACATGAAGGACATTTTTACTGCTGAAAGTAAGATGCATGATTGTAATATGCAGAAAAATCTTTTACATGTTATATAACACACATAAGACTAATAAAATCAATCAATAAAACAAAGAAAGACGTAAACAATTTTTCAACTACCTAACTGAACAAATAACTGCTGAATGCTGGAACAAAGAACACTGTGTACAGGTTTGGCAATCTGAATTTATCATCATTAGTTTAAAACTGAATATTGAGTAACAAAAAATGTGTTTGTTTCTTATATAGGAACATACAAGCTGAGCAGTTTTCATCAAAAGTCTTCATCATCTGCTCAAGACTCAGGACTTAACGCAGGACATAAAACGCTTAATAATGGCAGCAACACTTATGAAAACCAAACAGGATACATGAAAAACAACCAGATTTAGAGATTTAAATGGCCAGGTCTTTACAAAAAATGACTTGGAAGTCTTAAAAATACTTGTGCTGTTTATTTTGTGACTTCCATTTGTTCTGTTTAACTAAAATGGTTTCGGACAGTGGATATGTTAAAAATAAAATATACTGTGTATTATAATATTATTCTGTATATGATAATATGTTATATATTTTAATGTATAAATTATTATTAATATATTAATAATTTAACTTAATTAAAATCCTTAAAAAGCATACAGTGAAGATATATCATATTTATTTGTTTTCCATTACTTGAAAATTTCCCATTATTGTTTTCGAAACTTCTGGAATCACAATAAAAGTAATATAATATAATATAATATAATATAATATAATATAATATAATATAATATAATATAATATAATATAATATAATATAATATAATATAATATAATATAATATAATAATACATCATTATATACCATTCTGTTAATATTATATTACATAGGAGGCCTTTGAAAATTATACATATAATATTATTATATGAATAATAATATACGATTATTAAATATAATTAATAAATATTATATTATTCGAAGGTTCCTCTATACCTCTTTGAATATTGTGTTGGACAGTAGGGGGCCTTCAATTCAAACAGATTGCGAAACCACATTTTTCCCCTTCCCTTCTGTTTATTATGTTGTTACAGCTCCTAGCTGTGCTGACACTTCAGTTCATTGCCTCATTTGAAAAATCAGACAAATGAAGAGGATTTGAACTAGATGAAATACTGGCAGCCATATATGTTTGTCTCTTTGAGCATACTAGAAATGTATGAAAGCATCTGAATGGCCCTGAAAAGATACTCACGTTTCGTGCATTGTTGGTTTTGGGATTGACCAGCCATGAATAACAGCACCTGGTGCCACAAACGTTGGGCCTGGAGAAAGACGGACAGAGATCAAGGGGGAAACTCTGGGCTTGACAATAGATTTTAAAGAAAAAATAAAGAGTAAAGCCCATCATATGCCACAATGCACAAGCGTTGAGTCATGCAGGACAAACTTCAAAATTCACTTTTATTTCACCTTTCCAGGCTCCGCGCCAAATCAATTTGTCTGGCATAATCACAATTTAACCACTTCTGAAAGGACATCTTTAAAAGACTTACAATCCGTGGCCCTGGGCCCCTTAAGATGCATTGGACTGAGTGAATAGCTTTGGGTTTAAGCTGACCCTTCACCTCGTGTTGTATTCAGCTTGGACAAATAGCGCCGATGAATAAAAATGAAGGGGGGTGCGAGTTTGTTATAGACGCTCCCCTCGTTGGGCCTCTGTCCTCCCTGTGCTAATGCACATGAGAAATATTATTTTTCCCACAGTCGCGTCTGGTGGGCAAACTTTGCTGGATTAAGAGTCTTCTTCAGACACCTGGGTTGCATCTGTTTATCTAGTGGCTTCTGGCAGAAAAGGCAATTAGCACTTCAACACAAGGCCTGATCCTGAACACTCGCGGCCGGCGCGCATCAACCTGACCCTTCTGTAGCATCGAGAGGGATTTGCTAATTAGTTACAGTATGTGCCTTTATTGTATGGCTTTTGAAGGGACCTGGCAGGCCGAGGGACGGCCGTTGTCTGTGCAGCGTAAGCCGATTGAGACAGAGCTGGCATGGGCCATCCAGGCTATGTGGAGGTCAGAATGACCTATCACCTTCCAAAGCCAATTCAGCACATGCTTCGGAGAGTTAACCTAAAATCACAGGATCATTATGTGAGCTTTCAACTTGATTTTATGTTGCATGCATTTAATTGCATTTTAAAAACATTGCTTGTGAATGAGATACCAAGATGCATTTGTAAAACAATGCAAAAATGTGCTTAAAAAAAGCATAATATGCATGCTACACGCATATTAGTTTTTGTCTATGCGTCCATAAAGGGATTGTTGAGCTAAAAACTGAAAATTAGCCTCATGTCATTCCAAAAACCCATGAAAAACTTTTCCATAAAGAATTTTTAACATTCATGGAAACTTTCCATAGCACAAAAGGTTCTTCATAGTTAAAAGGGCTCTTTAGATCATTAAAATGTTTTTTCTTTTTTTTTTTTTGTAAATTGCATGACTTTTTTCTTTCATGCAACATAAAGGAAAAACTGAAGCTTTCAAGCTTCAGAAAAGATGCAAAAGTACCATAAATGATCGGTAGCTGTCCTGATTTGAGTGTTGCATTCCAAGCCTTTTGAAGCCATACAATAGTTTTGTGTCAAAATGTAAGTTGTTTTTCGATTAAAACCTTGAAATCTGTCCATCTTTTGTATGTTCATGCATGTAATAAGGAACATTTGAGGTTAATCTCTTTAATCAGATCATTCAGTTCAGAATGATTTGTTCGTCAATTGACTGATTCGGATCTCTAGTTCACCTCACTGATTGATCCAGCAGCAAATACGTGTTCAACAGACCTACATGAAACTTTTATTTTGCTTTTGTGAGCTTTTGAACCTTGAAAGCTTCAGTCATTTTAATTGTTTATGAATCTAAAAGAGCAAATAGTCCAATTTTCTTCTCTTTTTGCATTCTGTGAATAAAAAGACAGCTATACTGGTTTTGATACAACATGATGTGACTAAATGACGACATTATTTTATTTTTTAGGTGAGCTGTCCCTTTAAGCTAAAGCTGTGTTGAGATGTCTCATAACACTGAGACCTTTTACCACCTGTCTGTCTGTCTGATCTCTAAATAAAGGCCTTGGCCCTTCACTTGGGCCCCTATTAGAACCAAATAGGGAGATTTCTGCACTGACAGAATGGAAAGTTGCCATCAACTTTTATACCCCGTTTGGGTTTTAATGCAAGTCGACACCTAAACGATACATTCCGAATGAGACGTGAGTGATGTTTACAGAGCTGCGAGGTTCACATTAGAGCAAGACTCGATAGTGATCAAAGATGTCTGTGTTTATCCTGCTCACATGGCTACAGCGGACACAACTGTTTTTTTCAAGATTTGGACGTGTTAAAGGGATAGTTCACAAAAAAAAAAGAAAAAAAAAAAAAAAAAAAAAAAAAAAAGAAAGTCATTATTTAGTCCCTTATGTTGTTTGCAAGCTGCTCTTTTGCGTACAACCGTGACTGACATTCACTTTCACTGTATGGAAAAGAGCAGCTTGAACATTCTGCTAAATATCTTACAGGTTCTTAAGTGAATAAATGATGACAGACTTGTCATATTTGAGTGAATTATCCCTTAAATCTGGTTTGCTATCACAAAATGTACAATCCACTGAAGAATAAAACATCTGTTCTTTACCAGCTGCTTTTGCACCCACATGTATGTCATTCTCTCGGTCTACAGCTCTTTTGTTTTCTCCGTGTGAACAGAATGCAAAGAAACAAAGCGGTGAACGAATCTTTACATCTTCCAAACCTCTGCACCTCCAACACGGTAGTAGGAACAGAGGCCATAAAACAAAGGTTGTAAATGAACCTTTTATATTTTAAAAAATGTTATTTACGTTTCTGCAATACAAAAAGGGGGGTTTATAGTTCTCTTCTTGGCCCCGGCTCTTTTTCCAACACCTCGTAACAGAGAAGCTTCAATAAAACCTCAACCACGGTCCTCGAGGTCAAAAATGTGCGTTAGCTGCTGGATTATCACAAAGCTCCCACTTTGCTCGGCACCTCCATCAAGGAGGAAAGAATCGTGTTTTTGTCTCCCTTTGAGATTTCAGAGGTGTGAAAGGCTCCGTTGATGTGCTCTGAAATGAAGCAGTTTTCTGCGCTTGAACTGTTGAACCTGCGTTGGGCCTGTTAGCATTAATAAACTCCGCAACAACACCCTCCTTCTCCTTCTGACCTACCATATTCCCCCCGTTGCCCCAGGATGGACGTGTTTCCACAGTCGATGTCCTCAGATGACCCGAAAGCACGATGAAGTCCAGAGGAGGAGGGATGTTATAGAAGGGCAGCGGTGCATCCTTGATGAACTCTTACAAAGGTTCAGTGGCATTCTGGCTCCCTCCGAATGAATATGAAAAGAAGGGTAAGTAATTTCCTGCTCTGTTATGGCTTATAAAGACCAGTCGCTAGGTCTCAAAGTTTTCAGGAGAATCAGGAATTCCCCTCATTGCTTGAAGGATCAACACTTCCGGTGTAAGTCTAGAGAAACATCTGACTGAATGTTGCTACGAACAAAAACGGCCCAATGTTTTCATGTCATTCTGGATCCATAAAGAGCTTTGATTGAAGTAAAGTGCTCTGTTATGTCTCCGGAGACTATAAACTGCTCGTAAACGTGGAACTTAGAGAAGCGTTGAAGACACAAACGCAACAGTTTGGATGCCAGGTCAAGATGAGGATGAGATGTGTAGTAAACATGATGTTTGGCCTCTTTTACAAGCAAGTGTATCACAAAAAAAAAGTAAAGTCTCACAGAATTTAGAATGCATTAGAATTCAATTCGTTTTCATTATTTGGAAGGTTCAAAACTTTTAATCTTTTAAGATATGAACACAGTTGCACACAATGGAATTACAATCATTATTTGCATATACAATAAGAACCCTTGGACTATATTCTAAATAATTACTGTTTTTTTATTATTATTTTTTAATTGATACCATTAAGGTTCTTTAGGATTGATTCAAGGTTCATTAGGACTGATCCTGTACATTTCTGTTCATTAAAGTATAAATAAAGGACTATTTAGTTTCCATGCTGTTTTGAGGTCACATATATTCAGTTATTTAGCAACAAATATCTTGAAAGATGTGAATAAGATTGCTAATGGAATTCCTTTTTTAGAATCAGATTCAAATTATTGAAAAATACTCATTTTGGTTTATCCTGATGCATCTTTATCTGAATCGTAGCTCATTTTTTAAATTGATCCCATTACTTTTTTATGATTTATTCAATAATATGAAAAAAAATTGATCCTGTGCATGTTTACTATATTTTAAAAAGATAATGTATATAATAAAGGTCTATTTACTTTTCACCTTGTTTCGAGGTCACATATTCACATAAATTCAATCATCTGACCTCAGTATCCTCACCTTCACATAAAGACTCTTGCGATGACTTGATAAGACACTTACCCTTTTAAATCTATCTGTATTCGTGTCGAGTTGGTCTGATGTCTGTGTCTCTGTGCTTTACTCGTGATTTGTGGAGGATGGATGAGATCAGGAGACATCTGATGACTGACTGATGAGGAGCTTGCGATCGCCAGGGAAAGACAGGTTATAAATAGGACTCCAGACATGCAAAATGACAACCTCCACAGTTCTGACATCGTTATTCCGACCTGGTGAATTGCAAGTGATGCGTTTTCCAAAGTCGTTTCGCTGTGAATGTGAGTCAATGCGTTTCGCAGAGCGATCCGTCAGCGCCGATGGCCTCATTCATTCTCTCATCCAGACGCGCTGCTGTGAGCCCGCACTGACATGAATGAGAGAGATGCGTGGAAAACTTTCAGCCAATCACAGTGATTCGTGGCTGGTAACCAAGAGACAGCCAATCACAGCTCAGACTCTCAGGGCATCGAGTGAGGAGTATGATAGATAAACATTTACATGTTCAGATGTTTCAAAGCGTTTCTTTTCCTAGAGGCTCAAGGGAGATATACTACAGAAGAATACACCATTTTTTCGATTTTGCAATAAAAAAAAAAAAAAGAAAATAAAAAAAAAGAAAAAAAGAAAAAAAAGAAAAACAAGGTGACATTTCCCACTTGAACTTTTAAAACATTAAATGGTGTATATGGCAAATTATGCATCTTTATTTATGCTTTTTTTTTTTTTTGTAACAAATATTATTCTATTACAAAACTGGTAAAGTGGTAACGGCTACAGAAAAAAAAAGTGTTTTCTTATTATTTAATTGCAATATTATTATTTTCAGAATTATATATATTGCATACACACACCTATATATAATGTTTCTGTAATCGTGTGTGTAAATATGCGAGTTTAAAACACGATGAAACACTTCATAAATATAAATATAAATATTTTTATATAAATAGCCATTGCTCAATTGATGATTGAGAACAAGAAAATAATTTGAATTTAGAAGTAAAATAAAATGTTTTAATTAAAATAAAAAATAAAATATTTTAATCATATTTTTACATTTTGATTCAGTCATTTTTATCATGACAAAATGTTTTAAAGTGAGACAAATTAACAAAAAAATGTCACAGAATCCAACAAATCCGTTGCTAATGCTTACTGATGTTTGTGCTGTTGTTATTTTCCCTCCAAAATGATGTCACTTCCTGGAGGATGATGTCATTAATGGCTTTATTATTTAAATGGATACCACGAAATATAACAGGAAAGTCCATAGTCTCAAATTTCAGTTATAGAAGATAAAAAGGAAACAGCTGGAATAATTCAGCGTGTGCATTTAGAAAACAGCATGTAGAAAATGGTAACATTCACAGTTAACATTCAGTAACACTGGTAATATTCATTATCTAAGTTGTGATTAAAGGAAACTAATATGATACGCTTTTTTTTTACATTTACTTTGTCAGCCACAGCTTTAACAAAAGACAAAAAAAAAACAAAAAAACACAAACATTGGCATGGGAAATATGTACTGTATATTCCCAGGCCGCTCACCAAAGCAAACACAATGTATTTTCCATTGCTGGCAGTGAAGCCGTCCAGATGTCTGAAGATTAGTGGTTGGGTGTCCAGTCAAAGTAATGGACTTCTCTTCACACAGGGGTGTAAATGTACACTAACACCACCACTAGAAGATTGAGGACGATAGCAGTGACCCCAATCAGGCAGAATATCCTCTCTGTGGAGCCTTTGTTGTCATCTCCCTCTGGGGCCAGTGGCTCCTCCTGAGCAGCGGCTGCTGGAGTCGAGACGTCTGTGGGCTGTTCCTGTGACAGCGACATATTCCTCAATTCACCTATGGATTTACCATGCATCAGACCAATAATGCCTTGGGGGACTAATACACTGAAATTTTAAAACGTTTAAATTAACCGGGAAACGCATGGAATTATCTATTATTGTCTTATATTCTCTTTTCAATTTGACTGCTTTGAAAACTCAAATGATGTAATTTCCTATTCATTATGCTATTTAAAATATTAGTTTTATTTTATTTTATTATTTTATTTTATGTAAATAAGTGGAGTAAATTTAAATGTGAAAATAAATGCACATTTTATTATGGCATATTTGTATGAATATATTTATTAATTTATTAACTTAGTATAATACTTATTATTACGATTTATTATTTATATATTTATTAATATTAACATAAATGTTACTTCACATATTAAATAACATTTATGGTAACAATAAAATAAAATAAATATATATATAAATAATATACTAAATTTAATCAGAAATTAATTAATTATTTAATTTAGCAGTTTAATAAAAATATTTAAGCTTGCATATAATAATAATTACATATAATAATGACAATAATATTTAAACACTTAATGCATAATGCAAAATGACAGATTTTTGTGTTTAGTGCATTTCATGAAATGTTCTGGACACATGTTCCAGCTCTTTCTTTCACAAAAGTCAGACCCCTTTTAAAATTGTGCTAAATGTGTGCTGTTGTGCATCATATTCACTAGATGGCACTAACAATCAAAGTAAATGTTTGACTAAACAGAAAATGAATGTAATTCATCAGCTTGAATTACAGCAAAGTCACTACACAGTCAAAGTAAATAGAAGCACACGGTCAAACACTTTTTAAATAAGAAAGAAAGAAAGAAAGAAAGAAAGAAAGAAAGAGAATAAAATGGAATAAACTCCTTTATATAGATGTCACATGCATAAATCTACAGTACTGATATTTCATTAATACACCTATAGATTGAAGTCATGAGACCAATTAATAGATTATTTTAAGATTGCTTGCTAAAAATTAGTTTTTTTTTCCACTAAAAATTGTATGAACAAATATAAAATGTTCATAAACATAAACTAGTAATGGTTCCCAATGAAAATGCAGTGAAGCAAATAACAGATATCCACATTAACTTCTATTTTTCGCAGTAATGGAAAGCAGTCCTTACATTGACTTACATTAGTGTGACCTCTGATCTTATTTTACCTTAAGCATGTCCTCCTGACCCATAGTTCTCCTGCTCGTCACACACCCAGCTTTAACATCTTCACGTCTGCTCTTCGCTGACCGTAGCACGTGTCTGTATGTCCCCTCCATGTCTCCAGTTCCAAAGTCCTCTCACAAATGAATCACACTACACTCAGTGTCCCTCTGCATGAACGGAGAGTCCTTCTACAAACACGGACAGATGTCACATTCATCATCTGGTCATCTGTGCTGGTTTTGGACTGGGGTTACGATAAGGAATGGAAAGACTCCTGCTGACATCATCAATACATTCTGCCCGAGTCTCTGATGGACTACAGCCTTTGACTGCTGAGAGCTTTAACCAGAAACCAGTGAAGACCGAAACGGCCCGTAAGGATTCAAAGGGCTTTCCTTACTCAACAAGAGTGGAGGCATTAAGATTGATTGGGGACAAAAGTCATTTGTCTTCATTTAAGGAGAAGTATTTGATGGAATAGTTTGATGCATTCAAAAAGTATTCTTTTCCTTCTGAAAATAGTTAATTTGTCAAGAACTTGTAACGACAAAGAAGTACACTTTAGCATACTTTAAAAAGAGTAATTCTTATAGAAATAATATCATTTAAAAGTGCAAACTGAAAGTGATATTTTCAGACACTTGTATGCATGTTATTTACAATTAAATGAAAATGCATTAAAGTTAAATGCAATTAGTGTTCTATGACCCACTTAAGTAGGACTTCAGTACATTTTTATATGTAATTTCATAATTACTTCTGGTGTCTTTGAAATTTGGTTAAAATTACTGCTGAATGTACTGACAAGCATTTATGATAAACTCAAATATACTTTAAGGTAATTTCTATTGAAACTTGTATGTAATGTATTTTTTAAAAAATGATTTATAATTACATATTTGTAATGATGAATTTGCATTTAGCACATTTAAAATAGGTTAACTTTAAATGCAATATCAAATCGCAGGTTAAAATAATAGTCAAGTACTTTAGATGTGCCTTAGCATATTTGTCAACACATCAAAATAACACGACAAGATTATTAAAACATACTGATTTAAAATGTACTTTAAATCTTTTAATCGTACATTAAAATGCACTTTTAAAAGTGTGCTTAAGTGTGTTAAGAAACAGAAACATGTCTCTCTTTCAGTACACTTAAGTGGCCTTTAATTTCATTAATATTATATTATTTGTAAGTACAGTATTTATTTATTTTTTTAATGTACTTTTAACATTTTAAGTACACTACAAGTGCATATCTAGTACAATTAAGCACACTAAGGGCCAAAGAGAGAGAAACAGGACCCTTCTGAATGCCATATGCTCTCTGAGACCTTCTGGGAAGTGCTGTGACTTTTGAAGGTGAATTGAATTCTTGCTTTCAGTGCAGAAAGCTTAAGCCCTGTAGACCAGGCTGTGCATTAACAGAAGAGACTTTCCTCTGATAAAGCCTGACACAGAACTAATTGCATAAGGCCTCAGAGAGCCGGCAGAGAGAAAGAGAGAGAGGGAGGTGTCAGAAGGAGCTGTAATGTTATAATGGCCAATTACAGCAGTCTGCCCACTTTGCACTCACCTGGACATGTTTCTAATGAGAACTTGGGATATAATTAGAGGTCAGAGGTCAGTGTACTATAGCCCAGGGGTCAATAGAAGAGAAGACGATGGTGGAATGAAGATGCCGCTATTACACTTTGCAGCTGATTTTTTTTTTAGAATTGCCCAGAAAAAAAAAAAAAAAAAAAAAAAAAAAGATTATGTGAAATATTTACAGTAACAACAGTCAGTGCATGACCATAATTGGTTGAAATATGTGTTGAAAATAGCATTCAAAAATAATTACGATGGACAAAAGCTGTGTGTCTACCAAAGCATTTTTTAGCGTTAGCATAATTTTTGTAAATTGTTTTCAATGGGAGAGCTACATAAAAAACAAACAAACAAACAAACAAACAAACAAACAAAAAACACCAGCAAGCGTAAATGTTTATTTTACAACTGCCATTTTTTTTCTGGTCGCTGAGAGTTGAAAATAGGTAAACCACAGTGCTCATCAATGTCACTTTTTACCCAGGCGTCCAATCACAATGGAGGAGGGGCGGGACAAATATCACGTTACATTCCACTTATACAATGACTAAACAACACTGGAGAAGAAGTAAATATTGCTGGTGTCCAAGTATCCATGTCTGGACCAGATGACAGAAGACAATATTAATATGAAAAAATAATATTTGGAGGAACATTTCGTTCACCATGAGTCCAGCTAAACACTGGCTAAAAACACTTTGGTGGACACACAGACTAAGGCCTGTTAAAAACGTGGTCAAAAACTTGAGATGCAGCAAGTGGAACAGAAAAAGACGCAAGATCAAGTTGAACTTTTTTTAACTTGTACAGAGCATTTTTAGAATGCCATTGCTGCATCTGAAATTGAATACTTCCCTACTTTATAGTATGCAAAAAATAGTATGCCAAAAAACTAGTATGACTGGATTCATGCTGCATCCAAAATCTCATACTCTCTTGAGTAGGCATTTTTTGAATAAGAAATTACTTCATGATCGCAAAAAGAGTATATTCTGTATAGTATGAATGTAATCTGGACTTACTACATTCACCATGTTGTCAATGTCTAATAAAGAAAAAATATAACTGCGGACTCCCTTAAGCACTGTTTGTTACCAATGTTTCGGCGAAACAAGTAGCCTCTGTCAAGGTATGACTATATACCTCTCCCTCATCAGCGGTTGTAATGAGAAGTGACTGTGAGCTGGTCAGTTCATTGGTGGACAGCTCTCAAACAGCACTGGCCTCAGGCTACAAGAATGTGCTGATGAATCAAATAACAGAGATAAAGACAAGGAGAATAACCACTACTCATACTTCAGATAGACAGAGATACATAATCATGGCCTACATTTTGAATTTTATGAATGCAATGGGATCCAAAAGTTGGAGACTTCTGTATGAGAGAAAATTCCTAATTTAATAAAAGTTTCATGTATTATCATGCATAACAAATTAAGTAAAATGGAGCTGTAAAATTTAAATTAATTTTAGAAAGCCTTCATTTTGCTACTTAGCCGATTTATTCAAAAATGCCTCTGGACTGTTTTCACTGACTGTGATTATGCGTTTCCACTGTTATTAACATTGTAAATCTAACTTCAGTTGCTTCAGTTTTCAGTTCAGTTTTTTCCACAAAAAAACAAAAAAACAAAACAAAACAAAAAAACAAACAAACAAAAAAAAAACAATGTATATTTATAACACTATACTTCATGTTACATTACTTTGGCATTAAATAAAATAATAAAAAACTAATTAAAACCACTAATGCTGTGTGAGTATTTCTAATAAAACAGCTGAGGGAATGATGGCAAATTTGACATCTTTCTCTCTGCTGACCAACATAATCAATCTCGACATTTTTTTCCCCTCTTTTGAAGTCGTAGAAACATTACAGTGGATTTTTTTGCTTTGTTTTTTTCTTGCTATTGCGGCAAATGACAGCGCAAAAATGATATTGGTTGTAGTTTCTGTTCACCACTATAGAAGTTTACTCAGCTATGGTAACTTCAACTTCTAAAAACACTGGAAATGTGAAAAAGGTCCAAGGATCGAATGAGCAAGTGACTATATGAATGAGTCATTGAATAATTTGCTCTACCAATTTGGCTTTCTCTGGAACAGGAAAAATAAACAAAATAACGTCTCGTTTATGTATGTAACCCACGTTCCCTGATGGAGGGAACGGAGACGTTATGTCATTGTTATATCATGTGGAGACACTGATATGGACTGACCCAGGCCTGGGGCAGTACTACATATGGAATGGGACTCTGAGGCAGCTCTGAGTAAGGAGGAACGACTGCCAGCAGAGCCTGACAGAATGATCTGTCAAAGGGAAGACACGGGTTCACCGAGAGTGAAACCTTACCGTGGAAGAATACACATATGGGATCACCTGAAGGGAATCAAGCCATATGGATACCTAGCAAGTAAAGGGGCTGACCGTAGACCCGATACTAGTACCGACACTGGGCCTGGCGTCAGACTGCTCCACCCAGTCTGACTGCCGAGGGTGCTGGAGGATACTCAACCAGGGTCTGCCGTCCAGGGAACTTACTGGAGAAGGAAAAAAGGTGCTCACATCCCCGGGTGAGGGGGAATGGCACAGCAAGCGTGACACCGGCCAGCTCTTCCCGCCACCAACACACGGGAAGAAACTGGCTCAATGCGGAGACTGTAAAATCTCGCGAAGGTGTTCAATGTCGCCCAGCCCGCAGCTCTACAGATGTCTGTCAGAGAGGCACCTTATGCCAACGCATAGGAGTAGGCAACGCTCCATGTGGAGTGAGCCCTCACCCCCAGGGGGCATGGCTCGCCTTGGGATTGGTACGCCAGGGCGATGGCATCCACTATCCAGTGGGCCAACCTCTGCTTGGAGACAGCCTTCCCTTTCTGCTGACCTCCGTAGCAGACAAAGAGCTACTCAGAACTTCAGAAGCTCCGGGTGCGGTCCACGTATATGCGCAGCGCTCTTACGGGACACAGCAACGCCAAGGCTGGACCTGCCTCCTCCGAGGGCAGTGCTTGCAGGCATGATGGAAACCTTGGGCATGTATCCAGGCCGGGGTCTCAGGACAACGTGAGAGAAGGCCGGCCCGAACACAACACACTCTTCGCTTACGGAAAATGCTTGGTGGTCCCCGACCCTCTTGATGGATGTAAGCGCGGTCAGGAGCGCTGTCTTAGCAGACAGGAATTTAAGCTCAACTGAATCCAACGGCTCAATGGATCTCTCTGAAGGCCAGCCAGGATGGTAGAGAGATCCCAGGAGGGCACCAGGGGCGGCCTAGGAGGATTTAACCTTCTGGCACCCCTCAGGAAACTGACGATGAGATTGTGCTTTCCCAGGGATCGGCCATCCACTATATCATGATGTGCTGCAATAGCAGACACATACACTTTCAAGGTACACTTTCACTGTCGCAGTGTTGACCGTGCAGACCAACACGTGCTTGCCAAGCAGCAGCGGCCGGAAGCGCCGCAAGGCTAGTAGCACTGCCAGCAACTCGAGGCAGTTGATGTGCCAAAGCAGTCGAGGCCCTGTCCAGAATCCCGAGGCTGTCTGCCTGTTGCATGTAGTGCACCAGCCCGCACTGGAGGCATCTATCGTGGCAACAACATGCTGAGAGACTTGTTCTAAGGGCACTCCGACCCGTAGAAAGACAAGGTCCGTCCAGGGGCTGAATGAGCAGCAACACGTCGGTGTGGTGGTCATGCAAACTTTACTGTGGTGCCATGCTCACCTCGGGACTCAAGAGTATAACCAGTGCTGAAGTGGTCTCATATGAAGCAATCCGAGTGGCGAGACTGCGGCTGTGGACGCCATATGCCCCAGGAGCCTCTAAAAGTTTTTCAGTGGTTCCACCGTCCTGCCTCTGAAGGAATTCAGGCAGTTCAGCACAGACTGGGCACACACATTGGTGAGACGTGCCACCATACTCACCGAGTCAACTCCACACTGAGAAAAGTGATTCTCTGCATGAGGGAGAGCTTGCTCTTTTCCCAGTTGACCCGAAGCCCCAACTGATTGAGGTGTCGGCGCACCAGGTCCCTGTGATCACACAACTGTTCTCACAAGCTGGCCATGCTCGAGGTAGTTGAGGATCCTGATGCCCACTTCCCATAACGGGGTAAGGGCGCCCTCCTCAGCCTTCATAAAGACACAGGAGGGACAGGGACAGCCTGAAGGGGAGGACCCTGTACTGCCAAGCCCGACCCTCGAACGCAAGCGTAAGGATGGCCCACGCCGAGGAAATATCGAGACATGAAAGTAAGCGTCCTTCAGTTCGACCACTGCAAACCAATCCTGGGGCTAGGTGCATCTGCATCAATATCCTGAACGGAAGCTTGTAAAGGGCCCAATTCAAGACTCGCAGATCCAGGATTGGCTGAAGGCCACCGTCTTTCTTGGGTACGATGAAGCAAGGGATGTAAACCCCTGCCTCATCTCAGCTGGAGGGGCAGGCTCGATTGCATCCTTCGCCAATAGGGGCATCTCGGACTGCCAGCGAAGTCTCGAGAGTGCTGCTGAACCTGGGGGAATCGCCTGGAAAACTGAATCGCGTAGCCGAGTCAAACTGCCCGAATGGGCCAGCGGGACGGGTTGGGCAGCGCAAGCCACGCTTCCAAGCTCCGTGCGAGTGGCACCAAAGGGACCATTGACGCACCCGCAGTGGTGCAGCGGTGGGGAGTCATACTGGATGGCACAGAAGGCATTGCGTCCTGGCTCATCACAGCAGGACTCCCCGTGTCCCCTGTGGGACTGGCCAGAGATGCGTGGAGAGGCATTGCTTCCCCGAGCCACAATCTCTTGGACGCTTCGCGTCTCCTAACAACGCCCTTCAGCCATGATTTATTCACGATACAGCACGGCCTCTCGTACCTTATTGCTTTTATAAAACGGTTACCACACAGTAAAAAATATTAAAACCCAAAATTTATGTATTGAAATGTTACTTTTTTGAAGCAAGTTCGTTAAATGCTGTCCTTCCGCTAAAAAAATAGTTCCTGACAGCAACAGTAAACGGCAAGAGAATGTTCCGAACATGCCTCTCATCTAATGGAGCTTAAATAAAAACAGTGAATAGGAGCTCTTATCATCCGCTGTGTCACTTATTGTTTTAACACCATATATGATATTTTCTCACACACATATATCTGCTTATCTCTCAGCATGAGAAAACGTCTGTTTTCCGTCTTTTAGTTTTAAAACAGACCGATTCGCGGCACAGCGCGAGTTTGCAAGCGTCATTACAGTATAAACTGATGGACATACAGAATCATACCTGAAACAGAAAACGAATAAATTCAGTAATATTCCCTCCTCACTTCGGAAACTGTAGTCTTTCACACAGATGTGCGCCGCACACACATCAACACATCTCCGCATGAGAAGCGTTTATTAGACGCGGAAGGGTGGGGTCTCAAAATTAAAGATGAAAGATGCAACATAACGCCAGCAGGGGTCACTCATACTTCATTAAATAACTAGCAAACAGCTAATTCTGCCGAAATACATAATACATTAAACTATTGAGCTATTGATTGTTTATGTTGCTAAGGGTGTTGCTCAGTGATACAGAACGGTTGGGTGAAGCGGTCATAGCCATGCTCTATCGTGAATAAAACACAGCTGCTGACCAATCAGAATCGAGGAATGGAACTAACCGTTTTATAAAGACCCAGATGATACACTTAAATAACCGAAAAAATTAAGTAAGGAATGTTGAACACTTCATGCGCTCAACTGTCGCAGTTTTAATTTCGTCGCAAAGAGGGTGGGGCTATCAGACTTCGATTATTAATGACAAAATGACCTTATAAAATTCATAGACTACATGGTTGAGTGCATAGTGCATAAGTACATAGTGTATAAGTGCATAGTGTATAAGTGCATAGTGTATAGTGTGTCTTTTGGGATGCAGCTAATGTAGTTCTTCAGAAACAGTTGTGGTTGTAATAAAGTGGTTGCCGAGCGACACACAGACGTAAACAAAGGTGTAGGCTATTGCTGCGTCCCAGTTCTCCTACTTATACTATGCCCTAAAAGTATGTACTCTTTTTGTGAAGAAAAAGTACATACTTTTGAGTATGTAGCAGAATAGTAAGCAAGCTTTGGCACATACTACTTCATCATAGCTGCTTCTTTAACGGACGCTCTGTTGCTTAGTTATGTGTTATGTCCTGTAACTGTTTAAACTGCCCTGTCAATCATCTTGTCACAGTTAACATCATCCACATTTCGTTTAATTTGATTTCCTACCGTATTGGAGAGAAATAAAGAAGCACATCGCGGGTCTTTCATGCCGAGAACTCTGCTCATGTATTTGCATAAAGATGCATTTCAAAGTTAATGACCAAACGTATTATTATAAAAGTTCACAGTGTTGCTACATATGAAGTATGATGTGGATAACATTAAATGTTAAACATGATATTTTTTTCATAAGGTTAGACATTGATTATTTATCACTCAAATCCCTTTCTCTACCTGTCCGTTGGTCGTGCATATCCACCATGTTTGTAGTTTTTAACACTTGTTTGTTTGTAGTTCTAATCGAATCCTCGTCCACTGCGCAATGTGTTGTGGGCAATATTAGCCGTTAGACGGTGCGTCTAACGGCTAATATTCAATACTCAAATGGGATATATCGCCCTCCAAAGGGCACTTCGGAGTGAAAACAATCATGGCCGCCATTTAGAAGGGTCGTTCCAAACCGAAGTGCTCAAAACTAGCCACTTCAAAGGGCCCTTCAGAATGAAGGATTTCAAAGGGTACAACTGATGGACACTTCAGGTTCCCATGATCCTTTGCATGATGACGGCGCTTCCGTATGATGACGCAGAAGGGCACTTCAAGAAACAGTTGTTTGGTCCCCTACACCCTTCAACCCTTCAAAGCTCTCACTCCGGAGGGTAAACCCCTTTGAAGGGATTAGGGCATAGGGATGAGCCCTTCCGAATGGAACACAGGGAGAAGAGTGTGCATCGATCTGCACAAATTCTAACCGGAAGTAGTTGACCATCCGGGAATCTTTGGCATACTTTTTTAAACATACTATGATTTGAGACATACTAATTCTATTTTCGAATACTATTTAGGACGGATAGTATGCGAATTGGGACGCAGCATATGTTTGTAGAATTCACAACAACTTCGAAAGCTGCTCAACCAATCAGAACTATCCATTTTATAAATATAAACTAAGTTATTTGACAGCTTTACCACTGCGGCTGAATGCTGTCCAGCAGTGCTGCTTCTGCATTATGCTGTTGAATTATATAACATTATCTCATTAAAAGCAGTTTAAATTTCATGAAGAAAATGTGTTACTTGCCCACGGAAAACTCATCGATTTTGGAATTTAATTTACCCATCCATTTTTCTGAATTTGATTTTCATGTTTATGAAGGAAATGGCCTTGTAGTTATTTAAGGCAGCTATTAGTGTGTATGTGTGCGTGCGTGCGTGCGTGTGTGTGTGTTTGTGCGCTCATGTGTTAAGAAGGTTTGTCATGCCATTAGTTAAGAATTTATACAGTGTAAATCATAGGCTATTTACCTGTGCATTATCCATTATTATTTACTCTTACATATGAAAGCATGATCATGGGGGCTAGAATTGTGCACCTTGACAAAGTAAAGCCTGTTTATTGTTATGTGATTGTACCAATCAGAACAAAAGATTAATTCTACATTAATTTGAAGATAACAGTTTGTGACTCGTGTGTTTTGGAAGCTAAAGGTCTTATGCGGCACCAAGTGGGTGTTTCTGTATAGTTGTTTCTGTAAAATACTTTAAAAAAGAAAAATCCAAACAGAAAAGCAGTGTCAATAATTCAGGATCCTGCTTCCAGCAAGAGGCCTATAAACACAACAGGATCTTCACCCCGTCACTGTGAGAAGGTGCTCTGTGTCCTCCTGTACCTGCGCAGGAAAATGTGTGGTTAGGGCTGATATAACAACAGGATGCTTGATTAAAAACAATACAGGAGTTCCCTCATGTCTTACAGTAATACAGATCAAAGCTGTTTCTGTTGTGGGAGTTCAGGAAGAGGACACAGGAAACAGTATGTCTTAAAATGACAGTGGCCACGCTGAAATATTTATAAATGCCTTTACATTTTAAAGATTTAGGTCTGAGGCTGACAGAGGTTCTACAGCTTTATAGGATATGGCAAATGGGATTATAAGAATTTGGGAACATTCATTTCTAATCATCATACATTCACAGCCTGAATTCAGTAAAACTCAAAAAGAAAAATAAATAAATAAAACAGGCGCTTTCCATGAACAGGTTACATAATAGGTCTTGAAACTATTTTTTTTCTTTTTCAACAAATAGTGAAAGGACACTGACTTGTCCTTTCACATAGACATAGTCTTGTTCATTTTCTACAAGGCTTGCATTTTTCTTAAAGCTCTGATACCAAAATATGGGACTCATCTTTATATTTTCCCATTAACTAACTAAAAATAAGCTTGTCAGTTTTCTTGTAAAAACTTGGATGACAAGGTAAAAAGTCTAGTGAAATGCTTTGGATGCAATTTCTGTAAAAATTGCAAACATAAAATGTGCAATGTTCAAAATGTAGTAATGTAATTACTATTATTTAATTTTACTACAATTAATTAAATTAAATTTAACAGATTGTGTCAAAGTCGTGATGATTTTAATATTTGAATACGGTTTAGAAGGCCAAAAATAAAATGAGAAATGCAAATAAAATTTATGCTACACAGCCTGTGATTAGCTACGCATGCGCTCGTCTGATATTTTTAGTGTGCAGAGAGAGAGAGGCTTGTTAAATGAACGTTTGTCATCCATGTTTTAAGAGACATTAATGACAGAGATTAAACTATGGTGAGTGTTACAATATTCAATTTTTAAGCCGTTAAGTAACGTTTGCAGTGATCTGCTTAACTTTCTGAAGTAAGGGTGCAGGCTATCAATGATTTCTTATTATTGAGTTCTTAGCTTTTTTTTTTTTTTTTTAATAAAGGCTACTCCAGTGTATTCATCTAGTATTAACACAACCCTTTTATATTCCACACCATGAATATGTATCCAGCCATGTAATATGAAAAACAGAGACATTTATTGAAGATACTAGAAACACTGTGCATAGGACAATGATGCCTCATTCCCTTTCAAAGGTGATTTTAGTTTTGGGCAAAAACAGAAGTCGCAGGACACCAAATTTGGGCTGTCAGGGGGCCGATCAGCTGTTTTGTCAAATTGTATCTTTCATTTCCTATTTTTTATATTACATGGCTGGATACTTTCCGGACAGCGCTTGTAAATATATAAGATGACATGGCATGGGCATGTTGGGATGCCTCTGTCCATGAGAGCAGATGGCATTGTGTTTGCTGCAGGCATTCCAGCTCCCAGTGATGCCGCTCACTCGCTCTCCCCCTCCATTTATTTTCCTGACGTTTCTCTCCGTCATCTTCCCATTGGAATGAGCAAATGGGAGAGAGGGAAATCTCTTTTTATACTTTCAGACATCATCTTGGTGATGTACTAGAAAACACAATATGCCAAGGGGCTTAATTCATAAAATCAGCTACACTGAGTGCTTTTGTTGTTGCTGCAATTTCAAATGAAACTCCTAGGGATTCCCTTCATAATAAACACTGCGTTTTCTAGAATGTTTCTGAAATGAGCACAGAAATTGCATGCTTGAAATAAATCCTTAAAGGGACAGTTCTCCCAAAGTGAAAATTCTGTTGTTTGAAATCTGTATAACTCACTGGAAGACAAAAGAGACGTTAAGCTGAATGGAAGTCAGTCACCATTAATTTCCATTGCATATTTTTATCCACGCAAAGAAAGTGAACGCTGAGCGAGTCTGTCATTCTGCCTAACATCTCTGTTTGAGCTCCAAGAAAAAAAAAAAAAAAGACAGATTTCTCATTTCTGGGTAAACCGTCTCTTTAATTACAAGAAACATCAGATACATCTTCTTGTCAACTTTATTAAATTTTAATGTTTTCTTTTGAAACATTGCGGAAGAAGCTAAAAGCCCATTTCAACAGTCAAAACCACTTCATATGATGTTATAAAAGCATATTTCTAATGCCATCTTTCTCTTATTGTCAAACCATTTTTGTTGTACAAAACTATTACAACACTATGTTTTCATCAGGTTGTAGTTTTAGTTGCAAAAAGCACATTGAGTAGAAAGTGTTAATCGAGATCAGTCATCACGAGCGTGACAGCGACAATAGGATTCGTCAATGTGCCTTTCAAGTAAACGTTCCTACTAACCTGCTAAACACCTGAGAACAAGACATTGCTGTGGCATTCTGCTCTGTTGTGCTTTATAGAGAGACAATTCAACATAAAACAACAAATTCAATAACCATTCCCACTCTTATTTCTGCACGTCAGATCCTCAACATAATTGCTCTCCTCCAGACCCAGATGAAAGGTCAGCTGTAAGTGAAATTCACACACATCTCAAACAGCATAATACTTACTGTACGCAAGAAGTCAGAGAACATGCAATTATAATCAAGACTATACAAAATGAACCATGAACAGATATACAAATAACGGACGACCGCATACTAACTGAAATGAAAAGGTCTCAGCCTAGTTTTGAACATAATGCTTGCGTTTTCTCGACTGATTGAATAGGTCAGGCACTGCTTGATGGTTTTTGGTGATGAAAGATGAGGCCAGTTTGTTCTTCTCTGCTTTATTGCCATTTCTTCGGATGAGGGCGTCCTGTCTCTTGAGATCTTAGAAGGTGGTGTAGATGTAGACGAAGATGACCACCAGCAGGTTGAGCACGGTGCCGATGATCCCCAGGATTGCCAGGATCCTCTCCTCGCGATCGTTCTCTGGCTCCTCCACGATGGCCCGACACCTGTGATGATGGCCATGGGGGAGCATGTTTAATATCACTGATCCCCACCTCCAGGGGGCGACACGCCTGCTGCAGAGAGAAAGACAGAGACCCGAGTGAGACTTTTACACTTTCTAAAGAAAAACTGATGTCACATTGCAATGGTGTTGCTAAAAGCTTGTTGGACATTGACCATAGATGCCAGAGTGTTGCCAGGAAGTCACTAGGACATTCTGGGAGGTTTCTAGGTGGTTGTTAGGGTGTTTTAGGGTGGTTGCTAGGTTCTTAAGACGTTTCTTATTTGTTTGGGGTGCTTTCTAGGGTGTTGCTAAGGAGCTATGAGTGAATGTTTTCTATGGGGTTGTGCCAGAGTGTTAATAGGTGGTTGCTAGGGCATTCTGGGTGGTTGCTAGGGTGCTCTAAATGGTTGATATGGTACTGCTAAGAGCTTGCTAGGACTTTGAGGATTGTCACAGTGTTGCTAGGAGGACTCTAGGGCATTCTAGGAGGTTTCTAAGTTGTTGTTAGGTTGGTAGGAGGTTTTTTATGTGTTTGGAGTGGTTGCTAGGGCGTTGCTAGGGCACTGTGAGTGAGTGTTTTCTAAGGAGCTGTGCTAAAGTGTTAATATGTGGTTGCTAGGGCATTCTGGGAGGTTTCTAGGTGGTTGTTAGGGTGTTCTGAGTGGTTGCTAAGTTGGTAGGAAGTTTCTTATGTGTTTGGCATGGTTGCTAGGGCGTTTTTAAGGCTTTGTGAGTGAGTGTTTTCTAAGGGGTTGTGTCAGAGTGTTAACAGGTGGTTGCTAGGGCATTCTGGGTGGTTGCTAGGGTGTTCTTAATGGTTGATATGGTGCTGCTAAGAGCTTGCAAGGACTTTGAAGATTGCCAGCGTGTTGCTAGGAGGTCACTAGGGCATTCTGGGAGGTTTCTAGGTGGTTGTTAGGTTGGTAGGAGGTTTCTTATGTGTTTGGGGTGGTCGCTAGGGCATTGTTAAGGTGTTGTTAGTGAGTAGTTTTCTAAGGGGTTGTGCTAGAGTATTAACAGGTGGTTGCTATGACATTCTGAGAGGTTTCTAGGTGGTTGTTAGGGTGTTCTGGGTGGTTGCTAGGTTGGTAGGAGGCTTCTTATGTGTTTGGGGTGGTTGCTAGGGCGTTGCTAAGGCATAGTTAGTGAGTGTTTTCTAAGGGGTTGTTAGGATATTCTGGGTGGTTGCTAGGGTGTTATAGGTGGTTGCCAGGCTATTTTTTATTGTCGTGTCAAAAGTGTGAACCCTCAAGTGTTACATTCTGATTTGAGTTGTTGCTAGCTACATAGCTAGTGTGTTTGGTGTGTCTGCTAGGGTGTTGCTATGGCATTATGGGTGATTGCTAGAGTTTACTAGGTGGTTGATAGGGTGTTGCTAATGAGTTGTGGGTTATTGCTAGAGTGTTACTAGGTGGTTGCTTTCTTACTAGCCTGAGTCAAAAGTATGGCTCTGGACCCTTCAGTGCAGCTCTTGGGAGAAGGGTCTGGCTGCAGACTTGCACTTGCATTTTCAGACATGCATTCTCAGGCACCTGCACTTCCGCAAGTGATGTCACTTGCAGTCTTTTTTTATTTTTTATTTTATTGTATTTATTAATTATATTTTTAAATTGAATCTCTCAACATTTTACACAAGTAGCCAGGTGGTGAAGACAAGAAAAAAGAAACTAAATTACAATGTCAATGTAAATTACAACTGTAAGAGAAAAAGACAAGACCCGCAAATCCGTGGCAAGCAACAGAACAGCCGAAAATGAACGCAGTGCTCTCATTAAGCACTTTTAAACCTCCCGTAGAAAATCATAAACACTTAATATGGCTTAATGTGTTAAGAGAGTGCTATTAAAAGATTAAATTCAATATACAGTTTATTAATATAATGTATAAGTATATAGTGTTTTCCTCCCATACCACAAAACGTGGCATAATGTGGCATAACGGAGTAAGATTATAAAGATCAAACTCAATATGCTTCTCTTCATTATTAAAACGTAATTAATATGTAGCCTACAGATAAGCAGGTGAGCCCAGAATAAGCGCAACATGCAAAGTTTCGTTTTCCCATGTAGAATAAAATGTCTACAGTCCTTTTGTATCATTGTCTTTGTCCATTAAGCTACGTTACGTGTTTTATTTATAATGATTTTCTATGGGAGGAAACCGTTTAATGTGCAACTTAACGCATTGTGTTCTGGGCTCGTCTGCTTGCCTGCACGGTGTTGGTCCTTTAATATCATTTAATGCATTTCTTAATGTGCGTTCATATGGTCTGTATAGTTTGCATCAACAATAAGAAATAGCCTACTGAATTTGGTCTTTATCATCTTAGTCCGTTATTATGCCACATTAAGCGTTTTGCTGTATGGGACGAAAAGTGAAAATTTGCTCGTTGTGTTCATGGACATATGCTTTCCTTGTAGTACATTAAATTAATAAACTATATATATAATATATAATAAACTATATATTGAATTTGATCTTTTATTTGCATTTATCATATTAAATGTTTATGGTTTTCTACTGGAGGTTTAAAAGCGCTTAATGAGAGACTTTGCACATTGTGTTCATATTCGTTCATATTCTGCTGTTCTGTGGCCGCGGATTTGCGGGTCTTGTCTTTTTCTCTTACAGATGACTTGCAGGACCCTGTATGTTATGATATTAAATGAGTTTTAATCGTTTTACCACCACAGTGTCTCGTCTCCATTGGCAACACACACAGATTGCAAGTGACGTCACAGGTAGCAAAAAGTGCAAGCAGCGATTGCAAGTGACATTGTAATTTAGTTTCTTTTTTCTTATCTTCGCCACCTGGCTACTTGTGTAAAATGTTGAGAGATTCAATTTAAAAAATGATTAATAAATACAATAAAATAAAAAATAAAAAAGACTGCAAGTGACATCACTTGCGGAAGTGCAAGTGTCTGAGAGTGCAAGTCTGAGAGTGCAAGTGCAAGTCTGCAGCCAGACCCTATTGAGCTCTTGGGGTTCATTTTTTGTCATCTGACTGGGGAAAAGCTTTAGTCTGATTGCCTAGGACACACAAGTCACACACTTAATACCAGCCTTGATGTTATCTTAATATTAAAAGCAATCAACACTAGAATGCATAAATGAACGCTGTTTAACTGAACAATGAAAATGATATTTGAACTCAACATTGGGATCAAATTATTGTATTGAGAAATCTTCACAAAAATGACTGAACAGTTGTGACCCTGGACCACAAAACCAGTCATAACGGTCATTTTTTGAAGATATTATTATTATTATTATTATTATTATTATTATTATTTATTATTATTATTATTATTATTATTATTATACATAATCTGAAAGCTGAACAAATAAGCTTTCCATTGAAGTATGGTTTGTTAGGATAGGACAATATTTGGCTGAGATACAACCATTTGAAAATCTGGAATCTGAGGGTGCAAAAAAAAAAAAAAAAAAAAAAAAAAGTAAAAAATAATATTGAGAAAATCAACTTTAAAGTTGTCCAAATTAAGTTCTTAGCAATGCACATTAATAATCAAAAATGAATTTTTGATATATTTACAGTAGGAAATGTACTAAATATCTTCATGGAACTTGATCTTTATGTAATATCCTAATGATTTTGGGCATAAAAGAAAAAATCAATCATTTTGACCCATAGAATGTATTTTTGGCTATTGTTACAAATATACCTGAGTGACTTAAGACTGGTTTTGTGGTCCAGGGTCACAACTGTAAATTGTGCCTTTGTAAGATTTTAAATGGCAATTCTTTGAGATGGCAGAAATATTCATGCGTACATGACTCCTCTCCTCTTGGTTGTGAAATCTAACAAATGATGAAATCATACGAAGCACATTACAGTTGACTGAAGAACTTGTTCTTAAAATAGAAATCCCTTGGTTGTCATTTCTGTTTTGTTCAAGAATCTGCATCATCCACATGTCGAAGTGAATGTTTTATAATTTTCACGTTCACAATCACAGCATCCGGTTTTGCCACCTTGTCATTAAATGGCTAATCAGTTTGACAGAAACAGAGCAGATGCACATGCTTTGAGGGCTTCCAGAAAACATGCCCCGTAAAGATGGCCATGCATCTTCTCAGGTGTTTTGCATTTGTTGTTTTCATCACAGAAGATGGCTGGAGGTCAGCAGCACTGAGCTGAGCAGCTGTTGCAGCACCATAAGGACCCATGAGAGCCTGTGAGACAAGGCTGTCACCCTTTCTCCACTTTGCTGTGGCTTAGCCATTCAGCGGTGAAACGCGATTATTTCCAACCCAATTAGGGAGAAATACAAGAGGCACCTCCTCGCTCTAGGCCCAGTCTGAAAGGCACTTGCACATGGCCCGAACGCCTTGCGAGGCTCAGAGGGATATTCAACAACCCTGCGCAACAGCCAAATGGCTTCTAGAAATGAGGGGGAGTGAGAGAAACAGAACGAAAGAAAGACACAGAGAAGTGGGGAAAGAAAGGAAAACATCAGTGCAAACAATGAATTTTCTGAATCCAAATTTAGAAGAGGCTGCAGAAAGAAACTGGACACTTGTGTACAGAGCTGGGTAGTAACTGATTACATGTAATCTGGATTACATAATCCAAAAATTAAGTACTTGTAATTAGATTAAATTACATTTTTAAATACTCATAGTCAGACTACAGTTACTTTTTATTGATTACATGATTACATTTGATCTTTTTAGTTAGTGTTTTATTTTGTTTGGTGTTATTTTAAAATTATTTATTTTAATTTGACATTTTTATGATTTAATTATTAGATTTTCATTAAACTCATGAACCCCTGTTTGGTAAACCTTGATGTAATGTTTAATACACTTCATGTTGTTAATAACGAATGGAATATATTTTCTTAATCTTTGTATTTTTATATCAATACATGATTACCCTATTTAAATCAATGTAATAAACAAGTTAGGTCAAAAGTAACCTGAAAGTAATCAAAAAGTAGTCTGATTACATTGCCTAAAATGCGTAATGTAATGGATTATGTTACTGACTACAATTTTGTCATGTAATTTGGAATCAGTAACAGACAACAACTTGTAAGTACTGTACTCTACCCAGCACTGCTTGTGTAGTATATAGAATCAGATGATAAAAACCCCCTCACATTCTACATACTGACCTTCAGAAACCCTATTTATTTCTACATCAGTCAAACTGTAGATATTTGTTATTAACATTAGCATTTGGAATTCTAACTCAATATTTACATTTTTGAAACAAATATGTGATGCAAAATCAATTGCTACAATGCTTTGGTGTTGTGGTTGATTTGCAAAGAGCCCAGCTAGTCTGTATGATTTTATGGTCTCACTTTCCTCCATTTCTCTCATCTGTCTTGGTAGTTGCCTTACCAAAAACAACCTAAATGCCACCAGCTACACCAAAATTGTTCCCTATAGCCTTAAATATGGCATTACACCGTATTGACAAAGCAAAAACAGAATTGTCACAACTTCGTAAATTTATTAAAAAATAAAAAACTGAAATAGGTACATTGCATAAGTATCCATACCCTTAACTAAATATATAGATGGAGCACCTTTATAGCCTCAAGCCTTTTTTGTTTGATGCGACAAGCTTTGCCCATCAGCATTTGGCAATTATCTGCTATTCTTCTCCTCACCTCTTCACCTCTCAAACTCTGTCAGGTTGGACGGGGACAGACGCACATTTTCAGGTTTCTCCAGAAATATTTGATTGGGTTCAAGCTCAGGCTGTGGCTGGGCCACTCAAGGACATTCACAGGGTTGTCTATAAGCCAATCTTGCTGTGTCTTTAGGGTCATTGTCCTGTTGGAAGGTGAACCTTCTGCCCAGTCTGAGGTTCTGAATGCTCTGGACTGGGTTCTCATTAAGGCTATCTCAATATTTTGGTGCACTGAGGTTTTCTTCTACTCTGACGAGTCCCTCAGTCCCTGCCGCTGAAAAACAGCTCCACAGCATGAGGCTGCTACCAGCACACTTTACTTTTGGGATGGTACTCTGCAGGTGATGAGCAGTGCCTGGTTTGCTTCAAACATGATGCTTGGAATTGAGGTTCATCAGACCAGAGAATCTTGTTTCTCAGAGTCTGAGGGTCCTTTAGGTGCGTTTTTGCAAATTCTAAGTGTGTTTTCATGTCTATACTGAAGAGACGATTGAGTCTTGCCACACCGACATAAAGCGCAGATCGGTGGAGTGTTGCAGTGATGTTTGTCCTTCTGTAGGTTTCTCCCATTGTCACGAATCCTGTCCATGCACTTCTGTTCGTTCATCACCAGAGGTCACCCGCTCACCACATGGACTCTTGCACTACGCTAACTGTTGCACTTCACCACAGACTACAATTCCCATCACCCATTGCACTGACGACACACACAGCTGATTGCACTAATCACATGCTCACCTGATCCTACGCACACACTGAATGCACTGATTACACGCCTAACTTAAGCTATGGACTTCCTCAGTAAGTTCGCCGAGTATTGTATCGCGTTAGCTACTCTACGGAGCCCACTTAGTTGCCATAGTCTTGCCTTGCCGGTTTTCTCGTGTTTTGATTCTTGCTCTTGTTTCCTGAATTTACCCTTAGGGGCAGTCGTGACCTAATGGATAGAGAGTCGGACTTGTAACCCGAAGGTCGTGGGTTCAAATCTCAGGTCCGGCAGGGATTGTTGGTGGGGGGAGTGAATAACCAGCACTCTCTCCACCCTCAATACCACGAAGTGGGACCCTTGAGCAAGGCACTGAACCCCCAACTGCTCCCCGGGTGCCACAGCATTGGCTGCCCACTGCTCCAGGTGTGTGTTCACTACTGTGTGTGTTGACTTGGATGGGTTAAATGCAGGGCACAAATTCTGAGTATGGGTCACCATACTTGGCCACACATCACTTCCCCTTGCCGTTTGGTCTCTGTTTGCACCTCGTTTGGATTATTGCTTGTGTACCTGGATTATCTCTCTGCCTTGTCCTGTTGCATATTGTTCACCGATCGAAGAATCACGCTTGCCCTAGGATTACTCTTTGTCTTACCTGTGTTATACCTGTTTGCCATTGTTCGACCCTGCCTGGATTTATGACCATGTCTTTGAATAAAACCCTGCAGATGGATCTGCACGTCTCATGTCTCGTTTGCCCCGTAACAGAATACTCGGCCACCCCAGGATCCAGCAGCTTTTCACGAGGACATTGGCCAGGTATGAATATGGCTAGCCTATTATTAGCCCTCGAGCAGGGCACGCGATCCCTCGAGGACTGTGTGCAAGAGTACTTAGATTTCGCTTATTTCTCTGATCTGCCAGACTGTGTCCTTATAGACTTTTTTTGCGAGGGCATTAATCAGCCGTTAAAGTCAAAACTCATTCGAGAGGGACCTCGGGCTTCACTTAGTCAGTTTATTGATTATGCTCTGATATCTGTTGGCTCTACTTTCACTGTGGGTGTCGCAGAGGATGAACACGATATCGCGTCTGTGCCTGAAATGGTGGCTGCTGAATTCAGTCTGTCACAAGCTCCGGGACATTCTAGTTTAATGATCGCTGTGCCAGTTATTCGTTCTGCATGTGTAATGATGGCCGAACCAGAGCACGCTCACGAAATGGCGGCAACGCTTTACCATTATAGTGTATGGAGTATAGATTGATGTGGAAAAATAGTAATTTAAAAGCAGTTTGACATAAAGCAACAACATAACAAAACGTGAAAAAAAAATTGAAGGGGTATGAATACTTTCTTAAAGGAAAACGCCAACGTTTTTCCATATTCTAATATGTTCTTCCCTCAACTTAGACGAGTTGATAAGTACCTCTCCCGTCTCAGTGCGTGCACTTAATTGCTCTAGCGCGCGGCGTCACTATGCTAGCATTTAGCTTAGCACCATTCATTCCTTAGGCTCCAAACAGGGCTGAATTTAGAAGCCACCAAACACTTCCATGTTTTCCCTATTTAAAGACGGTTACATGAGTAGTTACACGAGTAAGTATGGTGACAGAAAATAAAACGTGGCGATTTTTAAAGCGGATAAAAAATGATAACTATAATGTATGGCGGAAGAGCACGTCACAGTACTTCGACCTCGGCGCAGTAATATCATCACTCAAGTGAGCACGTCGCAGCACTTCGACCTCTGCGCATGATGATATTACTGCGCCAAGGTCGACGTGCTCTTCCACCATACATTATAGTTATCATTTTTTATCCGCTTTCAAAATCGCCATGTTTTATTTTGTGTCACCATACTTACTCGTGTAACTACTCATGTAACCGTCTTTAAATAGGGAAAACATGGAAGTGTTTGGTGGCTTCTAAATTCATGCCTGTTTGGAGCCTAAGGAATGAATGGTGCTAAGCTAAATGCTAGCATAGTGGTGCTGCGTGGTAGAGTGATTAAGTGCACGCACTGAGACGGGAGAGGTACGTATCAACTCGTCTAATTTGAGGGAAGAACATATATTAGAATATGGAAAAACGGTGGCTGTTTCCTTTAAGGCACTGTATGGCTCTATATGTCAGGGCAGTGAGCCATGTGAAAACCAGAGGAACTCCAGTGCTGCGTTGAGTCAGAATTTTACAAAAGGAGAAAAAAAACAAAGAAAAAGTGGGGGTGGACGATTAGACGAATGAAGGATGGGTCGGGTCGACTCACACTGTGCGAGCCCAACAGCCTAAAACCACTGTCAGAAAAATCAGCATCATCTGATGAGCTCAATGAGTCAAGCATCTTGTTCTATCCATTGAACTAAGCAGCTCTTTAAATGAATATAACACTGGCGCACAACAAAACAAAACTACTGCTTAAAGCCACAGTGAAGAGTTTGTATTAAACAGTTTTTTTTTTTTATCTATCTATTTGTCTGTCTGTCTGTCTGTCTGTCTTTCTGTCGTCTGCCTATCTGTCTGTCTATCTATCTATCTATCTATCTATCTATCTATCTATCTCTGTGTGTTGCTGTCTGCCATTTTATCATTCTGTCCGTCTGTCCATCCATCTATCCGTCTGTCTGTCTAATCTATGAGTGCTGAAATAACATAAAGGCTTTATAACTTTTTAAACTTTCTTGGTAATCTTTCCTTCATATTTTCTATCCAAATATTTAGTTATCCCAGTCAGTGAAAATCTGAATTCAGAACATCTTCTTTCAGAAGCATCACTAAACTGACAATGTGTGTTATTGTCTGCACTGAATCGAACAGGTTTAATCTGTTTATGGATTGCCTGTCCTCATCCAGCCTCGTTTGTGCTAAATAACAGCAGTACTCCAACATCTCCGGCTGATATCATCAGTCAGAACAGTCTATCCATAGCTAAAGAATATCAGGCCATTGGTGAGAGATTGTGAAAGGAATACAAAATGAAACCATCAGTTGCAGAAAGCATTGGTGTGCAGTCCAGAGTGGGTGAGAAAGAATGAATACTGAACACACGAGTCCAGCGGTACACATTCAACTCAGTCCACAAAGCATGCATTAGTGATAACCTTTCAGATATGCCCACATTACAAGAGCCCACACTGCAATATTAATATTATAAGGGATCTCAAAGAGCCTGCGTATGTTTAATGTGATTAAAATTAGATCCTTACTAGGCATGAACATGACACATACCGGTAATGAAAACCCACTATTCAACATTAATGTACACCCAACATGTAAATCATGTTAAACAAAATGGAAACCGTAAATTATTATTATTATTATTATTATTATTAAATTTTTTTTTTTTTACTTTTTGAACTTTTCAAAAAGTTCCCAGGAAAGGAGCAGTAGGGTGTCACGTCTAAAACATAACACCAGTGTTTCTCAGTGCTTTCTTTTGTTAGATGGTGGGAAGTAGGAAAGTCAACTGTACCTCGCACTTCACTTTGACAACCACTTCTCTACGGCCTGCTCCTGATTTTACTGGATCCTCATGTCCCTCAGGCCTCCGTAAAAGAGAAGATGAGTTTCTGCAGCTAAATGTGTGGTCTGGGTTTGTCCCAGGTCTTTTCTGTTGAGAGTCCGGATGGAGTGTCTGCACAGTTAATGTCTCACCTTGACCTGCGTGTAATCAGCCACTTCATATTTCTGTCATCATTTCTGCTATTATTGTGACAAAGTTGTTTGTTTTTAGTATGTTTTTTTTTTTTTTTTTCATAAACCAGCAAAATAAAGGGTTATACAAATATTAAATATTTTTATATATAGGGTTATAAAAAATATAAGAATTTTAAATTATATTAAAATTAAGGATTCAAAAATTAGGCAGATAATTTTTTTAGCATTTTAATTGTTAATTTATTCAAATTTTTATTTATTATTAATACCTGAGTTTAATAACCCACTAGCCACATTATATTTCCTTCATAATTTGTGCTACAATTGTGACAAGTTTGTATGTTTTTAATATAGTTTTTTTATGAACAAAAATTGCTTAAAAAAGATATATATAATTTGTATTTTTTATTATTTTAATTGTTATTTAATTTATTAGAGTTTTCAATTAATTATTAATATCGCTTATATTATTTGTATTATTAATAAATTAGTTTGAATAATTTTAACTCTTCCTTAGAAGTAACAAAAAGTGCAAAGTTCTGCCCCATATAAGCTGTTATTCTTCAAAGTTACTCTTTTTGTGTGTATTACATAATACAGGGTAAACAACAGGTAAGAGCATTTAAAATAGAAAAAACATTCAAAACTTTTCCTCATCTCCATGAGTACTGTCCATCCAATGATTAATATTTAAACATGTTTTCACTTTTTACCTTTTTTGTTTAGTTTAGAGAAGTCATACACATTCCACTAGGTTTTAATTTTAAAGACAATACTTTTAACCACTCCAAACTTTCTACGTGTCCAAAAAGACCATTTAAAAAAACTCAAAAGTGACTCATTCTGAAGAATCTATGACGTGCTGAAATCGCGTTTGGTCTCGTACTGTATTGCGTACCTTGTCAGTGTCTGTGCTTGCTTGGCCATTTATTGTGATTAACAGGAAAATGTGTTCAAGCGCCAGCAGAAGACAGTGTAAGAAATACTCTTTGAGAGAAGCAGCCTATCAGCGGAAGTTAAAAGCAGCTCGTTAGTGTTTTTACTTGTCTCATTAGTGTTTAGTGCAGTTGCTGTTGCTAGGAAATGCTTGTTTTGTTTACTGAGTGGAGACGAGCTGAAATCGCTTTTGGTTTTGTATTGTATCGCGTACCTTGTCAGTGTCTGTGCTTGCTTGGACATTTATTGTGATTAACAGGAAAGTGTGTTCAGTTGAATTCAATTAGTGATTGTTAGACGGGTATAAATAAGCTTAGTTTACTGCGGGAGCGGTCGTGGCAGCCCTTGTGTGAAGACCGAAGAGTGTAAAGACCATTGACTCTTCCGTGCGACTTCACCGGACAGGGACACCGGCAAGGGATATAAATATCACTTTTTATTTATCCTCCTTCCTATTACTTGTTTCACTTCTGTTTTAGAGACTATTCTGTTTTTTATTTTTTTATTTATTTATTTTTTTATAACCAATTCTTACTATGTGTTTTCAGATCACTACTATCACTACCATTCGCAAACCTCGCATTACACACTGTAGGCAGCGCAATCCTAACAACCTGCGCACTTTGCCTATGTCTGCTAATACACTACTTTCTTTTTCTAATGGTCTCTGGAATTGACAGTCTGCTGTCAACAAAGCTGATTTCATTACTTCCATTACTAGTCATTCAAGGCTAAACCTCATGGCCCTGACAGGGACCTGGATCAAACCAGAGGACAGTGCTATACCTGCAGCACTCTCCAATAATTTCTCCTTTTCCCACACTCCACGTTTGACTGGAAGAGGTGGAGGTACTGGTCTACTCATTTCTAATAATTGGAAATTTACTCCTTTACCATCTCTGAGTATCAACAGCTCCTTTGAATCACATTTGGTTACTATTACCTACCCTCTAAAAATCCATTTTGTAGTTGTTTATTGACCTCTGGGACTACTAGGTAACTTCGTAGAAGAATTAGATATGTTGCTCTCAACCTTTCCTGAGGATGGTACTCCCTTAGTTATACTTGGAGACTTCAACATCCACCTAGATAAACCTCAGGCTGCAGACTTCCACACTCTGCTTGCCTCTTTTGATCTCAAGAGAGTGTTAACTATGGCTACTCACAAATCAGGCAACCAACTGGACCTTATTTACACACGACACTGCTCCACTGATCATGTGCTGGTTACTCCACTGCACACCTCGGATCACTTCCTCCTCACTCTTAACCTCAACATGATTCCTGACACAACACATACCCCTCCACATGTCACTTTTCGACATAACTTACGCTCACTCTCACCCTCCCGGCTATCTGCTATGGTTTCATCTTCGCTTCCTCCCTCTATACAGTTATCATCTCTTGATGCTAACAGTGCTACTGATACTTTCTGTTCCACTCTGTCATCTTGTTAAGATACTTTTCTGCCCCTTATCTTCCAAGGCCAGCCCATACCACCCCTTCTGCCCCTTGCCTATCTGACGTTCTCCACAAACATCGTTCTAAGCTCAGGGCTGCAGAGAGGGTATGGCGCAAATCACAAAATCCTACTGACTTTAATTTATATCGATCACTCCTCTCTGACTTTTCTGCTAATGTCTCTACTGCTAAAAGAACATACTATCATGACAAAATTAACAATTCGCCTAACTCTCGCATGCTCTTTAAAACATTCTCCTCCCTCCTTTGTCCTCCTCCTCCCCCTCCTTCATCAACTCTAACAGCTGACAACTTTGCCACATTCTTCAATAATAAAATTACAAACCTCACTGCACAATTCTCCACACCACAAACTGTCAAACACATCTTACCATCAAACATACACTCGTTCACATCCTTCTCTCCACTCTCTGAGGCTGAAGTCTCTAAACTCATCCTTTCCAGTCATCCTACTACTTGTCCGCTTGATCCTATTCCATCCCATCTCCTTCAAGCCATTTCTCCTGCAGTTGTCCCTGCACTCACTCACATCGTTAACACATCCCTTCACACTGGAGTTTTTCTCTCAGCATTTAAACAGGCTTGTATAACCTCACTTCTTAAGAAACCCAATCTTAACCCAACTATTTTAGGGGAACTATAGACCGGTTTCCCTTCTACCTTTTATTGCAAAAACACTTGAACAAGTTGTGTTCAACCAAGTCTCCGCCTTTTTCACACAGAACAACCTCCTGAACAGCAACCAATCTGGCTTCAGAAGTGGACATTCAACCGAAACTGCCTTGCTCTCAGTTGTTGAAGCCCTAAGACTTGCAAGAGCGGCTTCCAAGTCTTCATTACTTATCTTGCTGGATCTATCCGCTGCTTTTGATACAGTCAACCACCAGATCCTCCTGTCAACCCTATTGAGAAAGGGCATCTCAGGAACCACTCTCCAGTGGTTTAAGTCTTACCTCTCAGATAGATCCTTCAAGGTATCTTGGAGAGGTGAATTATCCATGTCGCAACATCTAGCTACTGGGGTGCCTCAGGGCTCAGTCCTTGGACCACTTCTCTTCTCTGTCTACATGACATCTCTAGGTTCTGTCATTCAGAAACATGGCTTTTCATATCACTGCTATGCTGAGGACACTCAACTCTACCTCTCATTCCATCCTGATGATCTGACGATAGCTGCTCGCATCTCAGCATGTATAACAGACATTTCTTGCTGGATGAAGCACCATCACCTTCAACTCAACCTAGCTCAGACAGAACTGCTTGTAGTTTCAGCAAACCCATCACTTCATCACAATTTGACCTTTCAGTTAGGCTCATCAACCATTACTCCTTCAAAAACAGCCAGAAACCTTGGATTTGTGGTTGATGATAAGCTGAATTTCTCAGACCACATTGCTAAAACTGCCCGGTCCTGCAGATTTGCTTTATACAATATTAGGAAGATCAGGCCCTTTCTTTCGGAACATGCAACACAACTCCTTGTTCAAGCTCTTGTTCTGTCCAGACTTGACTATTGCAATGCTCTCTTGGCAGGTCTTCCAGCCAATTCCATCAAACCTCTACAATTAATCCAAAATGCCGCTGCAAGATTAATCTTTAATGAGCTGAAAAGAACGCAGGTCACACCTCTGTTCATCAATTTGCACTGGCTACCAATAGTGGCTCGCATAAAATTCAAGGCATTAATGTTTGCCTACAAAACCACCTTTGGCTCTGCACTCCTTAACCTAAATTCAGTATTTCAGACCTATGCGCCCTCTAGAAACTTGTGTTCTGCAAGTGAACGCCTCATTATTGTGCCATCCCAAAGAGGCACAAAATCACTTTCACTGACTTTTTCATTAACTGTTCCCATCTGGTGGAATGACCTGCCCAACTCAATCCGAGCAGCTGAATCCTTAGCCATCTTCAAGAAACGGCTTAAAACCCATTTCTTCCATCTTTATTTGACCCTCTAACTCTAGCATTCTCTTTTCTAATTCTATTTTATCTATCTGCCTTTTTTTTATTTAAACACACACACACACACACACACACACACACACACACACACACTTGACCCTCTATCAATTGCATAATTATTCTCTAACTGCTAGCTTTTCTTGAAAAACTAACACTAGCTTTCTTTTCTATATTCTATCTACTTGTTTTCTTAAAAAAATAAATAAATAAATAAAAATAAAAAAATACCTTGCTACGTATACTGCGTTAGGCTAACCGAGACTTGTCATAGTGCTTGCATGTTGTTGCTCTTTTGTTGGTTTTGATTGCTTCTATTGTCCTCATTTGTAAGTCGCTTTGGATAAAGGCGTCTGCTAAATGACTAAATGTAATGTAAATGTAATGTAATGGTTGAGGTTTATTTTTGTGCAGCACATTTCTGTTCTGTGCACCTGTCACAATCTAATGCAGACATTGGCAAGAGCCTTTTATTCAAAGATCACAAACTATATTAGACCCAGCAGTGCAAACACTTAAGTAAACACTTATTCTTTTCATATGCAAAGTCAGTGTTTACATAAAAGCCACAGAAGGCAAAATAAAACATGTTTAATTCTAAGGACCACAGAGATGGGCCTTAAAAAATCATCCCCTTAAACATATCAAATGTATGCAAACTTTTGAGTCTGATTCAGATTTTCATGCACGTGATTCTTCTGAAGCATGAATCCAGTGTCCTTAGGCTATATAAAACACTTTTCAGGAAGTAAAAATGAACAATTACTTCCTCACACATCTCAATTATCCATGGACCCTTAATGACTGCATAAAAACGTCTCTATCTATTGCGAACAAAGAGCAGACAGACGATTCCATGTCACTAATAATCAGGAAATCTAAAGTGGTGCCAAGTTTCCAGAGGCACTAATTGCCACATAAATCAATCAAAGTAATTAATAGACTGGAGCTTCACTGGACGTGTGCCTTTATTCTCATTCATTTAGTGCCTGGACCCAGACTTCCTTTCAGCTTTGGCCAATGCAGGCAAAAATAGCTTAAAGTAAAGGTAAGGTCAGAGGAAGAGCAGGATGAGAAATGTCCAGTCACAGACAGCTCTCAAATTGTCAGATAATAAGACCTGAGTGTGTTTGGGTCTTGTACATCAGCCTCGGTATTTGCATCACAGATTTTAGTCATTTGGTTTCCCTACAGAGCTCTAACAACGCCATTAGTCTGACACGGAGACCTCTTAAGCCAGAAGACCCGAAATAGCAGAGCCTCCTCCCTAATAGAGCGTCTGTGGCCCAGTTCTGTCTGCCTTCAAAGTGACCGTGCTGGTCGACTCGCTCTGACCAGCATTTGAGACAAGTTGGGGACATTCCAGGTCCACACACAGACATCCCTAAACACTTTTGTCTCAAAACCAGGTTGGGCTCACCTCAACAAGTTGACTTTCCTCTCACGGTTCAGTTGCACCTTCAAGAAAGTCATTCTAACTTTTGAGTCATCTAGACTGAAAACCATCAAATCAGTTTACACAGGCTATCTGTCGGTTTCTAAAACCTCTTAATTCCACAAATTATGGCCTTAAAAGCTCTTAAATCAGAGCAGAACGTCTCAAATTCATAAAGTCATGTAAATGTTGCATGCATTACAATCAAGCAAAAAAGTTCTTCCTTAGTATTTTGTTTTCCAGTACAAATATCTAAACATCGTTAAATCAAGATACATTTACTTTTTTCTGAGCAAATGAACAAACCAAGTGAGTTTATGCCTAAAACATAAACAAATATCTGTTAATGGGGAATGAAAACTTGTTTTGCTTTTGAATTAAGTTGATTTTTGAACCCGTCAGCAGATAATTGTCCTTTCTTTCTTTAGACATACATCATTTTGATCAATTTCTAATAAAATAAGACATCTTATTACATTTTGCTTCTCAAGTAAGTGATCTTTAGACATTTAGCACCTTCGCAGTAAGTCATTTTAACTTTTGAGTGAAATCCATCAAATCAGTTTACTCAGGGGTTTCTACGGGTCTTAAAACATCTCAATTCCACAAATTATGGACTTAAAAGCTCTTAAATCAGAGAAGAAAGTCTCAAATTCATAAAGCCATGCCATTAAATGTTGCATGCATTACAATCAATCAATCAATCAATCAGTCAGTCAGTCAGTCAATCAATCAATCAATCAATCAATAAAGTTCTTCCTTAGTATTTTTGTTTTCCAATACAAATATCTAAACATCCTTAAATCAAGATACATTTACTTGGGATGGTTTTATGAGAAACTGATCAAAATTATGTGAGTATGAGTAAAGAAAGAACAAATATCTGCCAACGGGCTCAAAAAAAATCTACTTAAAACAAATTTTCATATCCCATTAACAGATATTTATTTATTTATTATTTAACATAAACTCGCCTAAAATATCTCAATTTACCCTTCAACAAATTAAGGCCTAAAATGATCTTAAATCAGAACAGAATAAATTTATTCAACATTAAATTTATAACGGTGTGGCATTAAATGTTGCATAAATAAATAAATAAATAAATAGATTTTCCAGTTTGTATTTTTTCTTTTTCTTCACTGTACTGGTAAATATCGTTCTTTAAAACATCTTTATTTGTCCTCAAAGGCAAACAGAATGACAGGATGGACATTTTTGGGCAAACTATCACTTTAATGAAAAATCTTACTTTCTTCCTCTGATAACTAAGCTCTGTGGGGTCAGAGGTCATGGGGTCAGGAGTTGTGCAGTGGTCACTCAGCTTCAGTGTTTGATTTAGTGTTGTGAGAAATACAAATGATCATTTTGTTCATTAGATCCATTTCTATAGAATGGAAATCTTATGATTGGATCTAGTGTTCTGTGTGTGGTTTATTTATTTATGATAGATAGATAGATAGATAGTCAGTCTAAAGATCAGTTATAAATTCATAAAGTCATGACATTAAATGTTGCATGCAGTAATAAATAAATGAATAACTTCCACAGTATTTCTGTTTTGTTTTTCAATACAAATGTCTAATTAAACATCCTTCAATCAAAATACATTCTGGGATGAATTTTTTTTTTTTTTTCGAGAAACTGAAAAAAAATAAAGTCAGTTTATGTTTAATACAAGAACAAACATATGTCAGTGGGGTATGAAAACTTTTTATGACCCCTTTGGCAGATATTTGTTCTCGTTTTAGTCATAAACTCACTTTTTGATTTTGATCAATTTCTCATAAAACAAGACATCTTATCTCATGTAATTTTGCTTCTCAAGTAACTGATTTTTAGATATTTACAACTGAAAAAAATGACAAATATACTGAGGAAGAACATCACTTTTTTGTTAAAGAAAAAAAAAAAGAATTAAAAAGCAATGGAGATATTTTTGGAAGTTGTATTTTCAAACTTTGAATCCAAATATAAAATACAAGACATTTACATTTAAATACAATATTAATGCATTGTGTGCCATTCAGTTTATTCCTTAAATTTTCTTTACTCAGTCTTAAAAGTTATACATTTACCTTCATAAAACCCTGCAGAAACACATTTTACAATATTTAATCCGTTCCACAGATCTCTCCAAATATCCCCCTAAAACCTGTGCGTAATACACATCTTCCACATTTTCTTCTGCATGCCCTTTCTGATCTCTCTGCAGTAATGGGCGGTGAGAAAGTTAAATTACAAAGTTATATAACGGGAAGGTTTGGAAACCTTAAACAAAATCACTTTTGGAGGTGGTCAGAAACACTTGTGATCGCATTGCATTTGTGGTGTAAATGCTATGCATTGTGATGCATCTCAGATTTACATTTATATTTAGTCATTTAGCAGACGCTTTTATCCAAAGCGACTTACAAATGAGGACAACAGAAGCAATCAAAACCAACAAAAGAGCAACAACATGCAAGCGCTATGACAAGTCTCGGTTAGCCTAACGCAGTATACGTAGCAAGGTTTTTTTTTTTTTTTTTTTTAAGAAAAAGGCGACAGATAGATAAAATAGAATTAGAAAAGAGAATGCTAGAGTTAGAGGGTCAAATAAAGATGGAAGAGATGGGTTTTAAGACGTTTCTTGAAGATGGCTAAGGACTCAACTGCTCGGATTGAGTTGGGCAGGTCATTCTCAGATAACAGTGAATGACCTTATGTTCCTCAACCGATGCCAATCAACTATTGTTTTTGTAGGTAAAAAACAACAACAACAACAACAAAAAAAAGCCTGACTGAAAGTGAAGAAAGGCTCATACAAATACTGTACATACAGAACAAATAACAAAAATTTACATTGGAACATGAAGTGATATATAAAAAGTGATTTCACTAATTTCTTTCAGTTGGTTTGCTTTTTAATAACATACGTAGAGGCACCAACAGTTTTCTAAAATACTGTTTTAATGCAGCAACAACAACAACAACAACAACATGTAGAGAAAAACACACACACACACACACACACACACGTTTTGCTATCCTTGTGGGGACTTCCATAGGCGTAATGGTTTTTTTACTGTACAGACTGTATATTCTATTGCCCTACACCAACCCTACACCTAAACTTAGCCCTCACAGGAGACTTTTTGCATTTTTAGATTTTCAAAAAACTTCATTCTGTGTGATTTATAAGCTTCTTTACCCGTGGGGACCTCAATTTAGGTCCCCACCATGACATGAGTCCCCATGAGTCTGTGTGTATTCAGGTTTAAGTCCCCACCGGGATATAAAAACAGGTACACACACACACACACACACACACACACACACACACACACACACACACACACAATCACTTTCTCCTGGTTGCCTTAGCAACAAGTAATTTCAAGCCAGTATAAAAATGAATGAATGAAGGAATGAATGAATGAACATTAGAAATGGAATAGCTTAGTGAAAATATTATTTCTTAGTAATGAATTAAAAACGACGTGACAAAATGCAGCCTGCATAAAAAAAAAAAAAAAAAACATATGGATAATGTCCTGACAGAAAATTACCAGTACATTTTCTGTAAAATTTACAGACATTTCCTTCAACCCTAAAACACTATGCAACATGCAATTCAAAATAACAGTAAAAAGCAATAAAAATCAATACCGAAAATCCATTCATAATTACTGTCACAATACAAGATTCCTTAAGCACAAACACAATGAAGAAAACAAAGATGAGTCTAAAAAGGCTTTAATTAGTCCACAAAAAAAATAAATAAATAAAAAAATAAAGAAATAAGAGCTCACAACCAAGGCGTAGTACCATACAAACAATGCTGGATGAAGAAAACTACACAAACTGAAGGCATTCAAACATAAGCAAACAAAGGGAGCTATTGAGTTAATTAATGAACAACAGGTGAATAGAATGAGACTGAATTAAACAAAACTGGGGCAAACAAAACCAACAACACAATGAAATTGAAAACAGAGCATACATGTTATTAACATTGGGCAGTATTTGTACAAACTTTTCTTACAGTTTATGCAGCGGATAGAGTGTTGAGGTATAAAGAAAATTCTTATATGGATATGGGTTGGATAGTTATGTTTCATGCAAATTTGTAACTGTAGGAACATTTACTAAAATCCAGATTCATACATTAGGGTACGAATAAATTTATGTTTACTGTATGCATGAGAACTTTCTCTGCAAACGTAAATACACAAATTGCATGAATTTTTTGTGAATGATGCCTGAAAATACTGATTTGTACATGCTTTACTGTGTGCAGTCTGTTTGAGAATGCAAATTCTCTTTAACAATGCTTCTAGGAAAAATGAATTCTTTTTCTAAGTAATTGGATTCATTTTAGGGGTAGAAAAAAAGGAGATTTGGGAGAGGAAGACAATGCACTGAGAGTAATGATGAAGAAACATTATGAGGAAGTAAAGAACGAAAAGAGATGTCAGTACACCGAGAGACAGACATGGATGCGATCTGAAATCCACCCACTGCATGGGACTGACGAACGCTGAGTTTTGGGTGATTGCGTAAGAGAGGAAATAATGAGATTGCTATGGGTCACTGAACCGAATCCATGCTGAGGACCTTCAGGCCTGCAGAAAGTGAGAGAATTTCACAGTGAAATTCTCTCAGAGTGTTCCCTGCAGAAAACACACTCCGACTGACACAAGGCCTCAGTTTATAAACCTCTTCTCTCTTTTAGCCAGAGAAGGGCCTCGCGTATTTGTCAGAAGGTACGTGTTAAAGTGAGTGTCATGAAAACGTTCACTAATGTGTCCATAATTTACACACCGCTCAGTCACATGCTTCACAAACACATTTAGTTTCTCTGTCTCTCTCTTTCTTTCTCTCTCTCTCTGTATCTCAGCCGTACACCCACACACACAGATGATGATTCATGCTGCTATGGTACAGTGAATACAGACTTGAGCATTTGGATTCACTCCTACAAATTAATATCCTTTTTATTTTTTCCTGAGGTCCACCTTTATTGTTAAACATAGTTTGCATAAGAACATAGTTTTTATGACCACATTCCATCCTCTTTCTGACCCATTTCGATTTATTTTTTCTTTGCTGTTGTGCATCTAAAACTTGGCACTTAATTTCTCCTGATGTGGTGCATTTTTTACGACTTTTTTATTACTTTTTTGTTTGTTTGTTTGTTTATGATAATTCATTTTTTAGTTTTTAAGTAATTTAATTGTAAGTACTCTTTATTTATTTATTTACAGAATTTTATTGCAAGGTTTTGTGGATAAAGTAAAGAAAATGATGGGTGAAATGGGATCAAGAAATGACAAAAACCAGATTCAAACTTGAATTCCTCACGAACAACATTGCTCAACATTTTATGGTGTGTCTGTTAAAGTTAAGTATACAGTGATATTTAATCATTAGGTGATTTTTGCTCATTCACATACACAATTCCTTTAAAATGTACATGCTCTAAACCTTTCATTCAGTTCAGTCTTTCTCCTAGTGAACTTGGCTTTGATTTAAGTCATAACTCAATTTTGACTAGGTATGTTTCACAATGAGAAATTATGTTGATTTTATCTCTTATGTAATGGACTGTACTTGTCAGCATTTTCATTTTAGCCACACGAGTATATTTTTGAAGCTTATATTCAAAACTATACTGAATTTTAGTCTTTCTCTCTCCCCTTGCTATTTCTCTCTTTACAAAAATTCACCATGGTAAACAACTTCCACTGCAATAGATAATACAAGCATAGGCTCATTGGAAAAACATGCCTCTACCTACTTATTTGGGGAAACTTTGAAAACATACCTATACATAAGGTTCACCTCATTTTCCAGCTGAAATGAACACAAGTGGCAGTTAAACACCAACACTTTTTATTCCTTTTCACACAAATTATGATAAGATGATGGTGCAGATTATTTTTGCATATTTCCTTGCACAATACTATGTTATGAGCTCAAAACACTTTTATTATAGTGCATGATTTGTAAACTAATACATTTTGATGTTTGTATCACATAAGCAGCTCCATATGTTTGGCTTTTCTGATGAAGTAAACTTGCTCGTTAGCGCACCCGGTACAGCATTGCACTTATGATGTGAAGTGCTCGATATGAGTCCTCTGAAACACGAGTCATGATAAAAGCAAGATAAAATGAAATGCTTCAGCAGATGTGTTTTTATCTCACTTTTCTATCGTTAATGCAATCAATCAGGTTTAAAGTCATATTTTGTGTTTTTCAAATGTGTGTGTGTGTGTGTGTGTGTGTGTGTGTTTTAATGCAATAGAGCATTGCAGTAAAAACACACACACACACACACACACACACACACACACACACAATAGACTGAATTTCAGTGTTCAGTGGACAGAACTGAATACTCTTTTAGCACCACTGGACATTTAACTTTAACAGTGTTGTAAAATGCCTAAAAAACAACATAACATTTTGCAAAAAAAAAAAAAGAAAAAAAGTCACCACATTAATGTTTTTCCAATAAGCATGGGTTGACAATTTAGTTTTTTTTCAATCAAAAATAAAGATATTGGGAAATGACAGAAAAATTCTAAAAGCTTTTACACAATCAAAAAATAATTTATGTTTTGTGGTAGAAACTGTATTTGTATCATAGCAAATTTATGAACACGAGTGGATGGTTTTAAAAAGAAACACTGAGTCTTTAAATGTAAAGTGAAATTGTTTTCTGAGATCAGTGTCTGATCACTCATTGCTCTACGTGTTTGCATGTCACACATTATGAAAGCTGCTTTTCTAACACCCAAAGGGCTGTTTACAGCCATCAATAGCTTAACACAATCACTGGCATTAGGGGTGACAGAGCAGAGTCTTTTCAACAATCAAACCCCCAGAGGGACTCTCATGAAGATATCATAAATCTGGTGCGTGATGATGGGTATTCTGATCATTACACAGTCAAATCACTGTTAGAGACAGTTTTAGGTCACAGTTTTACAGAACTGATATTTGGGTCATGCTACAGCAGGTCTGGTTGATTTTATAATTATAATGGATCATTCAAAATCCAAATCACAGTTTTGGAATGCTAAAAATCAATATGGACTAAAGCAGTGTGAGTGGACTAAACATGAATCGTCAATCAAAAAAAAGATAATATCCATCACTGCAAGCACATTCAGAAGTAGAATAGCAAGTACTACAACATATGCATTTTAAAGCCTAAGTGCTTGAAAATATTTAGCCATAAATTTATGATTTATGTACTTGAATTGCATATAAAATCTCCGTCCATTTGTTTTAACATGAAATAAAACTTAATGTATATTTGTCAGCAATACATAATTGATACAGGCCAGATTTCTGTAGTAGTAGTAATAAACTGAATATGTTTTAAATACACAATAACTAAGTTTATATATTTATCATAAATAAATCCAGTTTGTTTCAATCTCATACATGTGAACTAACTGAATATTGTTTGTTCCACAGCTAATCATAGTTTAACCATAACTGAATAAATGTATCCAATGTAATTGTAATGGATAAATGTAATTGTTGAATAAATGCATTTTGAAAATATGATTATTTATATAAAATCAAATAGATGCAAATTGTTATAATTTTTTTTTTAATTATTGATTTTTTTTTTTTTTTTAGAAATCTTGGTTCTTACCATATTCATTTATGTATGACTGGCAAATATGCATCATATTGCATATATGCATCAATATGCATCATCACATTGAGTTTAGTAGTTTGTGTTAAAAATGTGTGATCCAAATGGAAGAAAATTTTATATGTAATATACATCTTAAAATTAGGCCTAAATATTTTTACTACTTTGAATGCAGATATTCTATCTATCTATCTATCTATCTATCTATCTATCTATCTATCTAAAATAACTAAATAAATAAATAAATAACCACACACTAGAGAACACTAGATCCAATCATAAGATTTCCATTCTATAGAAATGGATCAAATGAACAAAATGATCATTTGTATTTCTCACAACACTAAATCAAACACTGAAGCTGAGTGACCACTGCACAACTCCTGACCCCATGACCTCTGACTCCACAGAGCTTAGTTATCAGAGGAAGAAAGTAAGATTTTTCATTAAAGTGATAGTTTGTCCAAAAATGTCCATCCTGTCATTCTGTTTGCCTTTGAAGACAAATGAAGATGTTTTAAAGAACTGTTTTTACCTGTACAGTGGAAAAAAAAAAAAAAAAAAAAATACTGGACCCCACTGACTTCAATAAATTTTTCCAAATATCTTCTTTTGTGTTCCACAGAAGAAAGAAAGCTTGAGGCTGAGTAAACTGAGCTATCTCTATAAGAACATGTGGAGATGCATCTCATTACTCACCACACATTGTACCAGTGGGACAGCAGAAACTTCCCGTCCTGTTTTTTATTCCCCTCTTGCATCCATGCCTGCCGGACCTGAAAGAACCGCTGGAAGCCCCTCTCCCCCTGCACCCTTTCGTCGGCCCGGTCCAGTTCTGTCACTCTTACCAAACAATCCCTCACCCTTCAGACGGCTCGACGATCCCGAGCTCAGACTGTCTCTGGAACCTGGAGAATCCAGTTAGTGCAAGCTGGTCGGCTGTGCTGAGTGATGGAGCTGCTGTTTCTGCTGTGAAGAGAGAGAACGAGAAGCATGCTTAGGTTCATTAATCTTTCACTGCAACAGAACCGAGTGAGTTTGAGAGTCCCGCTGTCCTCGTCCGGCGATGGTGTCCTGCATGCTTGTCTTGAATGTGCACATCCAAAATAACACAATCTCAGTTCCTTTTGCACGTCAAAATGACCCTCTTTCAGAGTCTGTGTCACGGAGTTATGAAGATGTTTTCTGTACTAACCAGGAATGGAAGACTGGTCCTCTTTCAGCTGGAAATGAAGGTTTGAAGATGAAGTAACAAATGGAGAAGTTTAAAGGTCAGAGGTCAAGAAACCTTGCAGATAGTTCCAGAAGAGAGCAGGAAGGACGCCGAGAGCTCAGCCTTTAAATATTGAAATCCCATCTGACGAAACGTCCAAGGGAATCACAGCAACCACCATCAATGTCTGGAAGACCTGAAGATTTTAAAAACCACCAAACATCCTGAATTTCCTTCAACGTCTCCAGTTTCAGAATCTGTGTTCGTTTTTTTCTGTCAGTCCCATTTTTAACTGCATTTGGGTCTTTCTTCATATTTTGTCTGGCATCTTCCCTCCTGAGCTCTCAGTGCTGCTCTGAGCTGCTCACTCCATCTCTCTCTCTATCTCTCTCTCTCTCTCTCTCTGTCTCTCTCTACTCCCGCGCTCCTTGTCTCCTCTGTGTTGCTGTCTGTATCCTCCTTCTCTCTCGGTCCACATGGAAGCTCCCAGAGCGAAAGGCAGTAACAGACTGAGTTCATTCATCAGTGGCTATAAAATCACTCATGCACACAAAACATAGAAATGAACAACATTTGAATGTGATTTCAGGGCGCCAGACTGAAGTACAAACAAAAACACTGACACATTTATTTATATAAATATATATAAATGTGTCAGTGTTTTTGTTTGTACTTCAGTCTGTTGTTCATTTCTGTTTTGTGTGCATGAGTGATTTTATAGCCACTGATGAATGAACTTTATATATAAATGATAATGTTTTAATATTTTATATAAATTTATTTTAATTTTTAATTTTAATGGCATTTCATTTTATATAAAATAATATGTATTTTATATGAAAATAAAATATGTATTTATATAATATTTTAAATATGTATTTATTTTTAAATTATTAAATATTAAATTAATTAAACTTTTATATAAATTACACACACACATATACACACACACACACACACACACATATACATATACATATATATATATATATATATATATATAGTAATTTATAATTTACATGAAGTTATTTAATTAACAATTAAATAAAATTAAATAAAATACATAATAAATAATAATAAGAATATTATATAAAATAAAAATTGTCTATCAATTTTAATAAAAAAAAATCTCTGTAATATTGATATATATTTTATAAAAAACATGCAAATTATAAATCTTTTAAAAGCAAAGGTAAGGGCACGACTCATTTTAATCAGAAAAATTATAGAGACAATGTCAGGAGAGCAAAGCAAAAAGGAGGGTGATTTTTGTGTGCTTTTTTTCCCTAAATTAGCTTCAGTTACAGAGCATGTTGGAGTATGTGATCATAGAGACAACTTCTGATGGCCTGACTCAGCCGTACACACATTCACACACATGCACACCATCTCCCATGCTTGCGTCTTCTTGCTTCTGACTTAACCCATAATCCAACAGTAGCCAGTTGCTTAGCAACTGCCTCCAGGGAGACTTTTTCCGCATCAAAAGCAGCCTGCCCAAGACATGTGAGTCAGAAAACTAAGGATATAGTGAGGGGGAATGTGGGAGGATGGAGAGAGAGGGATAGATAAAGCTGACACAGAGTCAGAACATATGTCAGAATAAGAGAACTGCAGGAGGCGGAGTCCTGCCCTGTTCCATCAAATTTTATTTATTTTTTTATTCACCTTCCTTTATTTTTAGAGGAGAGGCTGATGAAATATTCACAGGCTACAACGCAAGACTCGCATTGCATTGGCAAACCAAATGAAAGCATATCTTTCCCAAAGCTTGCCAGGCTGATAACCGCAAAATATAACAGCTCAAACTGCAGAATATGCTGTTTATGGTCAAAATGTTTTTATATTTTCATATATTTTTAGGGGGGGGGGGGAGTTCTGCATGTTTTCATGCAAGTTTTTTGATTATTAATAAGCACCGTTTTAATAAAATATATTTTTTTAATAAATAATAAAACTTCATGTCAAACTACTACATGAGGGAAATTATGCCTACAGTAAAACCTTTTTTTTTTTTTTTCTCCAAGAACTTATTTGGTTAAAGAGATATTTTTCTTCATCATGATATTAGTATAAATTCTATTTTTATATCATCTTTGAATAAATTAAGAGACGGGATGAAAAAAAAAAAATAAGATCACGACCCATCGCCCATGGTGTATGTCTTTCCCTTTCATGATATGATTTTTTCAACCATATTAAACCAATACATACATATACACAGGCTCTGTACAAGTTTGTTAAAAGTGAAATGTGTTAACGTGCAGTGACATCATTTATGATTAATTTTTAATCTGATAGGGCTGACAGAATCAGATGGATGATGTTCACATGCACATTTCAGAATGTTAAAGTCATTCATAATTCATTAAGGCATTCATTGAGTTATGTTAGTATGGAAGCCCATTTCTGCCACATAAGAGAAAAAAATAACGCTTTGGTAAATATTATGAGATAAAAAGTTGAAATTATGAGATACTAAGTCAGTTAGGCATATTTTGACATACAATGTCATAGCTGTGAGATAAAAATTCTAAATTACATCAAAAAAATTAAATAAATGAAATAAAAATAAAAAGTAAATTTTGGCATACCACATCATAATTATGGGATAAAAATTCAAAATTACATAAAAGGTAAAACTTATGAGATCTCATAGGTCAAGTAAAAATTAAAACTGTTAATTTAAAGGTCAAACTTGACATAAAAAGTTGAAACTATGGCATAAAAGTCATAATTATGAAAAAAAGTCAAAATTGACAATAAATATGTAAATTATGAGATAAAGTCTTGATTCGGTAATAACTATCTCATAATTGACATAAGTCAAAATGATGACAGTCATAATTATGAAATAAAAAGTCTAAATTATAACATACTAAATCATAAATATGAAAAAAAGTAAAACTGATAAAAAATTAAAATTATAAGATGACTTAGTCAAAACTATCAAGTTGAAATTGACAAGTCATAAATATAGAATAAATTGAAATTATGACAAAATTTCAAAATTATGACAAGTCATAAATATAGAATAAATTGAAATTATGACATAAAATGTCAAAATTAAGACAGTCAAATTTATGAGATAAAAACTTGAAATTATAAGTCATAAATATATAATAAGTTGAAATTATGACATAAATTGTCAAATCTCTTACTTATGATTTACCAAAGCGTGTTTTTTCATATGGGGTCGAAATTGCTTTCCATAAGTTAGCACTAACACTAACCTGCACCCAAACAGTCCAGGGCTGTATTTCTCAAAAGCTAATTAGTTAATTGTAATTGTTAATTGTTAAAAATTAATTGTAGCTTGTTTGATGACAATGCTTCTATGATCAACTTAGGCTCACGATGCTTTTGGGAAACACAGTTCAGCTTTGCACATGGCGTTTTCAAGTTGGCTGATATTCTTGTAATTTGAGTGCATATTGTCAAGTGAAGATCATTTCTATCTTCAAATTGCTTGCACTGATGGTGTGTGACCGCGTACTGTCTATAATGAATGAGCTTTTTGATGTCACGCTATGAAAAATGTGAATGGAGAGCAAGCGTCACAATGAGTTTCTCCTCATAGAGAATAAGTGCTTGTGTGTGTGAATGTGTGTGTCCGTCTCCCTCTGAGAGATTCACAAACCATGTAGGCCACAGAAAATGGCTGTCACTTCATTCTAGCCTGTTCTAGCCGAGGCTCTCCAAACAAACTCAAACATCCTGAAACTGAGCTAACCGCTATCACGTCTCGCGCTGCTGATGCTCAGAGACTGTCTGAGTCGCCTTTGAGAACTGGTGCAATTATATTTTGACTGACATGATGAGACGGCACAAGAGGAAGTGGATTATCCTGTAAAATACAAGAGAATGAAGTCTTAATGAGATAAAAACAGCAACAGCAGCGCTGTGTGCCATAAGGCAATCTATACAGTCACTTACTGATTGATTTCCTTGGACACAGGAATCATTTGTGACAATTAAAAGAAGCTTTACTATCTCATGAACCGATTTACAGACCGTATTAATCAATAGAAGAGTGACAAGCTCATGATCCACACACACACCATTAACCCCACACAGCATTGATTATATTGGCTTGTTCAATTGACTGTAAACAGACATGCAGTGCGATGAATGGACATCCCACTTATACATACAGTACACACATCATCACACAGAACAACTTATTCCTGTTTTATTTTTTTTATTTATTTATTTTTTTTCTGTGTCGTGTTCAATCATTTTCAATAACCTGTTCTGTGGAGAGCCAGAAATGTGACCTGCCAACAGTGTTCTTGTGCCTTCTGCTGGCTTTGTTATGAACTGCACTTGTGTGATGGAAAAGCTGAGCTGAAAATAAAAAGCGTTTTGGATTTGCACAGAAAATGATTAAATAAAAATTGTATTGTATTTTTGCAATTAAACATTGTTTCTACATATGATCAGAGGGCAAAAAAAAAAAAAAAAAAAAAAAAAAAAATCAACATCCAAGTGTTTTGTAGTATAATTGAAATATATATTTTTTTTAAATTTTAAAGTTTTTATTTCTATATTTTCCATTTTCATTTTTGTTTTAGTTTAAGTTTTAGTCATTTAGTGTGTGTTTTTGTCATTTTCATGTCAAAATTTTTTCATAAGTTTTCCAAACACAAACAAATATTAGTGATATATGTTGCTTGGTTGAAATATCATCAAAAACACAGTTGATTTGAAATGTCTGTCAAAGGATTAAGATGCTTTTGCAGCCATTTGACATTTGGTAGTTACAAGTGTCTACCATCAGCAGAAACTAATCTTGACTCTTAGGTTAGGCAAACTATTAGTCCTGACTCCTGCCCCAAATTTCATATCTCTGGATACAGATTTTTCTGTAATAAAATCCTTCTCAATGCCTCATCACCTTCATGCATTTCAGTTCATGACTTTTTGGCAAAGGAGAAACTGAGCTCTCTAGTGGTGAATAAAGAGCACTGCACTCTTTTAATGAATCAGTGAGGACTGAGGCACAAAAGAAATCAAAATAAATAGTGGAGAAAACATGTTAAATCATGCATGATTTTTGTCCATTTTGACTTCTCAAAACACTGCAACATAAACGCAAAAGTCTGAGTGTTGGCATTAAACCACAAACATGCACATACATTTCTTTGAGCTCTTCTGTTTGATCTTAAAAGTATTTCTTTTTGTTGGGTTGTGAAATATCTGGAAAATGCTCCTCTCACCCGATTTTCACTCCTTTGACTCATGCAAAGACAGAAAAGTGGGATTTTAGGTTAGAAAACACTGACTCTCCCTTTGTCCTACACCTGGACCAGGGAAAAGATCTAGGTTTGTAGGTTTTGCAATTTATAAAGAGATTTGTGAGGGTTCTGAAGGAGCAAATGTCCTCAATGGGATAGTAAAATCTGAAATCAACAGCAAAACAACTTAATAAATTGTACTAAATAAGATTGTTCATGAAAAGTCAGGCATGAACTTCACACCTCACAGACCTACAGACAGAAAGAGAAATGTGAGGAATGGCTGTTTTGGAAAAACATAACCACGATGTTAAAAGGCTGTGATAATATTTGCATATCCTTCACTGTCACTGATAGCAAACCAGAGTCAATAGAGAATTCAGCCTCTGGCTTCTGGGTTCCTACAGACCAAAGAAGTACTTGGATTCAACAGCCCTTAGGAAATCATCCTTAAGAATGAGATGCTCTGTTGCAGTCCTGAGGGTAAAGATGCTCTTGCTCCAGAATAGTGATTAATCACTTTGCATGCATTCGTTTTCATAAATCAGAGTGAATCCAATCAGATTTCAGATTCTGAAAGTGAACACTACACTCAGCCATTCGATTCATATATTCGATTGCATATGCATTACAAGTATTCCAAACTAATTAGTGCATGATGAAGACTTGAAATTGAAATTCAATGACAATCCATTATGAAATGTTATAAAACTTAGTACATATTTAAAACGACAGCAATCAATAATAAAAATGCAGGAAATAAGTATATAAATTTAAACTATTTCAATATTTATTATGTCAGAATTATTTATAAACATTTTTACACAAATTACAACTGTACCTTAGTTGTGTTGTCAATTTTTTATGAAGTTAGTGTGTACTACCCCCACAAGGAGACAACTGTTTCAGTGAAGAGCTTCAGATGAAATATATGCTGTGTGAAGACAAAAAAGAAAAAAAAAAAAAAAAGAAAAGTGATTTGATGTGAAAAAATATAACTTAAATATTTTTTATTATGCATTATTTCCAGCACACTCCCTCTTTGAACTGTTGCCGTCTGGTCGACGCTACAGAACTCTGAGCACCAGAACGACCAGACACAGGAACAGTTTCTTCCCTCAGGCAATCCATCTCATGAACACTTGACAATAATAACACACACTATTTATACACTTATTTATCTAACACACTGCACATAATATACCTGTACATACAAAACTGTCTACTGTTATATACCTGTACATACAATTGTCAATTTGTATATTGTTATACCTTATTTATTTGTTCTTTTTAATTCTTCTTTTTATTATCTGTGTTTTTTGTTCTGTCACTGTCATTCTGTTGCGCTGCGGTAGCTTCTGTCATGAAAACAAATTCCTCGTATGTGTAAACATACCTGGCAATAAAGCTCATTCTGATTCTGATTCTGAAGTTGTATTTTTGTCAAATTATGAAAAACACTGCTGGAATGGCACTGGGATGGAAACATTCCTGTTGTTCAATAAAAATGACAGAATTCTTCTTTGAAGTGCATATACTGTTGGACATTGTTAGTGGACATATGAAATAAAATAGTGAAAGATAGCATATTAAAATGTGTTTTTAAAGGTTTTTGAGTGAGTTCACTTGGTAAATGAAGTTGTAATGTTTGTAGTGGATGCAAAAGAATCTAGACTGGATCAAGTGTGTTCGTGTGAATCCTCATACGGTTACATCAGGCAGAAAACTGACAGCTGGCACAGGAGGGCATTAACTGACCCAACATACAGCATGATGACCTCAGCAGTCTCATGTGGGTAATCTGGGGCAGCCGGACTGACTGGCTTACCCAAATAGCTCTTGTACTTTGGTAACTGTTTGTATTGTTCACACTGTGATATATACACAAAGGTGAGTTTTATCTCAGTAATTACCCTGCTAACAGGAAACATTCTCTGAATGTTCTAGCAAGGTTCTCTCAAAGTTATGAACAGACATCAATCCAGTGGTGTTAACTGAACGTTCATTCAGCATTTTCTGGGACCAGTTGCATAAACTTAGCCATGATGTTATATGATGGTGTCTTAAAAACTAGTTTGACTAACTATCAGTTAACCAAGATATCAGCCTTAGTTTTCGAATCCAAATTAGATCAATCTTCCATTTTATGTAACTGAAATTAAAATGGACCAGTCTTGAAGACTGGTATAAGTAGTTTATAAAACTGGCCACTGGTCTATTATAATGTGTCTTCAAAACTAGTGTTAATTTTGTTAACATTGAAAACCTTTCTTCCATGACACTGACATCATTAAACGCTAACTATATCATTGACAAAAACACACAATACTGCAGTGTCTCTCATGTCGCTCTTTATATCATATTGATATCATATTGAACAAGACAGATGATAAAAAATGATAGACCTTCACAAGTTTTCATACTTGTGGTTGCCAAATGAAAAAAAGTTTAAATCCTCCTGTCAGAGTTCCCTTACTGGACACATTTTCTGTCTAGTGTTTTACTTTATCTTCATAACCTGGCAACCATTCACAAGCGCAATCTCTAGACTGTGAAAAATAGATAATGAAAAAAAAAAAACATTAATAATTTGGAATTATTTAAATTAATATTAGGATTTTCACTGTTTTAGCTTTTGAGGGAAGCTTTTGAGTCTTACCAGTCAATTAAAACTTGACTAAACAAAAAACCTTACTAGTTACTACATGTTTCAGAAACTATGCTTGCATAACCAAGAAAAATGTTTGAAAACATTTTTAAATCTAGATATTTTGAACATTCAGAGAACATGAAGAAGAAGAAGAAGAAGAAGAAAAACATTCAAAGAACATGTTTTGTTAGCTGGTGTAACGTAAAGCTGGTAACGCTTTACTTAAAGCCTTTATGTATAATGCATTATGTAGTTTTAATCCATTAATTATGCCTTGCAATGCACCTTATAATGCATTGTACAATTTCATGAATAATTGTAACCACAGTTAAATACATTATAACACTTATCAATTCATTGTTACACTATGCATTTTAAATTCGTTATAATTATTTATGACAAGATATGTATGACAGTGCACATTATGAAAAATTATAATGCATTATACCCTTTAATAACCCTTTATAATGCATTATACTCTTTAATAACCCTTTATAATGCACGTCCATAAAAACACTTTCTTTCTCATTATCTCTGTCACACACACATACACACACACACATGCACACAACACATCCGGTCTCCTCATGCACGATCAGAACACACACCAGTGCCTGAAGCAACCGCTGTACTGTCTGCTCTGCAGTCCCACTCAAAACCAGAGCCGCTGAGCGGGAGATTAAAACTGTGTGACATGACATCTGAACGAACACTGAGATGAAGCACAGCACAATAGACCGGCACTATGAGACAATGAGCATGTATGCACACAAGAGAGAGAAAACAAACGCTTCAGCTTAATTCTGCCAAACTGAGCTTGCACTGTTACATTATATAATGCAGAATGTGTTGCACTGTCAGATTTTGACGTTTAACGTGATTTTTAACTCTCCATTGCTTGCCTATCATTTATCCAGCATGCATTAGTCCAGAGGCACTATATCGAGTTACAGCCCTCTAGTGTTTAAGCCATTAAGTTAACCAATAAAGTGTGACAAAAGTCTGACGTTTCTGTTCAAATGACATACTCCACTTTCTACAGTGCTTTGGGGCGAGAGATGAGAGTTTTTCTCTCTTTGCTGCATTTCGACACTCATTGTGTGTCCGCATGAGGCATCTGCTCCTATCAGCCTCCAGCAGCTCCTCAGCTTTTCTTATCACTTAATAAAGCAAATGTGTAAAAATAGATCCAGCCAGAAGGTTAATAATATTTAACAGTTTGAAGTGATTTCAGGCCTGGAGCAATAATTATGACGTCTGTGAATGACAGATTGCCTCAAAAAGACTAATAGTTCCTTCCAGCCCAGAAGACGCTTTATTTCATAAAATAAAAGCATCACTGCATGTCTTACATAATTTCTTATAACAGTATCATGCCCCATATTGAAGTATTTCTATTTCTCTGTCACACCATTAAATGTTTCATTACAGCAGGTAGGAGTTCTAACATTGAGTTTGAATATAAAAGATTTGGAAATGTATTCAATAATTTGTAATGTGGTATGTATTCAAGATTTTGTAATAGGACGTTCTGGCCCTTAAAGAGGAAAATAGGACATTCACAATGTGAATAATTCAATAGAAATGTCAACTTGGAAGATACATCTTGATGAGATGAAACAGGGACCTTTTTTTTAATAACTGCTTTCAAACATTGCTAAACTATTTTCAGTTATTATGATTTAAATCTATTAATTTAAAGAATGGCAACTTTTGCTGTTCAAATTGTTCAGGGGGTTCAGGTAAGACAACATCTGGTGAAGGATTGTGACACAAAATACCTATTTATACACATTGTTTAAATCAGTTTACCTACTAACATTCATAACTCAGAAGCACATAATGGTAAAATAAAGGGCTATATTTGTATTTTTATTTCATGTGTGGCAGCTTCACAATAACGCAACATTATTTTATTAAGTTCAGAATACCTCTTAAAAAAAAAACCTCATAGCAATCACAATTAGATGTAATTCAAGCAAGCCAATCAGTTTTCAGCATCACATAAGTGTGTCATCAAATCTGTTTGCGGTGAAGGGGACAGGTGAAGAAGCTTTAAGAGATCTTCAAAATATCGGTGAGACAAGCACAAAGGCCATATTTAATATGATAGAGCTCCATTACTCACATATGAATGGGAGTTTTTGTAATGTTGTATTTGTTATGGTCATAATCTGACCAGTGTTGTGTTGGTAATCAGATTATAATTGCCTCATTAATTGCCATGACTTTTATTTCAATATTTCAGGAGGTTATCATTTATATACATCAGCGTAATTAAAGCAAATGTAACAAAATGTCGTTTGGTTTCATAAATAGGCTGTTGATTTAGATATGTTAATTCATTAATTCAATAATGATAAAAGCTCTGTTTACAGTCCAGAAGTTGTGAAGTGGTAGCAGGCAGTTTATGTGTCAGTGTTTGACCATCAAAGAGAAAAGCAGCATAAATAATTCTGTAAGGATGACGTGCGCGTGCACGCCTGCAGCTGAATTCAGGCGCGGTCACGCGCACACAGCAGCAACAGAGACGCGCCTCACAGTGAGACGCGCTTGAGGAAGAGAGTTCAGCAGGAGCAGACGAGGATGGAGTTATCACTGATGGCAGCGCAGGTAGGACTTACAGCACCACTTTTATCTTTATATTCATAACTGAGGCTAGTTATAGTGGACTCACAGACTATCATGGAATAGTGTATTGCAACAATGCTGGACTTGGTTCTAATGTGTTTTTCAATGCAGTGTGTAACTTCTTGTTCAATATGAGGTTAGAGTCTTAACACTTAACACAATATTCTAAGTGAATGTTACAAGGCATTTTTATGTTATGTTTGAAACTCTTTTTCATGATTTAGCAAAGAAATACTTCCAAACTTTGTGTAATAGTACATTTATAATAATAATAAAAATATATAAAAGCATTTAATAATCATGTTAAAAAAAAAATCATTTGAACAGATTTGGTGAAAGCAGAATGAGAGTCCAAACAGCTGATAAAAACATCACAATAATCCACAAGTAATCCACACCGCTCCAGTCCATCAGTTAACATCTTGAGAAGACAAAGGTGTGTATTTGTAAGAAACAAATCTGTCATTAAAGCCTTTTAACTTCAAACCTTTAATTCAGGCTAAAATACGAGTCCAATATTCATAATATTGATTTTTCCAGTGAAAAAGTGATCTGGTCTGAATCAGGAGAGAAATCTGCACAGATCAAGCACTGTTTACAAGCCAAAATAGCTCTAAACAAATATGTGGCTGGATTTTGATGTGAGAGACAACAGGAGATGGACTTTTTCACTGGAAGAAGCGTTATTATGGATTATGGACTCATATTTTGGTTGGAAGCGACCATTTAAAGGGGTCATATTATGCAATTTCAATATGCAATTGTTACAGCTTGTAACACTCTTTGGAGTGAATCTCTTTGGACTCAACCACGCCCCCCTAAAACGGCTCATTCAAACACGCCCCCACATGTCTACGTCACGGTGTGGGGAGATTTGCAAAACACCGCCCAAATGTATACACAGTGAAAGAGGGCGGTACTATTATTCTCGCTGTAGTGTTGTTGCTGCCACCGGTGCCATGTCCTGGAGACGCTGTGTTTCGTTGTGAAAGCGAAACTACTTTGTTTGGGCTTCCAAAAGAGGACACAACTAGACATCAGTGGTTAAGTTGTATTTACAACACTGTTCCAGAACAGTTCAACCCAAATATTCGAGTGTGTGCATCGCATTTTAACGGAGGACTATTTCCTGAACCTGGGAGTATCTGCCAGCTGCTCAAAGACTGTTTCTATAAAGTGGGGCAATTTCAACTTTGCAAGAACAGTCTGGCGCTTCTGACTCACAGCCTGTAAGTATGTTTTCATATTTAAAGAATTTGCCGCTGACTATTCAAACGCGAGTTTTGAGCTGTGTAGAGTAGCGCTTGTTGTTTGTCGTTTCTCCGATCACAAATGCATACATGGTAATGTTTACGCTGCGCGGCGCCATCGTTTCAGAAAGGCGGGGCATAGAGGAGAAACAATAATGTACAATATGTGGAAAATAATGTGTTTTTTGAACCTTAAACCGCTTAAACACATTGCATTACACCAAATACACAAAATAATGTTTTTTTTAGCAGTCATATGAACCCTTTAAATTTAAAACGCCTTGATGGATTTGTTTCTTGTAAACACGCAGCTTTTTCACCTCACAAGACATTATTTGATGGCTGTTTGGACTTTCATTCGGCACCCATTCACTGCAGAGGATCCATTGGTGAGCATGTAATGTAATGCTACATTGCTTGTAAACAGAAGATGGTGCCAGATTGTGTTATGGATTAACGATCATTGCTATGTAATGATTTTACAGGGGCAGTCATAATTATAATATAAATTTAATTAATTAATTTTAGTTAATCTTTTTTCAATTCAAAAAGAATGGAAAAGAAATTTAGACTTTTATCTTCAGTAGTGAAGTACAGCTGAAAAGGCTCAATAAGTGTCCTAGAGTGAAGCATCTGGTGATGATAACTGATTAATCAACAATTTTTTTTTTTTTTTTTTCTTTGGGCACTTTATTATCAAGCGACAGAATGTTAATTAGAAATGTAAAGTGGCCACCGGTCGCATCTGTTCCCAAACTCACGCAGTCCTGATCACAGATGTTCCTAAAACAGTTGCTGAAGGCATGAAACACTGGTAACACTTTATAAAAACCTTCATAGCATAACAAAAAAAGATTAGATTGTACTGCATGACTCTCAGAAATACTTGATTCTGATTGGTCTGTTATTTTTGTATAATGACGCTAAACTTTGACTTATGTGACTGATTTATTTTTTACATGTTTTTATAAAGTGTTACCAAAGAATTTTTTGGAGGCTTGTTCACAGTTTAGAGTCGACAGTCAACAATCTCAGTAAGTAGGTAAAGCTATAGAGCAGTGTTTTCTATTCATATTTAATGTACGGTTCAAGGCCTTGAACATCGCTCAGCCCTTTGGAAGTCGCACTCCTTCAAGTTTACATGAAAGGCATTTTAGAGTTTCTCAAGCAACTCCACGGAAATCTCTGTCAGGAAATGACAGTAAGAAGCAGTGTCATCTGCTCTCCTCACTGCAGTCTCAGCAGGACACAGACTCACTACAGCTTCACTCAGTGACAGATGAGACGGAGGATGAGCGTGTAGGAAGGGTTTAGGGTCTGTCTCAGGCTGACAGGTGATTCATTCTGCACAGGTGAGTCAACAGCCTTCATCCAGAGAGGATAATGCTATACATGTCACTGAGTGTTATTCTATTGACTGAGCTTTCATTACTTTATGATGCTTATTATGGTGCATTTAGAGTGTGTATGTCAGTCTCTGACGCTAATTCATGAAAAACTGAAATGTTATGCAAAAACTTGACCAAAAGTGAAAACGTTATAATTCATCTCTGTGTTATTATTTATAATATCAATTAATCTTTATATGGTAGGACTTTACAATAAGTTAATGCTAATTAACTAACATTAACAATGAAAAGTACATTTGTTACAGTATTAATCTTTTGAACTGGATTTTTAGAGGCTATAGAATGTGTATGAGAAAAGGTGTTTGAAACTTGACAGAAATGTTACTGAAAGTGAGAATAGTTGTGTCAGAAAAAGAGAGGAAAGTGTCAGGACTTAAAGGAATAGTTCACACAAAAATGAAAATCTGCTAAAAATGTCCTCACTCTTAGGCTGTCCAAGATGTAGATCAGTTTGTTTCTTCATCAGATTTGGAGAAATGTAGCATTACGTCGCTTGCTCACCTGTGGATGGGTGAATGGGTGCCGTCAGAATGAGAGTCCAAACAGCTGATAAAAACACCACAATAATCCACAAGTAATCCACACCACTCCAGTGGTTTTTAACTTCAAATTAGGGATGTAACGGTATGAAAATTTCTTATCACGATTATAGTGACCAAAATGATCACGGTTATCAGTATTATCACGGTATTGTTAAAATGTCCTGGAGAAGTTCAAAAAGTGCCGACACATAAATTTTTATATTTTAAAATCAACAAACAACAAATAAAATGACTTTTTGTTTGCATAATTACTAAAACAATAACATTACCAATGACGTTCGGATTTTAAATGACAACTTGACTGACAACAGTTTAATAGCATGTTCAAATATCTAATGTAAATGTTCAAATAAAGCTTTGAAAAAGTTTCATAAAAAGGTAAACCGCACATTTCAGCTTTTAAATAAAGAAAAGAGTTAAGTCAAAATGATAATTGATTAATAAATGATTATATGTATTTTATCTGCTCCATAAATAATTCTAGATAACTTATCTGAATTGTTTAAATGTGTAGAATCCACATAAGCTTGTTTTTCATAAACCGGTCAAAATATCAAGGCATGCAAATTCAGTCCGTTTTGGCCAGATAGAAACTGCACACAAGTTGAATGTAAATATAAGTCTCTGTAAATCCACTCACTGACAGCAGGTGGCGCTTATGGAAAAGCTGAATTATAGTTGTTTACCGTAAACTCCGTGGACAAAGCAGTATTGCGATTAAGAACACTTCATTAGGTATTATATTGAGCGAAGATGAAAACAAAATGCCATCGAATCGTTTCTGAAGACAGTCAGAACCTTCAGAGGTACATTCATATAATTAATTAATTCATATATTAATTTGTATAAATCTCTTAGCACTCATTTAAAACCTCCCAGCTTTTCCGCCCTGTTTTCACTCAAAACGAAACTACTCTGCGTCCTTTGCGCACGTGAGACTGTTACTTAAAACTGTGCTTTATGCTGGACAGACAGTATTTATTTATCATGAGTTGTTCAAATCGCGGTAATCTAATACGGTGTTAATGATAATTAAAATATAAAATGGTAATACTAACTGTGGAGAATTTTATCATTATCATCGTTACATCCCTACTTCAAATTAGTCCTCTATTCATAATAACACTTCCTCCAGTGGAAAAGTGATCTGGTCTGAATCAGGAGAGAAATCTGCACAGATCAAGTACCGTTTACAAGCCAAAACAGCTCTAAACAAATATGTGGCTGGATTTTGATGTGAGAGACAACAGGAGATGGACTTTTTTACTGGAGGAAACATTATTATGGATTATGGACTCATATTTTAGCCAGAAACAACAGTTTGAAGTTTAAAACATCTTAATGATGGATTTGTTTCTTAAAAACACTAAGCTTTTGTCTTCTCAAGATGTTATCTGATGGACTGGAGTGGTGTGGATTATTGTAATGTTTTTATCAGCTGTTTGGACTCTCATTCTGACGGCACCCATTCACTGCAGAGCATCCAGTGATGGAATGCTACATTTCTCCAAATCCAGATTTTGATTTTAAAGTGAACTATTCCTTAAATAGTAATTAACTATTCCTTCATATTTGAAGTTGTGCAGTTTATGTGAATGTTGTGCATCAGTCAAATGTCTGTACAGCTCAGAATAACATGATTTCTGTAATGTGAATGTCAGACCAGCTGAAGATGGATCAATTTTTCATGTTTAGTTTATTCCCTCTTGCAATCTGAGTGCATTGTGGTCTGAATGGAAAATACTCTGGTTGTGCCACAGAACTGGATTACAGAGATGGATGACATTTGATGAGCTTCTCATGAGATCCAATCAGCATTAGAGCGAATGTGAGCTGGTTTACAAACTAAGAGGAGAGAAATATGAGCTTTAGAAACAAACAGAACAACGGCTGCATAAAAAAAAAAAAAAAAAAAAAATCAGATATGCAAGATTTATCTCAAACGAATGGATACACATGCAATCTGTCTTTCAGTTCCTTGCTGTGGGCTGTTGTTTGTTCATACTCTCAGCTCCATTATACACATTTTACCATGCTGAAATCCATTATAGTAGTATGGAAGATATTTAAAGCAGTAGAGGTAATGTGTTTAAGCCACTGCAAGAAAGTCTGAAATACATTTTCATAGTGCAGTTGTATGCGGTTTTATATTCTTAACCATTAAAAAATAAATAAATAAATAAATAAAATACAGTTTCACAGTGTTGTTATTGCTAACTACAAATAATTAGCTAACTTAAAATGTGTTGTTAATTGAAATAAAGCTAAAATAAAACATACGTATTAAAAAAGCTGGCCAGATACTCTGCGTCATTATCTATGATCCTGGTGTGCCAGAAAGACCCAATCTGATGAAAAGCTTCAAAGGCTTAATGTTTTCCTTAAGATTAAAACACACATGTGTGAGTTACTGATCACATACTAGCATTTAAACACACAGACACATGAGAAAACAGGAGGACTGACGGACAGATGGACAACAGGAGAGATGTTTGTCTGTTTTGAATGCTGTTTATCTGAATAAGGTGAGATTGGTCTGATTTGCTGTGAGAGTAAAAGCCACCGGATCAGCGGAGACTGGTGTAATCCAGCAGCTAGATTACTCTCTCTCTCTCTCTCTCTCTATCTATCTATCTCTCTAACACACACACACACACACACACACACACACACGTGGATCCGCATACAATCACTGTAGAATATGAGTGACAGGACTCTTATAAACACACTTTATCCATCAGTCAACTCAGGAGCAGAAACCTAGAGGTACTCATTTAAATTTCTCAGTATTTATTTTGTTTCCTCTTCAATTTTAGCTTCAGCGAATTGCCTTTCTTTTCTGTTTCTGTGATTCTGTCTCTATATTGTGCTTTAACTGCTCTGATAGGAACAGATTTCATGAATTGCATGTGTCTTGTTCTTGTGATATTTGCTCATTCAGTTTCAGTGTAATATAAAGCTTTTATTTAAGATAAATGTGGTTTGAAGGCCAAATTGTACTGTAATTAATTAAATGAAGTTCAGTGTTTTGTTGTTTTTGTTTTTTTTGTTTTTCTTGAGTAATTTGAATTAAAATTGCAGCTGTAGAAAACTGATTTAGATTTAAGCAGCATGTTCCCAAAGAGAGGTATATAATGTATTCTTAATTTGCCTATGTATATATGTATATATTTATTTGCTTATGTAATGATAAACTTCTCATGGTCAGTATTACTCTAGACAGCACACATTAGTGTTAATGAGTTTTAGCATGGAGTTGCATGTGTTTGCTGACCTTTTAACATCCAAATGTGCTGGCATGTGGCAGTGGGACGCCTGATTATGCACATGACTTCAGGAGCAAAATGTTCATGCTGATGCACCTCATTGTATTATTATGTCATTTTACCTTGTGCTGCACTCAAACCTTGGCTGTTTTACTTTACATGTTATGCTTTGTGCTCCTTTGGTTTGCTTTGCAATGGGCTGGAAGTAATGAAGTAATCATTTCACTGGAAACGCGCCTCAGCTTGAGTCCTGAGATGAGAGGAAAACAAGAAACTTTGGAAGAGCGACCAGTCTTATTTTAAAAGGCCTGATTTATTAAATATACATATTGCGAGGCTTGTGATGATTCTAAGGCAAGCTGTGCAAAGTCAGTGATAAATTATTCACATCAGTTATGGTCCTTTTAATGTGATGTGGAAAATAAGACTTTTAGGTTTAGTTTAAAAAATATTTATATTTTTGCCTCTATGACAATGAGAATATATAAATAGCTGTCTTTGATTTCAAATCTGTGTGAATATTGTACATTTTGTAAAATAAATAAATACAAAACAAAATTGAAAAATAATAAAATAAAATAAAAAGATTAAAGTGGTATTTTTGAAAGTGTAACAGATTTTAATTTCTAAAGGGGAATGAAATGGGCCATGCCAGATGGGTTATTTATTTATTTATTTATTAGACTAAGTTCAACCGCAATGTGTGGTGACTTATGCACTTTTGTTTTTCTTTTACTTAAAAAAAAAAGAAAAAACAAAAATAAAATAAAATAAAATAATTAAGTTGTGACAAAAACATTACAAACAATTTACAAAAATATTTTCAAAGAACCACTTTTTTATTAGGTTAGGTACAAATTATTTTTTTTTACGAAATGATGCAATTTTGATCTTAATCTAATGAAAAAAAAAACTTGACAAATAATCTTGACAATAAAATAAAATAAAATAAAATAAAATTAAAAACAGGAAAGGCGAAAAAAAATATTTATTTACCCCTTTTTAATTACAATTAATTGAAACTTTCATTTCTGGATGGCTGTGTATTGCAGAAAGCATTTGAGTTTGTTTTGGTTTATTTGAGATCTTCACTGTAAACTGAAGCAGCTCAAGGATAGCAGGCACTGCATGATTAAACTGATGTTTTTCTTTACGGTTTGTGTTCTGAAGAGCGGTGGGTTAATGAGGTGTGTGTTTCCTCTGGTGATCTCTGTTTTAGAGTTTATATGATGGAGGTTTTACAGCTGTTCCTCCTCTCTGAATGAGCATGCAGAAACCTGTCAGCAGCTGCACACATCAAATGCATGTTTACATGAAGACAATGCCTCATTAGAGAATAATAACTGCTGATAACTGCCTTCAGCTGTCACGAACAACACTAGTCACTCAGTACTAGGCAGATGTGTTTTCTGTGTGTATGAGTGGACAAACGGGATTTATTGCTGCCCTTCAGTCTCTGTAATATATGTAATTGCATATAATATTCTATTGACCTGAATTGAACTTTGAATAGCTTTTTTTGGCACTTAATCTAATCATATTAAGACTTGAGTAGCAGTATGCAGCCATATTCAGATAATGAGGATAATGAGGGAAAACTATATATCACTTGAAATTAGTTTTAAAGTGACACATCATTAATTTGAATTAAAGTGGTCCTATTATGCTTTTTCACTTTTTCAATTTTAGTCAGTGTGTAGTGTGTATGTTTGGGCATAAAAAGATCTACAAAGTTACAAATCTCAAAGTCCACTCCAAAGAAAAATATTTTGTTTTTAAAAAATCCCTTTTCAAGAACTACAACGAACGGCTCGTTTGGACTACAAAGTTGTTTTCCTGTTTTTGTGACATCACAAATTGGTCCATTAGAATATCATTAAAATAAATCCCACCTCCGGAAATTCGAATGCACGTTTCAAAATCGAAACCCAGTGCAGGTGTTTTTATATCACTGTATTTCTGAAGGAAACCGACTGTGTTCAGAAAATTTTGGATGTCATTTTCATTTCATCTTGCATGTAATATCTGATAAAGCAGCGTTTGTGAGTGCAGCTCTGCTTTGTGTACAGCGTTACAGGAGAAACCTCACTCTCTCCCGCTTCAACAGCACCTCCCACTGGCAGAGCATTAATTTGCTTTTAGTCATTCTGCCTAAATGTTCACCAATCACAACGCACTGGGACAGCTAACCAATCACAACACATTTCGTTTTTCGGAAGACGGGTCTTCATCAAACCCGGAACTAATCGAGCCGTCTATTCCAGACTGGGGAGAATGGTATTGCAATAATGTAAATTATGTGAAAAATAACGCTTTTTCGAACCACCAAGCGTGAGAGCGTGTTCTAGTACACCCCTAAAACGAAATCAAGACTTTGTAAAAGAGCATAATAGGACCCCTTTAAGAGTAAGAGCGTGCTAACTCATGTTTTATCCACATGGAGCAGATCTGAAATTTCTGTTCAGCTTTGAAATCAGCATGAAAAAAAAAAACATCCTGATTTATAAATGCATGTTATTGTGAATTCATCTGTGTATATGTTTCATTTTTAAAAAAATGTTTGACATCATAGTGTTTTCTTGAAATATTTTGGATCTTTGGCTCAAACTCCGCCCCCTAAAAGCTCACACTCCTCTGCATACACCTGTAGGCCACGCCCACATCTCAATATCCAATCAACAACGGATGCATAGAATGAAGCCACGCCCTTCATTTTTTCATTAACATGTTAACAGTGTTAAATTTAGTATCACTGATAAACTTTTATAGCTTTTGCTATTAAATTGAATTAGAATATTAGAATTCAAATATTTTGAATTTATTTTTACATTTTCTGTTTTATTTATTTATTTATTTTTTTTGTTAGTTAGTTTTGGAATATTTTAGTGTCTGTAGTTTTGATCATGTTTGTGTTTATTTTTTATTTTATTTATTTATTTATTTTTTTAATACTTCGGGTTGAACTAACCAAATTTAGATGTTGCCTTGGCCAACTGCTGCAATAAAGTATGTTTCAGTTTTATACATATTTTATTTTCTATTGAAGCCCATTTCCACCATGGAATAAATACATAATAACTGTGACTTTCTCACAATTGTCAGAATTGTTTGTTGAGTTTATATCTCATAATTCTGGAAAAAAAAAAAAAATTGTGACAAGTCTTAAATACCTTTTTGATCTATCTATCTATCTATCTATCTATCTATCTATCTATCTATCTATCTATCTATCTATCTATCTATCTATTTAATTATTTATTTATGTGTATGTATGTATGTATTTATTTATTTATGTGCATTTATTTATTTATTTATTTATTTGTATGTATGTATGTATTTATTTTTTATGTATGTATTTATTTTTTTAATTTTTAATTTTTATTTTTTTTAACCTGTGGTGGAAACAGTCTTGCATAATTGTCAGTTAAGATTTAATTTCAAGTCATGAAAATGTGTGTGGCATTTATTTGTTTGTTTGTTTGTTTGTTTGTTTGTTTGTTTTTGTGATTTTAGTTATCTGTAATGTCTAAAATCTAATGTAAATCTATGAATCTAAATATCTAAAATGTCCTCTTTGAACCTTCACAAACATCAGTGTTAACAATTTTCCTTTTTCATGCTCATTACACATTAAATCATTTGAAGATGTAATGAATATGAGCTAAACCATGGATGTCAAACAAGCCTATGAAACATCTAACTATTGCAATACTTTGACACCATATAAATCAGTTCTTCTTCAACCTTCAAACAGCTGTTCTGAGGTCAGATGACGAGCGATGAGTTTGTCTGGATCTGATGAATGGAGCTTGTCATTGTGCAGATAGAGGAGCAATGAGGTGACGAAGAGCAACAGAGCAAAATGATCATCGTTACCCAAAATGCACCTGTACACCTCCAGACTGCTGATATCATACGCCAGATGGGAGCCGTCAGAACATTACATGATAAATAGAGGTTTTTTTTTGTTTGTTTGTTTTTTTAGCCAGGTGCTGCTATCAAACAGCTCAGAGCAGGAAAGCCAAGCTTTTGAGAACGTTATCCAAGATGCCTCATAACTATTAAGGTCAATGTGAAATGCAGTTTGAAAATAATTTTATTTTCATAATCTGACTTTTTACTTCTTTTTTTTTTTTTTTTTTTACTCTTTTTTAATAACATGAAACATTGAATCATGCACAATAAGATATTCTAATTGAACTTCGACACTGTCATTGAACTGAACTGAGCAAGATAATGACACTATTGTCTTCTGTAGAGCTGCTTTACAACTGAAATTAAATTGAATTTTGCAACAGTAACACTATTTGTCTGTTGGTTACTGTAAAGCTGCTTTGATACAGTCTGCATTGCATAAAGTGCTATACAAAAATAAATTTGGCATGACTAAGAACATCCATTCAACCTGCATTCTGTCATGTCATGTTAAGTTGATGTTTACACAACACAGTTTTCAACTAAAAACGGAAATATTTATGCATTTTGGCAATTCATTAATGCAACAATAGCGTTTTGAGGACCTAATAAATGCAAACTTTTGAAAACAGGTTTCAAAGTTTGTAATACATTACTAAGTAATTAATTACTGCAATATAATTGCTTTTCCCTTGAAAAGTAAAGTAAGGAATAATTTAATTACAGTGATGTAACTGCATTAAATATGGCATAGACTATAAAACAATTCTATATAAAACAACAGTGGATTTAGCATTGAAATTTTACGTCTAATGTTAAAATGTATGTTTTATAAAGTAACCTTTGGTCAGTTCAAGAATAATTTATACAATATTAAATTATTTATTTAAAAGCAGAATTAATTTGAAAGAATTAAAAGAGAAATTAGGATTAGTAAGGCAAGGCAAGGCAAGACAAGTTTATTTACAGGTGCATCTCAATTAATTAGAATGCCGTGGAAAAGTTCATTTATTTCACTAACTCAACTCAAATTGTGAAACTTGTGTATTAAATAAATTCAATGCACACAGACTGAAGTAGTTTAAGTCTTGGGTTCTTTTAATTGTGATGATTTTGGCTCACATTTAACAAAAACCCACCAATTCACTATCTCAACAAATTAGAATATGGTGACATGCCAATCAGCTAATCAACTCAAAACACCTGCAAAGGTTTCCTGAAACTTCAAAATGGTTACACAATAGCCTATACAATCATGGGGAAGACTGCTGATCTGACAGTTGTCCAGAAGACAATCATTGACACCCTCCACAAAGAGGGTAAGTCACAGAAGGTCATTACTGAATGGCTGGCTGTTCACAGAGTGCTGTATCAAAGCATATTAAGTGAAAAGTTGACTGGAAGGAAGAAATGGGGTAGGAAAAGGTACACGAGCAACAGGGATGACCACAAGCTTGAGAATACTGTAAAACAAAGCTGATTCAAACACTTGGGAGAGCTTCACAAGGAGTGGACTGAAGCTGGAGTCAGTGATCAAGAGTCACCATGCTCAGACGTCTTCAGGAAAAGGGCTACCAAGCCACTTCTGAAACAGAAACAATGTCAGAAGCATCTCACCTGGGCTAAGGAGAAAAAAACTGGACTGTTGCTCAGTGGTCCAAAGTCCTCTTTTCAAATAAAAGTAAATTTTGCATTTAATTTGGAAATCAAGGTCCCAGAGTCTGGAGGAAGACTGGAGAGGCACAGAATCCAAGCTGCTTGAAGCCCAGTGTGAAGTTTCCACAGTCAGTGATGAATTGGGCTGCCATTTCATCTGCTGGTGTTGGTCCATTGTGTTTTCTGAGCTCCACAGTCAACGCAGCCATCTACCAGGACATTTTAGAGCACTTCATGCTTCCTTCTGCTGACAAGCTTTATGGAGATGCCTATTTCATTTTCCAGCAGGACTTGGCACCTGCCCACACTGCCAAAAACACCAAAAGTTGGTTAAATGACCATGGTGTTGTTGTGCTTGACTGGGCAGCAAACTCACCAGACCTGAACCTCATTGAGAATCTACGGGGTATTGTCAAGAGGAAGATGAGAGAGACCAGACCCAACAATGCAGATGAGCTGAAGGCCACTGTCAAAGAAACCTGGGCTTCCATGCCACCTCAGCAGTGCCACAGACTGATCACCTCCATGCCACGCCGAATTGAGGCAGTAATTAAAGCAAAAGGAGCCCTATCAAGTACTGAGTACATATACAGTAAATGAACATACTTTCCAGAAGGCCAACAATTCACTAAAAATGTTTTTTTTGTTGTTGTTGTTTTTTTTTTTTATTGGTCTTATGAAGTATTCTAATTTGTTGAGATAGTAAATTGGTGGGTTTTTGTTAAATGTAAGCCAAAATAATCACAATTAAAAGAACCAAAGACTTAAACTACTTCAGTCTGTGTGCATTGAATTTATTTAATACACGAGTTTCACAATTTGAGTTGAATTACTGAAATAAACTTTTCCACGACATTCTAATTCATTGAGATGCACCTGTATATAGCACATTTCATACACAGTGGTAATTCAAAGTGCTTTACATAAAAGGACTTGAAATAGTCATTAAAAAAATAATAATCACAACAATAAAAACAAGGAATTAAAAAAATATATAATAATAATCACAACAATAAAAACAAAATGGTATAAAAATTGATTTTAAAAGAATTTAAAACAGTCAAGAATAGAAAATGATTATAAATAGTGCAATCAGTTTGGACGTAGCACAGTGCTCATTTAACAAATGCACAGCTAAACAGATGAGTTTTGAGTCTGGATTTAAATGTGGCTAATGTTTTAGCACATCTGATCTCTTCTGGAAGCTGGTTCCAACTGTGGGCGGCATAATAGCTAAAAGCGGACTCCCCTTGTTTTGTGTGAACCCTTGGTATTTCTAACTGACTCGATCCTAATGATCTAAGTGGTCTGTTAGGTTTATATTCAGTGAGCATATCTGCAATGTATTTAGGTCCTAGGCGATTGAGTGATTTATAAACGAGTAAAAGTACTTTAAAATCAATCCTAAATGTAACTGGAAGCCAGTGTAAGGACCTGAGGACTGGTGTGATATGCTCAGATTTTCTGGTTCTAGTCAGAATCCTGGCAGCCGCATTCTGGATGAGCTGCAGCTGTCTAATGGTCTTCTTTGGAAGACCAGTGAGGAGACCATTACAATAGTCCACCCTGCTGGTGATAAAGGCATGGACAAGTTTCTCCAAGTCTTGACAGGACACAAAACATCTAATTCTTGCAATGTTTTTGAGATGATAGTATGCTGATTTAGTTACTGCTTTGACATGACTACTGAAACTAAGGTCTGTCTCCAGAATCACACCAAGATGTTTGACTTGATTTTTAGTTGTTTGACCCCTAGAGTCAAGGTATGCATTTACCTTGAGAACTTCATCTTTGTTTCCAAATGCAGTGACTTCAGTTTTCTCCTTGTTTAACTGAAGAAAGTTCTGGCACATCCAACTGTTAATTTCATCAATGCATTAACAGAGGGAGTCGATGGGGCTATAGTCATTTGGTGATAAGGCTATGTAAATCTGGATATCATCGGCATAGTTGTGATAGGTAATTTGGTTCTTTCTCATTATTTGACTTAGTGGGAGCATATACAGGCAAAACAATAGTGGTGCAAAAATTGAGCCTTGTGGGACTCCGCATGCTATGGACGTCCACTTAGACTTGTGCTCTCCTATACTCACATAATAACCTCTCCCTTCTAAGTATGACCTGAACCATTTGAGTACCATCCCAGAAAGCCCGACCCAGTTTTCCAGTCTCTCTAGAAGTATGTTATGATCGACAGTGTCAAACGCAGCACTAAGATCTAGTAGTACCAGCACTGATATTTTGCCAGAATCGGAATTAAAGCGAATACCATTTATTATCTTAATGAATGCTGTCTCTGTGCTGTGATGCACTCGGAAACCAGATTGAAAATTGTCCAGGTATCCATTTGAGTTTAAGTAGTTGTTCAGCTGATTAAAAGCTACCTTTTCAATAATCTTACCTATGAAAGGAAGATTTGATATTGGTCTATAGTTGCTCAATATGGTGTTATCAAGATTGTGCTTTTTCAGAAGGTGCTTAACCACTGCAGTTTTCAGGGAGTTTGGAAAAGTCCCAGAAATAAGTGAGGCGTTCACCACTTCTAAGAGATCTGCTTCTAAACAGTCAAGCACACTTTTGAAAAAAAGATGTGGGAAGTGTGTCAAGATAGCAGGTTGAAGATTTAAGGTGCTGTACTATTTCTTCCAAAATTTTGCTATCAATTGCTTCAAAAACAGACATAGTCATTTCTTTTTGAAATTGCGGTCGAATCTGTGTTGAATCTAGTAATAAGTAATGCAGTACTTTTCAGAGCAGAGTAATCTAATTACACTGTTGAAGATGTAATCAGTAGCTAGTAATTAATTACTTCTTAAGAGTAACTTACCCAACCCTCTTTGTTTCTGTGTAAACTACAAAAATGTGAATTTGTGGAAAAGGTGACAACATGTGCATGAGTTGTATGTGTTCACATAGTGTTTCTTTACAAAGTGACATCGCCAGCTACTGGCCTGGCATACATAATACAGTGCTTTAAGACATTTTTGTGGATCGTTCTGATAATGTTGTCGTTTGTATGCAAAAAAAAACTTTTGCCTTTTTTAATATATTGTTTTACTGTCAACGTACCCTCAGACTGAGACTAATTACATTAATCTTTGCTCCACTACAAAGAGTTATTTTTTTTTTTTATTTTTCTTTCAGCATTTTCAAGCAGTCAGCGGGGCCTTCATGGATTCTCCATACAACGGCAACACGTCTCTTCAGACGTCCACTTCCAACCTCAACACCAGCTTCTCCAGACCGGCCGAGCAGGACGAGGAGGGCAAGTTCTCCAGCGACGCCATCTGGCTGTGGGTGGCCGTCATTGCGACCATCGGCAACATTGTGGTGGTAGCTGTGGTGTGCGCCTGTGCCTTTTAGACTCCATAGTCTGCAAGAACACAGCCTGAACTCCTGATCCCTCACCCCTCTGCACCTTAGCACAGTATGTAGTATACAAACAACAACCTTCTGTCTCCAACGTTCCCACTGAGTGCATTTAAATGCAGCCTGTCGATTTCTATTTTAGTAGCACTTGTTCTATAGATCTGTTTTGTGACTAAACCAAATAATGGGTCCATTTATTCGTCAGAAGGGTTGGTGACAGGTTATACAAGCCAGCATTACACAACATCTGTCAACTGCTGGTTAACATGATCAACCAAATCCATGGGACAAATGTCTCCAGACAGGATGCATGTTTGTGGGTGTCAGTTCTCGCTAAATCCGACAGATGGTGGTTGTCTAATGGGTCGACGCATTAAGCGTTAACTTTGCTTCTGGTCATTCTGCCCACTTCTCTTCACTTCTGCCTCTTCTGGTGGAGTCAACATTGTTTTGGTCCATTTTAAGGCAACATAGGACCAATATATAATGCATGATGGCATAGCTGCAAGTGTGAGAATATGTTGGTGCGTTCAAGTCGAGTTAGAAATATTGAATTAGATTGAGTTGAACGCACAGAAGCGACGCCATGAAGTTACAAGTGTGCAACTCTGGATGTGTAAGATGCAATGGATGCAGGGTCGATATTAAAGAGAAATTTGTTAAAATTAATAAAATAATTAGTGTTGTAAACAGAAAACAATATCTAAGTTGCATGTACGGAATACCATAGTAGTATATAATGATTCAATTTATCTTCATAAACTGAATAAAAAAAGCAAAAACATCCAATGCATTTTTATTAATAATTTTGTAAATTATATATATTCTATTTCTGTTTTTATCTATGTTACTTGTTTGCTTTTATTTATTATAAAAAAACTTGACCCTCTAACACTAGCATTCACAATTCTTTTTCTATTCTATCTACTTGTTTTCTTTCTATTCATATATATATATATATATATATATATATATATATATATATATTAAAAAATATTACATTTTAAAAAAAGCCTTGATAAGTGTACTGCGTTAGAGTAACCAGGAATTGTTGCAGCACTTATATATTGTTGCTCTTTTGTTGATTTTGATTGCTTCTATTGTCTTCATTTGTAAGTCACTTTAGATAAAAGCATCTGCTAAATGACTAAATGTAAATGTATATACATGTAAAAAAAAAAAAAAAAAAAAAAAAAAAAAAGATTTTTATATAGTAAAGGTACTTTGCCATCTTGCTCCGACTAAAGTGATTTGAATGCACACGATGCCGTAATTACGACTATCCTACTTGATCTGTAAATAGAAATTAGTTGAAGTGACTATTAAAACAATTTCTATCAACTGATTGATTGGCAACAATGTGGCCAGACCCTTCAGTCCATTGCATACTTTTAAGAGAACTTAATAATAAAAGAACTTAATAAAACTTCATTAGAAATGAAAATGATTAGCTACTTTTTAATAACTGTCAATGAGAAAAATGTTTCTTGCATCTATGGGTAGAGGCAAACTTCATGCAAACCAGCCAGTGTTGGCAATAAAGCAGCATCTACCCTCAGTTTCCCACTTTTCAGGGATGGCTTACTAATCTATCCCAGTATAATGTGCAGAGACTTTAACATCAGAAAACATCACTCTTCAGTTTCAGTAAACCATAATATCAACCAATTACTGGTGCAGAGTCCACAAACCCACTGCTCTCCCATTTAATTTGAACAATCTCTTCTGTAAAAAAACTTTTAGCCCTGTCAGCTTCAGTCCGAGTTCATATTTTAGTGTGATCACGTGCAAGATAATATTAGTGCTTGAATGATCCCAAATCTCTTCTTCTGTGGGTTACAGATATGCCAGCTCATTAATTCAATCATAGCTCATTTTTCAAAGCCCAAAAGTCTCTTTTGTGGACTGTTGATGGTCCACACAGTTACTAATGGTCTGCTGGATCTCTGAACTGAGACGTGATTAATCAGACCGTGGAGGAGAGGTTCAGGTTCAGAGTTTAAAACACATTTAGCATGCAGTCGCTCTGTATTATTAAATCAAGGGTGAC